>OY284490.1:25434910-26034910 GCA_958336395.1 Ctenicera cuprea
ACCATTTTGCATCATTTTTACTCTCCTGCACTGTATGTATAGGGAAGTACTGATTTTATGAAATATTCATTTTTAAAATTTTAACGGAAGTGCATATGTCTATCTAGTCCTACGCCTCATTACTCGTGAATGGATGGTGCAATTTTAGTGAGCTTTAAAGGGGTGGTGTCATATCACTAATTGACCGACAAAATGATATAAAATTTTTGAATTTACAAGGAATCCCCAACGCTCAAAACGAGAAAAAATGAGATTTGAATATTTCAAAATTTAAGATATTTTCAAAAAAATGTTTGCTCAAACACTGACCACACGATGTATTTTTAAATTTGGCAGGCTGGTGGAGAAAGAGATTAGCTAGCGATTTGATTGATGTTCTAGTTCACTAATTCCGCAGTGACGCCTTCTATGAATTTTTGAAATCTAAATTCATGCCCTGCTAGGGCACGATAAATCATTTTTATTTAAGCTAAGTTGATAGTAGAATAAATTACAGCTTGATTTTTAGGTCCAGCGATATTTAGGGCTGTTAATTTTCCTCTTCCCACCCTTCTTTAGTTTCTAGTTTTCTTCAATGCCAAAAATTGTTTTCTAGATAATTAAAAATAGATTTTTTTTCCCATAAAAATTTTCAGTTATAATGTTTTAAAAACTCGAACTCTCAATACACAATAACACTGTTTATAATAGAGAAAACATTTTATTTTTTTCGCAAGTATACGAAGTATACAGTGAGTTTTTCTTTTTTGTATACATATCAGCTATGTATACTTTTATAAAAAACATGTCAATGCATTGTTTTACTGCAGTCTGTAGACAACCAACTGTACAGAAAATAATAGAGAGAGAAAGGTTATTCCTCATAGTATGAGGTTATGTTCAATGAGTATGTTTGTGAATAAAACGCAAAATTATTTGAATATCAAATTTTTTTAATAAAGCCATTATTTTAAAAACATAAAATATCAACAATATACACATTTTATGCTAAATTCAAAAAATCAAAATTAATTGCTATTAATTTGACATTAAACAATTTGGTTACTGTTTCCACAGCACACTATTCTTTTCAAAAATTGAAGCTTTGAAATGTAGTGTATAGTTGGTTGCCTACAGATTGCAATAAAACAATGCATTGACATGTTTTTTTATAAAAGTATACATAGCTGGTATGTATACAAAAAAGAAAAACTCACTGTTTACCTTAACACTATAAACCTTAACTAAAACTCTTTAAGTATAGTTTTGAAAACCGAACTTTATTTTTGTATGAACTAATGTGTTCATAATTATTGTCTGACATATAATTTAGTTTATCTTGTTCCAGCAATGACATAATTTTTTCTCGTCTAGGAAACAAGCACCTCAAAATGTAAATTCTTTTTCAACTCATTCCAAATGCAAGAACCATACATAACCTTTTACGCAGAAAGGAGTGCACAGTAGAGTTTTTTGACAAGGAAAGGGATAAATTATACACTTTCTTATATAATTTATGGTATATTTAGCAGGGTTTCCGCGTTTAATTTTAGGATTTCGGTTATGTATTGCATATAGGAGGCACTGTTTGCCAACGCAACACTTAGTACATGTACCAATAATATATATTGGTTTAAACTTTTTTTTATTGCATTTATATATTAAAGTTTATAGTCATAAAATCTTAACTTTAGTCGTTTGTGTAATGTTTCAAACATGAGCTTTATGCTCATGATTTTGAATGACTAAAGTGGATACCGTTGAGTGGCGTGTTACCCAACAACTGCTGGGGTAAGATGAACGCTATCCAACTTTTTATCGTGTAAAGGATCAAGCGTGTGGAAAATTGGTCCGCACTTAAAGATACGCGATACTTAAACCCTATACACACGTACCACTGAAAGCGTTTGAAATAGGATCTGAGCCGTTGCTGAAGTAGATTGCTTTTACCTTCCTCTTCCGTGCTCATTATGAAACCATAAAATATATGCGAGCTTTTTCAAAAGTTTAATCTCCGATTTTTACAAATGTGACCAAAAGAGCGAAAACAGCATAAATGTGCATGTGCCATAACACCAAGTGTTATTGTTGTTTATTCAAATAATATATTTGTATACAATAATTTTTTTGTATAAATTCAGCTGTATCTGGAAAACCCCTGGAAATGTTAACTGTTGCTGAGTGATGGATGGCCCTGCGGGAGATGTATTTGCCTCATATCGGTCGCATTTATTCATAGGCGCGGAATCGCATTTGTGTGTCCAAGTGATTGGATCAATCCAATCTCTTTTGGCGCTATCTATCCTCTTCGGTCGCTCTATCTTCGCATTAGCATTCCACCCCACGGCCGATCGTGTCACTCACTAAATTACAATACAAAATACCTTAAAGCGGATGATACCCTTTTTTAATACTCACCGCTTGGTAATTTGAAGTATAATTTTCTTCCCTTTCATTGTTTGGGTGAATGTGTTTCATTTTAGGAAAGAGCTTTGGAAAGCTAGGGATGCTACGTTAAAATACAAATTTGTTTTTTTTTCCATTTCGAGTTTCATATAAAATTCTCAGAGGTAGTAAAAATACATGAATATCCAAGTACAAGGCATTCGGAAACATCGTCTGTCCGTTTCCATCAGAGCAACTCGTCAAGACATTACGAGTTATTTCCGGTTTGAAATGTCGTTCGCTTTTGTTCGTCTGACATCAGAGTTCATCATCGTGGCGGAGCAGCAATCTGGGTCCACATTATCGTTACATTTTTCCACCCTGGCAAGAAAAAATATGGATACAAGTGAGAATGCTTGATACGACGTCTGCAAAAACTGACAGATAATCACAAGTGATGGATTTAAAATGGCGTTAATACCGGAAACACAATACTTCTTTCAACCTTTTTCTTTATCAAAACTTTACTATGTATTGAAATTTATACTGGTAATCAAAATTAATGTCATGCTTTGTCAGTTTGTTGAAATACCTTATACAGAGTGATTCAGAATTATGGTACAAAATTTAAATAATTCTTTTTAGTTTTAGTTCCTATAAACATATGTCCGAACACGGTTCGTTACGGAAATACAGTCTCCTAAAGATTGAAAACTAGAATCACTATTTTGTCGATAACCTTTGCAGTAGTTTAACTAAAATTTTGAAACTTCATATATGCGAATTACTCATTTAGCTTAGTATTTCTACCACAGTTTGATGGAACACAAAAATTTGAAGCGTCCTGGTTTAGGACCGCAAATATTTATCGTTATATCGATAATATCGATATTATCGATAATATCGCTAGTATCAATAAACCAGAATAAATCGTATTATAATAGAGTAGCAGCGAGAATGACAGTGAGGTGTGAGATGATCCCAAAATGTTTCTAGATTTATTAGATTAACATTGTAAATTAAAATTTATGTTTGTTTTAATGTTTTTTTACAACTTTTGTATATACAAATTTTATATAATTAAATTATATTATAAGTGTTAATTGTAATTTATATTAACAATAAATAATAGTAGAAAATGCCTTCTTTATTACCTAAGGCCAACATTAAACATTTTGTTTTATTTTTCTCACTATAAATAAAAGATTAGAAAAATTATCATCTTCCTAAACCAGTTGTTTAAATAACACAAGATATATTCATAGAGAAGAATATCCGGTTCCTACTATTAGCCTAGATTCACTGCATGATCATAAATAAATTAATTTAGGTACAACAATGCTATCCTTAAAGTCATTAAGAATGCGGTTCAAAGTGTACTACAAGTATATAGAATTTTAAAAAAATTACTCAAGAAATAGATGATGCTTGGAGAAGCCCTGGCGATATCGACGTTTTTAATACAATATCCTATGGATAATACAATAAACCATCGATATCATCGGTAATATATTGATATTATGAATGTTATAATAGATATAATAGATATTATCGATGGTATCGATATTATCGATATTATCCATATTATCAATATTATCGATATTATTGATATTATCGATATTATTGATACTATCGGTATTATCAATACTTTCCATATTATCGTTATTTGCAGTATTTTCGATATTATCGATTTCCTATATTGTCGATATAAATTCAGCATAGATATCCGATATTAAATTTTCATTATCGCTCAGCCCTATTCCGAACCCATGTTTATATCAAAACCTTTTTCGTTGTTTTGATTCGATTTTACAAAAACATTGAATTATCTTGACTACCTTGTTTGTGTAGTTTTGTATGAAGAATACAATTTTATAGACTTTTTTTATATTTTTATATGTGCTAAACGTACTTAGTACTTACACATATCAATGTAAAAAATTGTAAAAAAAATAGTCACTAAAACAGATAATAACTAAATAGCAATCACGCTTAATCACATTTCAAGAATTTATCACAAGAGTAGGCTACTTGAGAAACTAAGAAGTGTTTTATATTTTTCTTAAAACTGTTAGACGGTAAAGATTTTACAAGCTCTAGCAGATGATTAACAATTTTATTTCTTAATATATTTAGCGTGGGTTTGACTCTTTTTTAGTCTAATAAAATCAGGAACAACATTAGCTTTATACCGAGGTATGAAAATCAAAATGCAGGTTAAAACAATTAAGATTCTTACAATCATTCCTATACCCTACGCCGGCAATAATTCTAACAGCTCTTCGCTGAAGTCTAAACATCGATTATTAGCAAAATCTTGACCTCGGGCAAAAATTGCATACAGTATTATTATTAGGGAATGACATAAAGCGTAATATGCCGTCTGAAGGACTGATTTACTAACAGATTTTTCCAAAACGCGTAGTGCATATATATTTGTACCAACTTTCTTTGCAAGGGAATCAATATGATCATCCCAGGTTGAGGTCTAGTAGAACCACCAGAAGTTTTACATTATCAATATTGTTTTGATTGTCGATATTTTTTAATGAAAATAAGAATTTTTGAATTTCGTCATCATTAAAATTTAATTGATTTAATGTGAACCACCGTTTACATTATCCTGTGCAACCTGACCTTCCGAGAGAATTAAATCTAAATTTGATCCTTTATTATATAAAAAAGTGTCGTCAGCGAATAGTGTGAATTGTATTCCACCCACGGTTGATGGAAAAACGTTAATATAAATTATGAAATAATGTAGGCTCCAGGACTGAACCCTGGGAAACCCCTATAGTAATGTTGCATTTATCCGATATTTTACCATTAAATCGTGTAACTTGAGCCCTGTTTAGAAATTACAGCTAATTTTATCGAATTTATATTCTTTTAATTTTTGAATCAGAAAGCCGTTTTGCCGAGGTGCAAAAATTTGGAAACAAAAATTCTCCGTCTTCAAATGAATTGAGCGTTTTTTAAAGAACTCTTATATTACCTTAGTGGTGTTCTTATTTTTTCGAAACCCATACTGATTGGATTTTATAACTTTCTCGTATATTTTAGACAATATAGGTAACATCGATCTTGGCTTATAATTAAAAATGTGCGTGGGATCGCTCTTTTTTAGAATCGGAATAACTACGCCTTTTTATTAAACATCGGAAACGCTTCAAGTGTGAGACTCATATTTATTAATTTCGTAAAGGGAATATGAATAAGATTACTAATGTTTTAGGGTAAATTCACGTTAAATATAAGATACCTTTAAAGCAACTATTTATTAAATTAGAAATAATAATAATTAATAATATTTAAAATTCTTAAAAATCTAATATATTTGGAAAAAAAATGTTACGTGGACCGTATGAGACGCCTCTGATTATTTAAACAAAAATTGGTAAATATACTAAAGCACATAAATAAGCAATGCTCAGAGATAAAGTTTTAAAATTTTAACGCAAGTATTGCGAAAGTTAACTTCAAAAAAGTGATTAGACGGTCCCATCTTAAGAAGACTGTAGCTCCGCAACGAAGCATTTTTGGATACACGTTTATGGGAGTTTTTAAACTTATTTTAGAGCCTAATATGCGCCATATAAATTTGGTACCATAATTTTAAATCACCCTGTATAAATATGCTTTTTTATCTCAGCATTATTTTGTTTCATATTACTCGTATTAGTTTTTGGGCACAATATTCTCAAATGTCTGAAGGGATAGTGATAGATATTCAAACGTTGACAACCAGAGACAAGTCCAAACACAAACACAACTCCCACATTTTCATTTAACTGATATCAACGCACAGCACTGACAGTTCAACCCACCTCATACTCTCCTGAAAGGCTCAGAGTATCCACTAACTTTAATTGCATGTGCCAAAAAATCGTAGAGAAAATTAGGTTTAGTGAACTTTTAAAGGGGAGGTGCATTACATGTTATCCTACAAATAATTGTTTGGTCGTTTGATAGTACTTATAATGTTGGCCTTGAAAAAGTGCAGCATAATCTTTTGCAATTTACGTCAACAATGCAAAGAAGCAGTGAAATGTAAACATAAATATTTAGAAATTTTCCTGTTTTTAATTTACACTTTTAATTATTAAGCGAAGCAAGAAAATTACGTTGTAAAAATGTTAAAATATTAATAATTAACTGAAAATTCCAATTCAAGTTGGGGTCATAGGAGGTTATTAATAAGACGCGGCTTTTGTGTTTTATTTTTCACGTAGGGGACAAACTCATTCAACTCATAGTAAGTTGTTTGATGTAGAGAAACATCCTTTCATGTCAACCGCAAACATATTGCAGTGTACATCACAGCTTTAATCTATCCTAATCAACCTCGCAACCGTGTTCTGTCGTGGACTGTCAATATAAAAGCAGACCTAATGTTACAAGTCTGTACATTGGTAAAAGTTAATTCGAACTTATTGAGCGGCACAAACTCGGAAGTCAAATACAAAAACGAATGAAACGCGGAAGGTAATTAGAAATATCTACAGTTAAAAACACTGTTGTTAAAAATTAACACGTAACGTGAAAGCTAACCAATAATTGAAATATATTGACTAAATGTTTGCAAAGCACCAAACTTCTACACATTTGCTGTTTAAATTCACCTTTCTGTTATCACAGAGTGCATCTCTAATTTATTATCCGATCAGATTGCACCGAACTCTTCAATTAGCTCGGTAGCTTCGGTAATAAAACAAGCTCTGGCCGTGTCATCAAACGTAAACTGCTAAATTAGCAAATACCTGTGGAAGTCGTCATGTACACAGAACAACCAACCTAGTATGTAATCTATCTTTGAGAGGCTATCAAAACATGTAGCAATATAGGTTTCAATATAATGTGTGTGGATGTGTGTACGCGTGGGGTGCTTGTGCTTATTCGTTTAGGTATAATACAGAGTGGCTAGGAAAACCCCGGCCACTTTTCTTGCGGCGGTCAAGAGATGGCGCTTCAGTATAGAAAAATTAAATTAAAATACTGGCAACAACGCAGAATCCAAGACGTTTTAGTTGTTTTGATTTAATATGGGGCGTATTTAATAACTAAAACGTCTTGGATTCTGCGCTGTTGCCAGTATTTTAATTTAATTTTTCTTTACTAAAGCGCCATCTCTTGACCGCCGCAAGAAAAGTGGCCGGGGTTTTCCTAGCCACTCTGTATTTATGAGAAATTAGTTTTTATTTTCTATAAAAATTCAATCCTTTTACTGATGCTAAGAAAGCATCAACATTTTAAACAAAATCAATCTATTTATGCGCTTCCCTAATTGATCACAAGCTGTTGAAAAGAAAAATTTCACACAGTTAGGAATTTCGACAAAATACAACGTCGTCTCACACTTATCTTCGAAAAGTTTGTGAGCCTTGATAAACATGCACACAACGTTAACTACTAGTGCCGTATCATGCCTATATCCACAGATTAAATTTTCCGCAACTACCTATATTGCACTGATAATTAAAACTGGAAAATGTATCCTACCGCAGTAATAAGGTCTTCATAACTCGCAATTTCTCTTGAAGTTAAGAAAGTTATAATAAACTTTAGACCGCATATGATCCTACACAAAAACAATATTATCTAAACTATCTCTCATTAATATCGTACCTCGCTGAAAATTACATTTTTTTACGTTTCCAACAAGTTGAAATTTACCTTACGGTATCAAATTTTAATGTGAAGATTTAATTACAGTTTAAACTTAAAACTGTTGTTGATTTTCCAATATTAAAATTTACTCTGATGGGGACAAGGATCAAACAACCTAAGCAAGCGTAGCCCTAGCACTTGCCATTGTCCAGACACCCAAGATAGAAGCAGAAATGCACGGCCCTATTTAGGCAGGCAGTGCCCACTAACCACTTTGGCTCAAACATTTAGAGCTAATGTCTTGTAAAGGTAGATAAGGCTCGGCCTGATTGTTCTAGGTGTAATCCCCAAATGACGAGGCGGTCTAAACCGAAAGTAAATTTTAATATTGACGGTTTGAGAAACCCCGAAAGGTTTATATGTTGTTGATTTATTAAATTAGAATGTTCTAAAATTATACCATACTAAATTTTTAAATAAATGAATTGATTATATTGCCAATAATGTTAGAATTGTTAAAAAAGACATATCATTGGGCGGTTTGGAGGTGTTGCCAATTTTCATCATTTTTAGTAATTTCTACTAACGACGGGTTGGGGACGAACATGACGGTGGTTTGGATGTTGCTTTAGAAACGAACGATTCTAGTAATTTTTCGAAATTTCTACTTTTACTTTTCCATACATACAGTATGGAATGTATTGTAATCGTGAAAATTTTCGATTGTGGGATTTTGACGGAAATACATGTTTTGGATCTCCAGGAACTCAAAAACAATTGCCTCTTTTAAGCAATTGCTGTGTGTGCGTGTGTTTGTGTAAACCGAAATCTCAGGACCTACTGGACCTATCCGCCACGAAATTTGGAATACTTAAGTACAATGAAAATGTATCCTTTTAAAAAGGTTTTTTTAGGATCCTGAACTGGAAATGAAAAGTCGATAGTTTTTTGCAATATCATATTGTTAAATATCTAAATTTTAAAAAATTGCGAAGTGTGATAACGGTAAATAAAATCGAAAGCTTAAAACTCTACCTTAAAAACGACGAAACACTAATTTTCTGAAAAGTTTGGCTTTAACGCCTATTCACTCAAAAAAGATTAATCAAATCGGCATAAAGTTTAATTTTGGTTATAACCCTATAGCGGTACTTAATGTTACTACGAAAATTTTTCTCTGTGACACTTTCTTTGCGTTTTTGAAAATCGAAAATGTATGCCGCTTTATTGTTAGGTGCAGCAATATTTAACGGGTCTAATTTTTTTTTGTTTAACCCAATTATTTACTTTTGTGTGACGAATGGTCGTATCTGCATTTTGTTTTATTATTTAGCATCAGGGACTGTATCAGGGGGTTATTTCGATGTGTTGCTTTGAAAAATGTTGATTTACGCCAGATTTATAAATTTGTAAAAAACAGAAGGATGCTTTAGGTCGTTATAAAAGTTTTTGGTTTTCAAGGATGGGACACTTTTTGGTGGTTTGAAAATATTACTTTTTTAAATTACTAACACTTTACACCAACCGTCTGTAATGTTTTAGTTTTATGTAGCAGGATAAGTCATTTCTCATGCATTTTCATAATTTAATATTTTAAGCTAGTTCCTAATATAAATATGTGTAGACAATTAGACCAGAAATCCATTTATTGTTTTGCTTAAGCTTAATGATTGTTTTGCCTGTTTTTGTAACTGCAGCGTTTTTTCTTTCCTCGTTCTGTCGTGAAACTTTATCATTTAAAGGTGCTGTGTTTTTCTTCGGTAAGTTGTTACAAAGTTGAGTTGATTGTACATAATAACACTTTGACAACATTTTTGCCCGTCTTAAGGTACGCCAATAATATTTAAAAGTTTACTTCTTTTATTGGAACAAACTTTTTCAAACTTGAGAAAATGAGCGAAGCACTTTCCCTAGATTTTAGAAATTATTACTTATTATATTTTTAACAGTGTTTCTGTATCAACGTGGCAGCCCCACGAGTTACTATAAAATCATACAAGTAAATTAGATTTACTTTGAATATTGGTTATTGATATATCGATATTATCGATATTTTCGATAATAGTACCTACATAGAAAATAGAAATATAATAGTGACAGAAAAAATTAAATCCAATAAATATTGTAGTTACTAGACATACATTAAATTGATTTTTGACTCTAATATTGCAACAACTAAAACATATCAACTCATTTTGTTTCGCAACTTAGATCGCCTACTCTACTTCAAACTGAAGGTTATCCTTTTTTTTATTGAAAGAGCAATAAACAGTAATAGCTCTGCTTTTGGTTAAGATTAGGAGTAAAGTCAATGTCAGCTCGTAAAAACTCCCTTGCTCTTACACGTTGTATACAAAACAATTTAAAAGAAATTACGAAAGAAATAAATCGTAGTAGTATTAGCATTTATAATATCGATATTATAGATAATATATCGAAATTATTGATGATAATGTCGGTATTATCGTAAACATGCCGTTATTATCATACTATTGATACTATCGATAACATCGATATTATCAATATTATTGATATTATCGTCGATATAATGGATATTATCGATACTTTCTTTATTATCGATATCATCGGTATTATCGAAATTATCGAGATAAATTCATTATCGATATTCGATATTAAATTTTCAATATCGCCCAGCCTTAATCATGAGCTATTTAGCGTAAACAGAAATCGTTTACCGTCTCCCGTTTATTAAATAAAGATGTAGAATTTTCGATTTTTAAAACTTCATAGAATGCGTCACGTAGACTTTAACACAAACCAAATCGTAGCTCATTCCAGCTTTATTAGCCGATAGAATTTAAAAAATTGTCTTGTGGGTTTATGAGCAATATTTTTTTGAAAACGTCGGAAGTTTGCAATTATATTCAGTTTCCAGTTTTAGTAGTTCTCGTAGTTTGTAAAATTTAGCAGCTTTAGGGCATTTCTACTTTCAAATTTTATGCTGATCTTATAACTTGTTTTTTGAGTAAATAGGCGTTAAACCCAAAATTTTCAAGAATTTATAGATGGCGTCACAGAGAAGTTAACGATGTGGGACACAAACCAAATTGTAGCTCATCCCCAGCTCTATGAGACAACAAAATTTTGAAAAAAATATTGTGCCAGTTTTCAGCAATGTTCTTTTATTTTTCGGAAATTTTAAAATAAAATTTTCTTTCTAGTTTTCATGCACTTAAAAATGCCCGTACATGTTAGTATTGTATAATAAAAGACAAAATTTAAAGTAAATCGCAGCGGTCGTCATGTTGTAGCTAGAAAGTCCAGAAAAAAAAAGAGTTATATTTGCCGTACGGTTTTCTATCAAATTCCGTTTTCAGAATTGGAAAATTTAATTTAAAAGATATGATATCAAAACATTAGGCTTCTGCTTTCGGTTCCGGCATTTACCCCTGAATTCCAAAGCGCATTGAAATCGGCTCAGCTGTAAAACGTCACATAGACACGTACCCACAGAATAGTTACTTGTGCAACTAATGCGCGAAATGATACGTTAGCGCACGAAAGTGAAAGTTTCTTGACGAGGTGTCAGCCGAGTCAAAAAATCATTAAGAGCGTTAAAGGCTCGCTGCCATTGGCATCATTAAAAAAAGTTACTTTTCTTCGCGCTGCTATGAGCAACGTTAAAATACATCCGCTGTTAAAAAAAAGACGTAATTTGACGAACAAACACTTACCTGAAAAAGTTACTTTTTGTGACAGTTGTAGAAACCCCTTGTTTGGGTTCCTGGAGATCTAAAACATCGGTCAAAATTTCTAATTCGAAAATTTTCATAAAATCAATATTCCTTTGTACCTACTAAAAGTGTAGCAAAGTAAAATCATTTATATTTTGTATGAACAAATGGTATATTATCAAAAGTATGACCAGGAATCGTCGGTCCCCTCAGAAAGAGCGCTTATTAGCCGTAAATTTCATTCCCATACTTCTGTCGTATTTACCGCCATATAGATATAATGAAAAGGTCTACATAGAACTTACACGGTATATAACTTTTATGGAGTATCAAAGATCAAAAGGAAATCGTTCAGCACTTTTTTGGAGAGTGATTAATTACACGCACGCGTCAGAAGATTGGGGACTTCGCGAGGGGAACATCTCTAAACAGATGTAATTTCCTGCGTTTGTTGAAGACGATTAGGTACTGAATCAGTTCCTTCCTATTACATTCTTAAATTAAACCTACGGTCTTGTGAATAGAACTTGAACACAATGGTACGAAAGTCACTTTTCATCTTTCTTAGCTGATCAATAATGTCACCGTTAGGAAAAAACACATCTACATGGTATTACATAAAAAAACTTCCTTATCGCATAAATATATTAGGGTTGTACCTTATGCTTTATAATCGATTAATTGATTAAAACTTAATTAATTAATCAATCACTCGATTGAATTTCCAAGTGATCGAGTAATCAATAGCGCCTTAATTGTGTGTATTGTCCTACCATACACATTGTAAAATTATTCTCGGGTGTTTTTCGAATTGTGTGTAGCTATGCATATGTGTATGATTAATACATTCCGAAGAGTTGCAATAATTGTTGAAAACGTTTTAGACTATAATGCCCCTTAGCGTCGTTGGTAAAGGTTTTCAGCCTAACAGTTTTAGGGCTTTTTTCATTCATTATAAATACAACCTGTATTTATGAGAAGCTTACGGATGCAATAAAATAATCAGTGAAACAGAGCACAATCACTCATTAAAACAACCGATAGAGTGGTTTTTTAAAATGCATATTTGTACCGTATTGGAAATTTTACAAATAATGTTAGCGTTTTTGCTTTATGTAAAATGACACAGCATTTTTTCAGTTTTTGCAGGAAATTTAATAGCGTACGCTAATTAAAACAGTGGTTGTATGATATTTTATATTTTATAGAACTGACACGCATTTTTAAACAAATTTTTACATTCTCAAATTACATTAATTGTTATTGGTACTGTGTAATTTGTTTTTAATTAAATACGAATAGAAACTGTACAGCGGTAGCAGTTTTCTGAAAATTATATGTAAAATTTTTGATATTTGCTCAGTTTTTCTACTCTTTGCACAAGGAATGTAATAAAATAAATTAAACCTCTTCGCGTCCGTGTTTTAATAAAATGAAATGCATTTTGCGGCAGCAATTTAATTTCAACGTTCGTCACTTAGTTGCAAGGGAAAGAACGACGTTCCATATTATTGAGGGCGCGCTGGTGCGTCATTAATAATAGGAGCACCACATACGACTCCCACATTTTGATCTCCCTAACACACATCTTTATTGAGCATATACCACACAAGCCATGCATACATTAACGGTGTATAAATACGCATAAAAGAAATCAATTCTCTCAAAAAGTAGCATTCTGGAAGTGACTGCTTTATTGAAAATTTAATTGATTAAAATCCTAGTAATAATTAATAAACGTGGCTAATCACCTCTTTTATGAAATATGTTATACCTGTTTAAACTATTTAAGTAAATAAATTATTACGGTTTAGGTAATAGTTATTTATGTTACTAGTGGGATAAAGGCGTTATTATAACAAGAGTTTGAAAATCGTGTAATTAAACGAGTTCCATAATAATGCATTATCCCACCTGTGACACGAAACTTTATCTACGACTGCTCAAAACTTTTTTAAAAATTGGATTTTTTGCTTGAAATGATATTTAATATTTCACATTAATTTATTTGCAAATGTCAAGTCAAATATTTTTGTTTTAACATTAAAGTCAGGAAATAAATTCGATTTGTTTAATACTATGGCAACCAGCCAGTTTTCTTATAAGCAAAGTTTCAGTTTTGTTTGAATAAATAAAATAAGTTAGGTAATGAATCCATTATCTCACTAGTGAAATAATGAACTGCATGACCTAACGCAAATAAATGACATAATAAGTCCTTATTCAAGCAATCATAATTAAAGTTAATTTGCTGCATTTTGTTTTACTAAAAAATATTTGTAAAAGTTTGTCTCCATGGTTGAATATATCTTGTAGATATGAATTTCAAAGTATTTTAGAAAAAGTAGTATCTAGTTTATAATTAAGTCTATAGAACAGTTTTCTTTATATTTTATCAACTAAGATGTATATTTCTAACATTTTGAATTTCTAAAAATATTCTGTCTGTTTTACGTTTCAATAATTACTATCTTTCACGCATTTAATGCTGTACAGTAAACTAATATTAATGTTAACAAAAAAAATTAATTATTTGTTTTGTTTCTTCGTTGTTGAGCTTAGTACTTCATTTTCTATTAAATAGGAGGCAAAGTTTCTTTTAACATAGGACATTCAACCAAATGTTTGCAGCTGATGCTGAATTCCACAAACGCGATGCGGCCCTGTCCTATTGTCTTTCGATCACTACAATATCTGCTGGCAAAACGAGTTCAATGAATGGCATTACTATAGCATATAGTTTTTGTTCCATAATCTGGTCCTTTGTCTTCTATGGTCACAACTGCTGCAATCGGTTCGTGTTGTTTGATCTAGTTTTCAGTTCAATATTTGAATTTTTAATGAACTCTAAATCAATTCTTATTTCGACAGTCTGTAAGATACTATCATTTTTATTTTCCTTTACTTTCAGTATGAGTAACTATTCATTTCATGAAGTTTTTCGAATATTGACGGAAACACATGCTTGCACCTAAAGAAACTAAAAAAAAAGTGTTTTTTTTAATGTACGTTGTGGTTGGGTATATGTGAATGGGTGTATGTATGTGTGTACTTCATATCTCCTGATTAGTGCTGTCTCTTAAGAAAAAAAATAATACCCGTGGGCCGTTTGATGCAAGCAATATGTGACTATAGTTTTAGAATGTTCCTTAGATCATTCTCTAAACTAAACGATGTATCCGGGTGGCCTTCTGGTAACCCAAGTAGCACAAAATATTGCTATTATATGAATCAAATATCATTATAATATTTGTGAACTTTAAATATTATTATAATATAACATATATTAAACTAATATGTAAACTTGCTGTATAGCAAATATTTGTTAGTAATATTAAGTCATCGTTAATAGAATATTTTTCCACAATATTATCAACCAAAGTTGTAGAAAATATTATCTAAATATTACGCGCTGCTGTATGACAAATATTAGTTTCAAATGTCAGTGAAATATTACTTACATCTTTTTTCAAAATATTACTACGATAAGGTAAACCAAATATTGTTTAAATATTAATAACCAATATGAAATTAATATTAAAAGGCAATATTTAAGCAATATCACACAGACGTTTTTGGATAATATTACGGTGTTGAGATTTACAAAATGTTATTTAAATATTACTACATAATATTTAACCAACATTTGCAGGTAATATTGAAAAAACATATCGTTTACATTTTCAGATAATATTAGGCTGTTGATATTTACAAAATATTATTTATATATTATTACATAATATTTAACCAATATTTGCAGGTAATATTGAAAAAACATAACTTTGACATTTTTAGATAATATTAAGCTGTCAAGATTTACAAAATGTTATTTAAATATTATTAGATAATATTTAACTAATATTTGCAGGTAATATTGAAAAAACATAACTTTGACATGATAGACAATATTATTCAGTTTAGATTTGCAAAATGTTATTTAAATATTATTACATAATATTTGACCAATGTTTACAAGTAATATTGAAAAAACATAACTTTTACATGTTCAGATAATATTATTCAGTTCAGATTTCCAAAATGTTATTTAGATATTGTTGCATAATATTTAACCGATATTTGCAGATAATATTGACAACACATAACTTTGACATTTTCAGATAATATTACGCTGTTGAGATTTACAAAATGTTTTTTAAATATTAATACATAAAATTTAACCAATATTTAATTTTTGGAATGAGGGTAAATATCCTCATTCCAAAAATTAAAAAATGAATTAAAAGACAAAAGGGTCAGTTCCTCATTTTAATCTATAATTTCTTGCATCCTGCTTTCGTGCAGTGTATGTACTTGGTGTACTGGTTTTAGAATCTTGATTTAAAAATAAAAATAATACAAATATATTTTATATTTTGGATTTTTTTCCCATGGCTAATTTTTCCTCTGGATTTTTTGCCTTGAACTGTTTTGCTGAAATTTTTCGTAGATGTTTTCCTTTGATTATTTAAACTAGACTCTAAAAATTTAAGTTTATTCTACCGTATTAATTTCATAGTTTTGTCATTTTGGGGGAAATTTATTTCAGGAATACTACTGGTGGTAGTAATTTTATAAAAAATCTGTTTTTGTACTGGTAATACGAAAGGTAGTTATAAAAGAGATATTTGTCGGCTACTTTTCAAAGCATCGATGTCGGTTTTATGTATATTTCCGAGTAATCCTGGTGTATTTACTTTTCTGCTAATGGCCATCTTTGTCTACTGGATGGTTTGCTTTTAGAAAAGATGAGGTTAATATTTGTTAAAATATTATGCTTATTTTTGTTAAATATTACTAAAAAATATTAGTTGTATATTAGGCTGCTATATGCGTGCAGAGAAACAGTAATAAAAAAAATATTTAAGATAAAGTATGATTCAAATACAATCGCCTAGCAATATCCCTGGCAACGTGCCGCCTACCTGAGCAGAAAAAAGGCTTTTACTTTTGAAAATGATTCTAGGAAATTTCAGTTTTGGTCACAAAGTACCTGTTTACTCCCTACCTTTTGCGGGTGGTGAGTTAATCTACGGGGCTATGTTTCTGTGAATTTTGTGAATAACTTACAAGTGAGCCATTGCTGCAAATAGGTAACTAGCGAGCATAGTTCCTTCCCATAAGTGATAATTTTTCTCGTTAGCGTTACATCTTTAAATAAGGTAAGTTAAGCTTACATTTTTTTGGAGGTTTGAGGTATTTATTTATATTTATATTTATAGGTCGAGATTCTCCATTTTGCAGGCCGTGAAAGCGCACATATTCCTACAAATGACCAAGTTATTGGCCAACAAAATGGCTTTGTGATATTCCAGAATTTGCAATACGGGAAATTGCCATTTTGCCATTTGCGCATTTTTAATGCTATTGTTTGTAAGTATTTTGTTAGATTTTCTTAATCTGTTAACTAAAACAGCTTGTAGTTTTAGCTGTTACACGCAGACGTTTTGTAAGCACATCCGACACGAAAATGAAAAAGTCAGTGTAGGCATTCCTGGCCACTTCCAAAAAGGTTGGTCTCATTTATTCGTAAGTTATTCAGAATTTCTTTACTTACGTGTACATTCCAGACCCAAGTTCATTTTTTTTCCTATGAATGTCGGAATGTAAGAATGTGTCACGTAACTTTGTGAAACCATGCCCGAAAATAAACTAATTAATGGTTAATACTCGCGTACACAGTTAACTATATATTATATTTTAACTTTCAGAGACACCACCGTTACGGACAGAGGCACGGGGGGATATATGACAATTAATTGTAAATGTATATATAATGTAAAAAATGTATGTATAATAAACTACCAGGAAGGACGTTTTTGTTTTTTTAACATTGTGTGTACTTCTACATCGGATTGAACTATATTTTGGACAAATAGTGTATAACTATTTTGAAAAACTGTTAAAAATATCGGTTTAATGAATTTAGATAACATTATTTAAATATTTTAAAACTACATTGTGGAAATATTGTATGTAGTATGTTACGTTAACATAAAAAATATTAATGTAATATTATTTAAATATTATTTTTATATTACCGTAACATGTGACACACAATATGTCCACAATGTAGTTTTACAATATTTAACAATATTTTCAAAATTCATTAAACAACTACTTTTGACAAATATCATATATTTATTTAAAAAAATATTAAGACAACATTTTGAACAAATATTGTATACTTCTTTGAATAAATATTATAGAAATGTCTTTTTTTAATATTACCGTAATATATAAAAAAAAATGTTACATACAATATTTCTCCAATGTAATTTTCAAATATTTAAATAATATTTTGAAACCATTAAATAAATATTTTTGACAAATATCATATATATATATTAAAAATAATATTAAAACAATATTGTGAAGAAATATTGTATACATCTTTAAATAAATATTATAGAAATGTTTCCTTTTAATATTAACGTAATATAAAAAAATGTTACATACAATATTTCCACAATGTAGTTTTGAAATATTAAAATAATATTTTCAAACGCCATTAAACAAATATCATATAAATATTTTAAAAAAATATTAAGAATATATTTTGAACAAATATTGTATACATCTTTAAATAAATATTACAGAAATGTTTTCTTTTAATATTAACGTAATATAAAAAAATGTTACATACAATATTTCCACAATGTAGTTTTAAAATATTTTAATAATATTTTCAGAAACCATTAAACAAATATTTTTGACAAACATCATATATATATATTTTTTAAATATTTAGCCAACATTTAGGTCAAATATTGTAAACATCTTTAAAATTAATGTTTTAGAAATGTTTCTTTTGAATATTAACGTAATATAGAAAAGTGTTACATTTAACATTTCTACAATGTAGTTTTGAAATATTTAAATAATATTTTGTGCTACTGGGGAAGAGTGTTAGAGCAGCGAGAGGAGGGTGAATTTTAAGATCTACGTTTTCTTAATTTTCTCGCATTTAAAACAATATAAATATGAAATGTAGCATATCAAATTAAAGGTAATTAATTTTTCTTCCTATATAATAAATGTAACATTTATGTATAATAAATAAAACTTGTTGATTTACTAAATTATCCTTATCTCATTTAAACAAAGCATTATCTCAATAGAAGTTGCAGGGTAACGTACAATTATTAAGCTAAGTTATGTCAATTTAAGTCTTTAAGATGCTTGATGAATGCTTATGACAACTTGATTACTGAGCTGCATTTTTTTCGAAACAAATTTTCTAAACCTGAAAACGGAACTGGATGTTAGGCAAATCCAACGTTTTTTATGAACTTTCTACGAGTTTTTAATTTATCGCCTTAAAACGCAATATCTAGTCGGCAGATCTAGATCAAATTTTGTAATATACCTAGTAGCGCTAAGGGTCACAATGTTAGTATGTAACAGAATTTTTGTACCAATGGAAACTGTGAAGTAATAATTAATTTTTAAATTTAAAAATTTTCCAAAACATATTTGAAACTTTTGACATTATCTATATACTAAATCCGGATGTTTCAGCTTTTAGTAGCGGGAGGCCCCTGCTTTCCGCAGCCCACATATTTACGCGTATATCACATAGGGCACATAGTTCTTTGTTACAGTGGACCGACAGAATATTCTGTACATTTAGGCTCCCATATTCCCAGTTGATGTTCGGGTGATTGAAATCTTGTTCGCTCCTAGTTCGCATCATCGCATCCATTTGCGAAGCACACGTCGACGAAACGTATTATATGTTTTATCTATGCGCCGACGAATGAACACGCGGTCACCAAACAGCAAACGTATTTTTGTAGATTCACGCCGCCGTGGGTTTGACAGATCGGGAATAAATTAAACTGACTACACAATTATTTTAAACTGTGCAAGCTCATAGAGCCAAGGATGCACTACAATTTGCTTTCTTCCCATTCCACT
Source organism: Ctenicera cuprea (assembly GCA_958336395.1). Lineage (NCBI taxonomy): Eukaryota > Metazoa > Arthropoda > Insecta > Coleoptera > Elateridae > Ctenicera > Ctenicera cuprea. Next base: position 25,454,494 of record OY284490.1, read on the forward strand.
AATTTCTCTGTGACGCTTTCTATAAATTTTTAAAAATTCATTGTCCTCTCTTTAATAAACGGGGAACGATACAACTTTTTAGTTTAAACTGAATTGCTCATAGTTGATAGTTGTAAAATATGATTCACAACTTAATTTGAGAGCAATATTAGGGGGTTACTTTCCTTCTTCTTTCTGTTTTTGGCTTAAGAGTTTTCTCGTTTGGTTCTAGTTTTGTTTTGATTATATAAAATCGAAAAGTTTCTTACAAATATTTTCAGTTTAAGATGTAGACGCTAAAATCGAGGTAACGTTTAGCGCACTGCCAGCTTATATTACATCCGTCTCTGAATCTTGTGAAAGATCTTCCGTAGCATACAGTCTAGTGGCGTATGGCTTTTAAAACAAAACGACTTTTGCTTCAGCACTCTCTCTGTTGTTTAGTCATTCTATCAAATAAAATGCAAGATATCTAAAAAGTTTCTACTATTCTTTTTACATGAAAGCTTCCTATTGTGTTTACACTATTTTAGTATCAAGTATTATATTTATATAATATTACTACTATGCAGCTATGCTTCCGGTACAGTTGTAGAAGTCGTACGATCTTGTTTGTGCTGCTGGCGCATAGAACGTCGATACATAAATACTTTTCAAAGTATAAAAATTAGCAATGTGCTTTAATGGAAATTGAAATACTATTTTTTAGCCAATAATTAAATTGTGGAGTGACACCTCATTTGAAAGGTCTTTTAGTTCTGCATCTGATCATAGAGTTTCAATGAAAAATATTCAGCCATAACAAAATGGCGGATTTTAAACAAATGGACTCACTCAGTTCAAAATTGTTTTGATTTTGTTATCCAGTAGTCCACTTTTTCATTTGCAGGACAAAATATTCTCAGAAATATCTCAGGTGGCTGGAAATAACGTTATGTTTCAACAAGACGGTGCGCCGCCTCATCATTATAGGCCTGTTTCTGACTTTCTCAGCGGACATTTTCTTGGAAGATGGGTTGGTAGGCGGGGGCCTGTCGAATAGCCAGCTCGCTCCTCAGATTTAACCCCCTTAGGTGTTTTTCTAGGGGAATATCTGAAATTGAAAGTATACAGAACCCGTCCAGAAACAATTGGAAGAACTGAAGCAACGCATTGCAGAAGTTTGCAGAAATATCACTCCAGAAACTTTTGAAAATGTAAGGCAGGAATTTCATAACCAACTTTTTATGTGCCAAGAAGTGAATGGTGAACATTTCGAACACTTAATTTAATTTCTTTTTGCTTTAATTCTTAGTTTTTTAAATATACTTCTTTATCTTCAAACATTTGGCATTTTCTTACAGCTCAATATTTTTCTTTGAAACTCTAGGATCAAGCGCAGAACTAAAAGACCTTTCAAATGAGGTGTCATTCAACTCCCCTTTCCATTAAAAAAAATTCAAAATGGCGCCCAGCCTCACACCAAATTTGTTGTAAAATATCAAGTCGTTCAAAAGATAGTTTGGGGGGGTTACTTTATAGACACAGTGTATAAAAGTTGCATACACTATTTCTTCTACGAATAATTAATTTAAAAAAATAATCATTAAAAAAATTTATTTGGACATTATACTTAGAAACAAACTTGGATCGCTTTGCGATGTTAACTGAGAAATGTAAACAACTCTTGTAACCATGGTTACCAAAAACAATGCTTTGCTGCTTTTGGTCAGTTTGGCTCATTTCATAATGAAAATCTGTATCGAAATGGGTAATATTATAGACAGCTCACACTTAATAAGTAAATTAAAACATGGGCGTAGAAAATATTTATTTCTATTTTAATCACGTAATGGGGCGCTCATGATGCGAAACATAAAATTGCAATTAAACATTTCCCAACTGTCTGAAAAACAATTCAAGTCCACCGCTGTACTGAATTTGATTCTAATTTTAAAAACTGTAAAAATATACAGGGTTTCTGTTTGAAATAAGAAAGTTGGGAAATAATTAAGGTCGCCGTCACTAATGTGTTTTTTTATACCTTCCGAAAATTTATTTTACTGTTAATAAATAAATAAAGTATAAAAGGTACTACTACTTTCGTTGACACCCGGTATACGAAAAAATCCATATGTAGTACAGTACAGTTGCAAACAGTCTGTAAAGAATCAAAAAATATTTTGTTCCTTCGATTGTAACTATAATAGTATTTTAGAGAGCTGTGAGGTGCTCCCGAGTTTTTTTTTTAATTAATTCTAAGATAACATGAACTTCCTCCTAACTTGTACCATGTTTCGAGTTTAAATGCTAGAAATGAAAGTGGAGTGTAAAAAAAATTTTTATCAGTTTCTTTCGACAAACAAGGTTTCAAAATGTGCTACATCTTATGCATTGCAGTTACTTAGCAATTTTATAATAGATGGTTTCTCGAAGTCTTTTTACGGTTTGGCGCACAAAAAATTCCCCTGGCGTTCCGACAAGTTGTTTCCTTGTATTAAAATACTTATTATAATGAAACAACGTATAATAAGCTTCCTATACATTAATAGTTTTGAACGTTTTTGCCAGCTTCCTACCATGTCGCGTGCTTCTAGTACATGTTAATATTTGCGTGCTATACACAGACTATTATTAACTATTTACGTTATTATTTTACAGCAGGTAGGCAATTCTTTTGTATTGTGTGAGTGATTACATCCTCCTAGTTCTTTAATTAATTATAATTGGAAACAGGTGTTTCTAAAGTACAACCGTAATTAAATTTAATACGTTTTTCTTTATTGACTGTTGAATGAAAGAGGCTGTCATTAAAATAATTTTTGTAAATACTGTTAATAGTAGTGTATATAATAGTGTATAAATGACTTATCGATAACATTTACAAATTTCCAAAAAAAAAATGTTTAATTTGTACCAAAAATTGAAGCCACTATCATTTTTTGAGTTATCCGAATTAGGTCACAAGCAGCGGAACCCGTGCGCTATGCCTCACACTTTTTGTTTATTTTTTTTATTAACAAATTAATTAAATAGGTAGTGTAGCGGACCGCGGACCAAAGTCCTAGTTTTACGTATCATTTAGCGATTGCTGTAATTCTTCTTAAACACACGATAGTCAAAATCAAATCGGTTTATTCATAGCTGCTCGTAAATCTCACCACAACAGTATTTATTTTACAAATTTATGAGCTAAAATTGCTTGTAATGTAATTGCTCCAACATATATTTGTCCAATTACTGCTTATACTCGTACAAATGTTTTATATTTCATTAGTATAGTATGACACTTTGTAACACATTGCGGTGTCCGCATTGCGAACGATTGCTCAGCCCTTCGCATCTAATCATCCAAGCAAATAGTTAAAACCCAATTTTTTTGTTTGCCGCTTAAACTGTACTGGTCCGCAACCTAGCAGTGCGTACGAATATACGCCTTATTGACGTGGCACGTATAGATGCAACACCAAACACCACCAGTAAGTGGTGTTGATAGATGCAGCTTGTTTGTAGAGGGGTGGATGGGAAATGGAGTTAACATATATCGCTGAAACTTTTAAAATATGTTGTTAATTTGCATTCTATTAAACGAACAAACTGTAGAATTGTTATTAATAGCTAAGTTTGGTTTACAAGTAAATCAGATAAATCAATTACAATAGTACGTTACGTAACGCGCACAAGAATTTACTGTGATTTGTGTAAATTCCCCACAATTTGAATATTCTCTGGCATTAACAGTCTGTTATATAATTTCCTTCCTGTGCTGTTTCTTCTCCATATTAATTGTTTCGTAATGAAGCAAACGACTGGAATTCGCAATAAACTAACCTTGTTTTACTCAAATTCCTGGGTGTCCTGTCAGTCGGTTTGCGTTCACGGTGCAAGCGGCTTTTATTGGCTTACCTTTCGGACGGAGACGGATTGTCGGTCTCTCAATAACACGAAACACGCTAAGCTTCTTACCATAGTTAGTGCTTTTATCAGTCCATTCGTCTTATTCTGAATATGGTCGTCATCCGGGAATTTTGGTTATAAATGATGTAATGAGGTTAGATGTCATCGAAATAATTAATGAATTTACTGGTTTGTTTTTAGATCACTGAAAGAAGAGGGTTTTTTACATGAATCGGAAGTCATTACTATTAATGTTCAAAACTTGGTCGTGTATATAGTACGGCTAAAATTTTGTGAAGAAGTCGTTTATCTTCGAACGAACTTATAACTTAAATTATAAGGAATTATTAATGGTTATGAAATTCATAAAATAAATACTAAAAGAAATGATCCTGATCTGCATGTCTGAACAGTGTTTAGCAGAATATATGTATATTTAACAAAATTCGTGAATTGAACTCAGTTCTATTGCTATAACAACACTAACTGTTTCCTTTCCAATATAACCTTTGACAATGGCATGTAAACAGAAATACGTATAAGGTTAAAATAAATAAATATTGTTGGAAGTAATTAAATATTTTATATACCTATAACCAATAAATACGCATCTCGAGTCTGTTGCAGTTTCAAACCTTAACGAACTTGCTAATAACGTAAATCAAAATATTCAGACAATAATTTTATAACATCGTTAGTACGAAATATCACATATGCAAACAACCTCTACAATTTATCACAATTTTATTTCCTTCCAGCCTTCCCTTTTCAAGTATTATAAATTAATGGTCATTATTTGAGTACTTCCAGAGACTTAAATGTTCAATAGCAATTTATAATGGTCAACTTAATGTAGCTTGTATAAATTTTTAATCGATCATAAATGATAATTAATCTAAAATTACTGAAATTATTCATTGGAATTGGGATATGTAAAGGCAACACATCCGTTAATTTGAATACATGCCGTCGCATACTAGTCATTTTTACTAATTTTGTCAAAGTAAATAAATTAACCCGCTATAATCTTAATTACATCTTAATTGCGGTGCAAGTAATATAGTATTCGCCAATGAAAAGCAAAACGCAAAATACATATGTTATTTAAAACTTTATCATGAAAGATTTATACTTTCATTATTACGTATTTTAACAATACTTTCAGATTGTATTTGATTAGCAATACGAAAAACTCTAAGAAATAAAATAGAAGCTTTTCACACAATAAATATTTTTCTTTGTATACGAGGTGAAAATTAAAAATAGTTCGGAAAATCTGTTTTGATTATTATATTGTTTGACTGAAAAATTGTACTGCTTTTGCAATTTATACATAAAAATAATTAACTGACTAATGATCCCCGAAACCTACGTAACAGTGTGAACTGTGACGATTATTATTTGATTGTAGAGCTCTCGTTTTAGTAACGGCTGCTCCACATTTTTAAATATGTCTGTAGCAATAACATAAATAAGACCATGATTTTAAATTTCCATCTTTTTTGCGACAATTTATTTCTCTAATTTATGTTTTTAAAATTAATTGTATAAGGACTATTTGCAAAATAGACAACAAAAAGTAAAAATAAATGGAAATGTCAGTGAATCACGTACTGTACAATATGGGGTTCCACAAGGTACGGTTCACGGACCTATTTCCTTTCTGAAATAATTATCTCTTGTACTGATGACACGGTTGTTGTAGTAACAGGATAGTCTTGGACACAACACAAGCTACTGAGAAGTTTGAACAGACATGGCTCGTATTCAATGTCAATAAGAAACAGATACGTTAATATTAAGTTATAATAAAACAAAATTTATGTACTGTTTGTTTCAAACAACATTACAGTACATTAATCTAAAGCTGGAAGTTTTGCAAAATTATCTTCAGAAAAGAATTTTTATACCCAACAACTCTACTACAATAAGAAGTTCAGAGTTGGGTTGGGGATACCAATCCAAAAATATTCAATTTATATTAAATTCTGTTTTTTTTGTGTCTTTTTATTCTTTTTTATAGTGCTGAAAAACTATCGACAGTAACGGCTATCGACAGTTCGTTTAAAACTCGCTGTACTGTCGATAGTACTATCCATAGTTTTCCAGCACTAGTTATAATTTAAAATCAGTAAATGAAGTAAACTTTGCCACATTAGGCTTTTAGTCTTGAATAGCTTTATTATAATACCGTTAAACTTAAAATCACGTTTTAATTTGCTAACATAACAAAAAATTATAAATATACTGTGTCGAGATGTAAGAGATGTGCTTAATGCGTACAGCAGTGTTGTACATACAAAATAGACAATATTTAGTGGTTATGAAATAATTACTGAACTTAAATGGCGTAACTACTATCTAATCACGTTAATGTTTATTCTTTTGGCGTAACATTTCGAGCCAGCAAGACTGCCATCAAATAATCATTAAAATAATTCTACACGCTTGTTCTTTAAATTTATTCCGCTTATTAGTGTTTCCAATTTTAATTTTTACATTTAAAACTCTTTTAACTGTAGAAAATGGTGCGTATAATTGTCAATGTTAAAATGCAGGCTCTGGTAAATAAATTTTTAGTTTATTAAATGTATGTCTTTGATCCTTGTTATTGATGATTGCATTTGCTAGGTTCGGTTAGGTAAGGTTAGTCTTATCTTAAATTGGTTTCTTTTAATTGTTAATGGTAGTCTAGTGATAAACTGATAAAATAATTTAGGTAATAAAACAATATTTCCATATATTATATGCCTGTTAAAGTATCAACTAAAATGAAATTTTCCGACGACGCCGTCGGGTCTGTATGATATCAACCAGCGCATCGAGCCCCGTAAACTCTAAGGGGATCTATTTAGTGTAATAGCATTTCGGAGAAGGTAATGTTTGGGTTATCTCTTGCCATAGAGCGGGACCTTCCACGCACGGACCGACCCAGCTCAAGGAGAAAGTAACGCGTTTCTCTGTGTTGCGCATTATTGTGTAATGCAGTAAATCTTTGTTAATAAATTTGATGTTATTGAATATAAGTCAACGTTAATTCGTAATGCCGATACTATGAAGTCCGAGTTTGAAAGGGGCCCCTAATTTAAAAGTATCTTTTTAAGTAATAACGTCAAATGTAATGGAAATAGGCGTAAGTATTCAATAGAAGGAAAATATGTTTGACGGCGTTTACTCGTCGGAGTTTGCTTTGTAAATAATGTGATGAGCGGACAGGATTACAATCAGTGGAACATCTACTTTGAGCCTAAAGGAACTTCTCTGTAGCAAAAACCGTATAAATCTACTCTACAAAGGAATATGTGCTTATATAATGGACGCGTAAATATGTGGGTTCTGGTAGCAAGCACGGGCCCCTCACCACTAAAAGTTGAGACAGGCGGAAGGGAGCTTTTATATGTAGATAGATAATGCGTATACTTATGATTTGTGTATCTATATTACTTATTGTATTATTTGTAGATCTAATAAAGTCAAACTTAAACTCAAAACATATAATGCTTTGCAAATTTAGTTAAACCGGTCTAGGTGTTTTATGCAGAGCAGGTCTGTATAAGATTAACTATTCTTGGAAGTATGGTTGAGTTGATGTACAAAAACATTAAGTTTGTTTATTTAATGCTTTAGCTTTGATTTTCGTAGACTGTGTTTCACCAATTATCTTGTAAGCTGCGTCTTCAATGTTGAAATTAGATTAGTACACCTTATCGGTGCATATTATTATTTGTCAGTTACATCAGCTTACACAAAACTCAAAGTAATCTTTCTATACCGCTTTATTGTACATAGAACTGACTAAACGTTGCTGGTGGTTATGGTTTAATTTATACCATATCCTAACAAATGCAACGTCAATATAAAAAAATTTGTTTCAGAGTGTGTACATGGCCCACGCACTGCGGCGCATCTCCTACGCAACTTGTGACCCAGAACACGCAGAATTCAGCTTTTTCGCCAGAGAACCGAAGGGTCATTTCAGCATTCAGTACTGCCATTGTTTTAAAACACGCGCGCCTGAACAGGTAAACTTACACTTTCGCATATCATTTCAAATTGCTTCTTGCTAATGATGTAGATCTTCAACCCCAGCCCATAGTTCGCTAGATCGTTATCCCCTAAACGGTAGCGGTTATTTCACCTTAGGCTACTGATTTACGTCTTTCAAATTATAGTTCAACACGTACTAAAATGGACTTCATCTGAACATAATTTATAATAGTAATTATAGGGGATTGGCTGACAGCTACGCACGCGATACATTTCCTATGGATACATTTTTAGCAATTTCCTGCTTTTAGAACTACGACCACCGTGTAGAAGACACGTCCTGAAGGTTTCATTAGATTTGTTTCCATACGCATACGAATACTTTTAGACATTTACTGTAATTGTACTTCTCAGTATGATGTATTATGCCCATATCATGAATATTTGAAGGTCTGAGGTACAGTTAAATTTTATCAAAATACCTTTTACATACACAATACAGAATCAAGTAAGACAATATAAAATGTCTACATGTAAAATTAATGGAATACTTTTTTAGTTTTTGTGTTAAACAACAATTTGTTCATCATTTATAGTTCAAAACAGCAGGAGTTATATAAATTTAATAATTATTTTTGTTTATAGCATACCAAATACATAACATACTGCTTGAAAATGTTTACTAAAAGCATCTGCAAAGAAACGTGGATGTACTTTATTTGTGCATTCGCTTAGAATAGAATCTAATAAACATTATTCTGGTCTTGCATTCTGTAAATTTTTTAAATCGAAGGTACATAGCATTTTAGTTGTTTATTTATGAAACTTGTATAAATATCGATTTTGTTGTTTCGCCGAAAATAGTTCCTATTGATTTGCTGTTACATGGAAACAGCATAATTTTTGTTGTTCTATTTTAATACATAGGTATATTATTTGTGCTAACTTCATTGTGCGATTATGAAGCATTCACAAACGAAATGAAACAATTAAATAAGAGCACATACTTATCCCCTTTCAAGTTTTTAGTTTTAATATGGGGTTTTGCTTCGATTTTAGTATAATTTGGAAATGAAATGGGAATTGACAGAATTTAATTCTGTTTGTACTTATTACAGTCAAAAGTCTTCAAAATGTTTCTATCAATAAAAATATAGAAATAAGTTCTTTTTTAAAACGTAAGCAAGCAATGTTTATTATCAACTTTTTTTAATATTCCTAGACATATTTGTATAATAGAATAAGTAAGTTGAACTTGAAGTTCACTATTTTATTTTAATGGTGTGACTGGATTTCCTCGTGCTTCAAGAATAATAACGCTTTTATATTTTTGAAAACATTTCATACAAAGTTTTAACCCTAACAATTACTACATAATATCAGCGCGTGATCTAGTTGCACAAACAGTTTTTAAGTTTGCAATTTAAATGCTCTGTGCATGTACGTTTTCCCTGTTTAGCTAGTTTTACGTAGTCACCTTTTTACATGTAATTCTACGGGAATTTATTAAATTAAAATAATTTGGCGTGTAAAATACAGAAATGTTTCTGTCAATGTATGCGTGTAATTATACATGATTAGATACAACTTGTAGCTATTGAAAATCATGGTAATGTGTTTTATTCTGCCACCGGCATGGAATAGACTACTTACAGGATTCTTTTACGCCAGGGAAGTAGCTCATTACAGTACTGAGTAGAGTAAATGAATCATTACAGTACTATTTTGATTTTATTGATATTACCGTAAAGACTTAAAAATATGTCTACCTAACGTACTTGATTCAACTTTTTTCACTGTTAATAATAACTGCCGGTCAAAGTTATTAATGGATGACTTACATTTTTTAGTTAATTAAACGATTGTAGAAAAAATAGTATACGTAATACGTCAGGAAAATGTCTTTAAGGGACTCAGGGGCTTTTAAAGTACTTAGTCTAGTACTTCAACTATTTTTATATGAATTTTGTCATTTTTTGTTGATACCATAATGGTATGTTAGTACGTATACTAACTTGGTAGTTAGAAACAACAATATGCGTGGTAGGCCACAGCATTATTTTAAAGAGTTATCTAAAGTATTCAAAGAATGAAAAATATACTTTTTAACTAGAGCTGATTGATAAGCGTAGTTGAAATCACGCAACTGCCGGAAATCGCGTTGTTAATATTAAAATTTTTTCTTAATTTTAAAAATAGTTGAAAATTTTTGCGGATCCGAATAAAGTAAAATATCAGCGTTCGCGTTTTAAAATAAATTATTAACCAATTTCAAATTTAACAAAAATTCTTGGAAGTCCCAGAGTAAAATTTGGAAGATTGGTTAAAAACAAGTTTGTAGTTTACTGCAAGCTCCATCGGCTCAGAAAGTCGTGAAAAAAGCATCAAGGCAGTTTAAAAAAATATTTTTAAAGCAGCGCCATTGTGATCGTTTTCAGATTTTCGATATTAATGTTACTTTATCGTATATACTACCTACAAAGAGCTGTCAAACAAGTTGTAGCTGATCCGGAGATTCTCAAAAAGTTGTAGCGGCCGCCATTTTGAAGCTACAGAGTTCTGTAAAAAAGTTTTCGATTTGCCTTAAGTCCTCTCAGATTCCGTGCTCAAATTGTCAAAATTTGCTTTAGAAAAAACCGCTACGAAAAAAATATCTAACTTCTGTTCTTAGGTAGGTTAACTAGTACTATAATTTTCGATATTCTTCTTAATTTTAAATATCATCAAAATTGGTTCAGTATTTTCGCCTTTAGAGACGTCACACACCCACCTACAGACAGACATTTTTTAAAAACCAATTTCTTGGGTTTCTTGAACCCCAAAACGTGCATTTTCGTTAAAATTTAGATTTCAAAAGATTTCATAAAATCAATACTTCCATATACCAAAGGCATGAGAAAGTAAGAAATCGATACGTATCCATACAAAAATTTTCGTATTGCACAACCCAAAGCCTCCTATAGTAACAAGCCAGAAACTGGTTATAGTGACGTCACAACTGAAGATCCACGGCAGTGTAGCCGTAAACGAAGATTACACATATCCGTTCTTTTATTTCGCTCTCATTTTGTACAATATGATAAATAAACAAATTTTTTGTTTAAACAAAGCGTAAAACAAAGCAGTAAAACAAAAAAAATAATATATCTGTTCATAAAAATATATATAATGCCATAATAAATGCTAAATATTAAATATTATATTAACACAGAACAATAATTAAAATAAACATATATCTGTTCGCAAAAATATAAACCTATCTTAAAATTCAATATATCTCCTGTGGTACTGCAGAGTCCTTGTATTTTACCGCCTTTGTATTCAACCGTGGATTTGACATATATTTCATCTAACATTAAACGTACAATCTTCTCTTTCTCATTTAAATATTTTAATTTATCCGCCAAATACTTTATATGACTTTCTCCTATGCCAGAATTTTCGGTCCCTAATTTCATGGATAACTTGTTTAACCATTTAGGATGTGGCAGTGTTAAAATATTAGAATTCCTCAGGTGTTTATATGCTCCAGGATATGTATAGTAAATTAGGCTTGGCCAAATTAAAGTTTCTGCAGAATACCTGTTTTGATTGCAAAGGAGTAACTTTGTTTGTTCACATAGAAACGTAATTTTTTGTTGTGGTTCATGAAATTTTTTATTATCGGAATCTAAAACTTCCGTAAATAATTGAATAATTTTCTTCAGTTTTGCTTCCGCTTCGTCGACCGAAGAGCGAATGTTTTCATCATGTAGGTGTAGGTATTTTACTAGCTTCTCGAATTTTAACCACGAATTACATTTATCTTGTTTGTCTAACATTTCTTTGATTTGTACATTGCACAATTCACAGCCTTTATAAAATATTTGTATACTTAAATTTTGCTTAATAATTAGAGAAAATATTACTTTTAGTTGAAACGTCGAATCTATTTCAGTTTCAAATATACACACATAGTTATCCAACATTTTAATGTGCAAATCTACGGCGTTAATTGACTTAAGTTTGTCTAAGCACAAATCTTTGAAATTAACAAAATCTCCAATAATATCTTTCTGCTCTATTAACCGGCTAGCGTCTCTTTCCTTTTTTTAAATTTCAGCAGCTCTAGTGTTTGGGTCTTTGCGTTTTTTTGGTAACTGTACATTCATATAATCTGGTTGATTTTCAAAAATTGTAGGATAAGCATCATCTGTTAATTTTAACTGAACTCGTGGTACAACTAAAGTGGTTCCGTCCTCTGTAATTACCCTATCTTCACGAATAATAAATTTTTCAGCAAAATGTTTAACGCAAATTCTTGAGGCAGTAGTAACAACAAAATTATCACGATGAATAGCACGTATCCATTGATGCTGTCTTTCTAAATCTTTGGGAAATCTGAATACTGAAACCATTTTCTCACAATTTCTATAATTGCTCCTACAGCAAGGCACGCAGCATAATGATGGCATCTAAAATACGATTATACATTATTTGTGTTTTTTTTTAGGCATTTCTTATCAAATATTGCAATAAGAATACCGTTTAATTATGAAAAGTGTTATAGTTAAGTAAATCTTACCTTGGTAATGGCGATTAATACTTGAAAAAGAACACAGTGAAAAAAAATAATGAACACTATTTATCACTTAACAACATACTCGACGACGACGTTTGCTTGGCACGTGTCGTACAGTTTGTATCTTCGTTCGTGACGTCACGGTCGGAGAGGGGATGCAGTTTATGGCTTGTTACTATAGGAGGCTTTGCACAACCCTAAGTGTATGTAATAAGAACCTGAAATTTTCTTGTTAATAAAGAAAAGCCATATTTCTCATGTTAATAAAGACAAAAAAGGGCACTAGAGACCAGAAAACAAAACTCGTAGCCAATGATGCGAGAAGAATTTAAAATTTTACATTTCCAAATATGTTTTTTATACAATAAAACATTATGTTTTACATACACAAAATATATCAAAATAATCTTTAGGTATATACATTCTACCTTTTTATTTACTCAAATTCCATATTTCAATTTATTTAATACTAATTTCGTAAAATTTTGATGGTTTACCACTGAAAAAAGTTTAAATAAATTGAACGCCCGAAAAGAAAAAAAATTGCCGGTATAACTTAAATTTACTAGTGCATATTAACAATCATTCGTATAAACATTGTTCTCCTATTTTTATAGGGATTTTGCGCAGTTTAATATGTTACTATTAATGCAGCAAAAGCTTTTAAAATATAATTTTGCGCTTTAATAAGCGCATTACTAGCAATCGCAAAACAGCAATATAAACTCTTTGATGTGAGAACAAAGCCCATGTATTTATTTATTTATTATTATTTGCATTAACACCACTAATATGCATAATATGTCGAAAAGCACCCAACAGCTATAACAAAATTCTTCAAAATTAAAAAAATTTTATATAAATTCTAGTCATTGGGTAAATACGAATCCTGCAAGATACATATTATTATATAGGACAAAAACAAAGCTCAACCATTGTTCTAGATGATAATAACACAACGTCCTACCAGGTCAAAGCTATGCCACAATTTGATGTTAGACCTACACAATTCTCTCAAACTAAGCTTTAAATCTTGATAACATATCTCTACCCTGTTTTATGTTTTGTATGCATACAATGGTTGCTTATCCACTAGAGGGGTGTAATGATTTGTTGTACAAAAATGTAAGAAATAAAATTTATCAGATCAGCTTACAAAAAGTACCAATACTGTACACTATAATTATACAGACACAATACAGGGTTGGGCAAAAGTACGGAACAATGCAAATATCTTAAAACGGCAACCGCGATTTTGACAAAATTTTCAACATGAAGGTTTCAATATACGGCGGATACAATGAAAGTATCGGCGGTTTAAAAGGACTTCCGGTTTAGCCGGAATTGATATCAACTTTTTTATTTTAAATAGCACACACTGTATATTTTTTGATATATCGATAGAACTCTTTTTTGCAAGTTCGGTGATATAAGGTTTCATGCTTTTATTTTCAATAATTCTAGAGATATTGAACAATAATGCTTCGTAATTGTTATCTAGCAGCTCATGAAAACAAAAGAATATGAAAAGCTTAAACAGTTATGTAATGCTGTCAAATATGCTTGGTTCGTGTTGTGTTGTTTTGTTGTTCGATAGATTGAGCAGTGTGGTTGCAGTAATTAATTAATTAACTAAAATTAAAACTGCTGAATTTAACATTAGATATGGTTCAATTAAGAGAAAGATTGTATTTGTTAAATAAAGTACAAACTTCTTGCTGAGTTCTACGACGCTCACCAAATCCAAACACAATTAAAATTTGAATTCGTTCTCTTTTAATTTAATTGAACCATTTCTGATGTTAAATTCAGCAGTTTTAATTAATTTTGGTTAATTAATTGATTACCGCAACCACACTGCTCAATCTATCGAACAGCAAAACAACACAACACGAATCAAGCATATTTGACAACTTTACAAAACTGTTTAGGCTTCTCACATTCTTTTGTTTTCATGAGCTGCTAGATACCAATTACGAGATATTATTGTTCAATATCTCTAGAATTACTGAAAATAAAGGCATAAAACCTTATATCACTGAACTCGCAAAAAAGAGTTCTATCGATATATCAAAAAATATACAGGGTGTTCCGTTTACAATAAGAAAGTTGATATCTTTTCCGGCTAAACTAAATTTTTGTTGTTGAGTTATTGTTAACTAATTAATTGGTCAAATTTGATTAATTTTGATTATTGAGTTTATGGTATTTGTGGCATGCTAATGTTCTCACGTTCTTAAACTGAGTTTTTTTTTCATTGTTTAATTATGTTATAATAATGGAATAGGTATCAATTTTATTATTACAGTAAGGGTTAGATGAGTCAACCGCGCCGCGGTCATTAGTATTGTTTTGTATATTCTCTGTATTCATCTGTAATTGGGCAACGCCTGTTGATAAATAAACATTATTATTATTATTATTAAACCGGAAGTCTTTTTAAACCGCCGATACTTTCATTGTATCCGCCGTATATCGGAACCTTCATGTGAAAATTTTTGTCAAAATCGCGGTTGCAGTATTAAAGATATTTGCATTGCTCCGTACTTTTGACCAACCCTGTATATTAAATAATTTGCAAACATCTGTGCAATTCAATGAGTTTTAATATCGCCCGTTTATCAAAACACTTTAACACTTTCTCTTAATAAATTGGTCCCTGAAGTCATATTTTGGTTCAATATTACTAGTTCTATTGATACAATTTGTATAGTTATTCACTGCTACCTACGGCACAGGAAACAACTGGTTGAGCTCGTAACAACATGGTTAAGCTGTAAGTGCTACAATATTATAGTATGAAACTAAGCTTTATCTGATCGTGATTATTAAATTTAATTACAGCCCCTACAGTGCCATTTAACTTATCTAGCTTAGAGAACATTGACACCATGCATATTTGATAACTAACCAAGGCTCTAAATTATAGGATATTAGGAGGGCACGTTGCTTACTGCAGAAAATTCACTAAGGACACGCTATACGTAACAGTTAGCAACTGTCGTTTGTCACGTTATGCGTGTTTTATGAGTCGCCAATGGCCATTTTATATCATTTTATTTTCAGATCTGTTGACAAAATTTATAAATCGCGGTTTTTGCTACTAATGCTCCTGTCATAAATAGCGCTGACAAACGTTCTGAAGTTTGTCCAAATATAATTTAAGAAAACGATAAAGCTGCACCTTAACTTTTCTTTAAAAAAAATAATACCGCATCCTTTAAAATTGTATTGTTATGTTATTTTTAAGTCAGTCAATTCCATAAATTTTGTCGGCTTAAGTTACCATTTTGTACCCTAAAAAAGTTGTTTCCGTTAACTTTTTCCGGGAAATATCGTTTCCGATATTTGGTTTCCGCTATCGATGTATTTCATAGCCCTATTTAAAGTATCTCGATGTTATTTTGTTTTTCTTGGTAGTTTCACCATCGAATACATTTTTACTGTGACAAATTCAGCATGTTCGCGTTCAGACATGCACGTGATTAGCATAAAGCTACTTCTGTAATTGGGATCAAGGATAGAAGCGTTCATTGCAAATTTTGTTAGACCTACACAAAACCGCTTATCGCTAGTGAATTCACATTGAATGTGAAAAAGTTTTAAGCCAATTTCCATAAATGTATTTGTGGCATGTCAGTAACGATGTAGCCGTCGGAGGGTGTAATTGAAAAATTTCACGCCTGATTAGGTAATGTGTAGTTCTACATAATCGAATTCACTTTCAGCGCTGTACAAAAATAAAATAGTCTAATGCTAATCAATATTGTTTAATTATCTAAAAAACCACAGAAACATATAAATTTTATTTAAATAATTAGTTAAATAAGGTTTAAAATTTAATAATAAATAATTAACGGGATAGAGGTTAAATAATTTTACACTTATGCTGACGAAAAGTTGAGTCTGTGTTTTAATGTTAGGGTTGCCTAATATGAAACTATGGAAAATTTAAATATCTACACAACTTTCTACTTTGTTTTAATAACTTTGTATGTTGGCTGTCAACGAAATTTACTTACATTTCCAACTTGCACTCTAAACGTTTTGTATTGTGGGGTAGTAGTTAGTAATATTAAAAATAAAATTTAATTATCTGTAGTAAGGTATGGATAGAAAATAATATAAAATTCGAGTGGTTGTGGTGTAATAGTAAACCCTAAACCGTATCCCACTACTCACATTAATTTTATTTACCTTCCTCGCTATACCTGTATAGTATAGCTGTAGTGTTGTGATCGTCATGTAGAATTTAGCGCAAATCCGGTTAGTCAGATGTTTTTGCTTTTGCTTTGGGCTTACTGGCCGATATACGAGTTATGCCTAAAATAAAGATACTTTTATTACCAACATTTTCAACCTAAACACTTTGACTAATAAGCAGGTTTTAGGGCCTTGGGAGACCGATGAAGCGGACGCTACAGGGGTGGCTGTGTATTTGTCTATATACTTTTTGCATTCCACACGCCTTAACGCAGAAAACCCAAATTTGGTACAAAGATTGATAATTCCACTGGGATAAACCACAACATAATGAGGTTGGACGCCAAAAAAAAGGGTGAGGGCTGATTTTGAGGGATAAATATTAGTTGCAACTAGAAAACACAAAATATCATAAAAGCGGGCGATTGCCTCTAAAACTGAGGGGGGAGGCTCAACTTTATTATAGAGGCTCGGAAGAGAACTTTAGATTAGTATTCTACCCATGTCGAATAGCCGATCTGCGCAAACCCGATTTTTGTGCCACTCGCCAACGATTTTTCGATATTTAAAACGGAATTTCGGCTTCAAAATCGTTATAAACATGTTAAATGACAATAGGAACAATCTTTTATTGAGAAAGCGCATCTGCGTTTTCTTTTGGTCGTTTACCTCAACAGTTTTCAACTTAAAAAAGTTTTTAATATTCTAGTTTTCCAAAAATTATGGAATTTTCCAACGATTTAAAAATTTCGAGATCCTCAAATTAAAAAAAAATGTTAATATAAAATTTTCAAAAATGTTTTCAGTTTGCAAAAATTGTTATAAATATTAAATGTTATTAAAATGTTTCTGAAAATTTTAAACTTATTAAACATTTTCAAAATTTTCAGTAATTTTCAGTTTCCAGTGTTTCAACATTTCAAAACTTGGTAATCTCAATTTTTTTTTAATTTTTCACTTTCAAATTTTCTTAAAACTCCTAATTTTAAAAATTTTAAGAATGTTTAATTATTTTAAAAAAATTACTAAAATAATGAAAATTATTAAAAATTCCAAAATTAGGAGTTTTAAGAAAAAATGAAAGTGAAAAATTTAAAAAAAATTGAGATAAATTTTTTCAAATGTTGACACACTGGAAATTCTGAAAAATACTGCAAATTTTAATGTTTAATAATTTTACAATTTTAGAAACATTTCAGAGCGCCCGTAGCTCAACGGGGTACTAATGCAGCGGATCCGGGTTCGACTCCCGGCACGGCACGGCCGTTCTCCCTCGTAAGGCTACGGGAAACCAGCGAGGTGGATTTTTCCTCAGGAAAACCTCTCTGAAGAAGTAGTGCATGCACTTCCTGTGGTTCGAAGCCCACGTTAAATTATAGGTTCTCTATGTCTGTCTGTGCAAAATATCTACCTCCGCGCACCAAACACAGTCATAGGAGAGAGGTCGCCAACGCCCTGAATAGGGTATGTCACTACAAAAAGAAGATTAAAATTTCCAAATGCTTAATTTCACAATAGTTCAAAAACTTTGAAAAACTAAGTTTTTTTAAAATATTGATATTATACTTATATTTTCAAAACTTTCCTGTAATTTTCGCAATTTTGATTGAATATTTTCATAAATTCCAAAAACATTCAATAATTTTTAAACTTTTCAGTTACTTTAAAAATATATAAAATTTTAAAAAATTCATAAGTTGTCATAATTTACCAAAAATTGATAAAAAATATTGTTAAACATGGTATAAAATATATTTGAAATATTTCGAGAATTTTAGAAGAGTAAATTTCTATAAAATTGTCAAAGGAGGGCGAGGGAGAACAAGGAGCATATGCCCCCCATCATAACTTTAACTTAAATAAAAAATAATAACACCAAATTTCTCGAAGTCTCCGTACATATATTTAATAAATAAAACGAATAAAGTTGCAGCTACAATTGTTTCAGCCTAAACAAGTATTAATCGGCCATTTTTAGGCAAAATCTTAAATGTTAATTGGGTTTATTATTTAAAGAGAGATAAACCGAGAAACCACAATTTACAATCAAAGTTTAAATTTTTGAGATGTTTCATATTTTTAGATGTAAAGATTGTAAATTCACGAAGTTGTGTTTTGTTGTGAAATTGTAGTAGGTGTGCTTTATATTTTAGCAAAATAATAAAATTTTCTGAATTTTGTGTTTATTTAATTAGTAGCCAATAGGCCTTTCTATTTTTCGGCACGGCCTGGTTAATGACTATGGAATGTGTTTAATAATTCGAGCAGAAAAAAATTTAAAAAAAAATAGCTAATTGAAAATTTCAGATTTTACATTCATATTTAAAAAAAAATCTGGGAAAAAACTCGAACTTTTCTTCTAAACTGGGTAGGATCCGTTCATCGTCCTACCAGAAATACAAAATAAGATTAATAGCGAGATCGAAATCTGCCGGCCGAAAAATTCTAGATCAGCCTGTTTGTTATTTACTCGGCATCAGTTGATGGGAAACATTAGTTAAAGATCATTAAGTTACCTTTGTAAATCGGTCAAATTGAATTGTAATGTCATTTATCAAACACAAAATTTATTTATCACCCCTATGTCTATGTAGTATATTATTCATATTTTATTACCAATCATGCGGGTCATTGGCATGACAGTATAATCATTAAAACACTTCTGATTTTTTGTAGTAGGACTATGAGCATCTATTAGTAAAAAAACATATATACGCGTGCAGTGGCGGCCGCCATTTACTACGGGAGGGCAGCACAATTTTAAAACAAATAATCGTACTTTTTAAGAAATAGTTCTATAAATCCGTATTTATAAAATTGACAATCACTAAAGTGGTTAAAATAAATCGGTAGATGATATTTTTTTACGTTCTTATTTTTTTTTAATTTTTACCACCAGTAAGACAGACTCGCTACAATCCATTATTTGACAGATAAAACAATACCATTTTTCACTCTGTGTCAATAAAAATAACATATGGATTTATGTTTATTTTGCATTAAACTTCTGCACATATTTATTTTTTCTATTTGTCAGATTGATTAATTTGTAAGTTAAAGCAGAACTGAACCATATTTTTTATTTCAAGTTTCCCCTTCTAAGCATATTGCTGCAGATTTTTGTAGTAGATCTTCAAGCATGGCCGATGAAAGCTAAATAATATCACTAAATAACAACACTAAGTGATAGTGATATATAAGGAGTAATGTCAATGGACGTTTCCCTTTCAAGTCAAAGACGTTTAACACATTTACTCAATACTAATAGTGTAGTGGATTGTAAATTTGCAATAAATGTCAATTAAAAAAAATAAGTTCTGGCCCAATAATATGCGACCTTTTTACTTCCCTATTTGTTGTTTGGTTACATAGCAGCGGCTTTGTTTTAAAAACAGCGTGAGACGTGCATATCAGAAAATGGGCAAGCTTACAGTTCTTCATAAAACATCTCTCTCCTGTAGTAAAAGTTGAACAGACGTTTCAAAAAGTGTTGTATCCCTACATACATACATACTTTTTTGTTATCAGAAATTGCTTGTATTAAAAAAACTGCAGATATGAAATTTCACCAACAAATAGAAAATAAAATAAATTACAGTATTATTAAATTTTGTAATTCGCACCGGACGATGGAAATGCCGAAAAATTCCCTTTGTATTGTTTTTATGAAACAGTATATCTAGCTTTAAATTTTATAAAGAAACTCATTTTTAACTACGTGTATAAGGTAGGTGCTTCAAAATTGAGCGTGTCAAGTAACTATAGGGACATAGCCTAATAAAAAACTTATTTGATAATTAGTTTACGAGATTTGTTTTTAATTTGATTATAATAAAAGAAGAATATTATTAAATTTGAATATTTTAAAAGAACATTAAAAATTGATTTTGCTATTAAACATAAACAAGGATATCTGTACGTCACTGGTGTGCTTTATCTCGATAAATATAATTTCATAAAATTTCTCTTAAGCATTACCTTCATTGTGCAACTTAATCTGTTATTTCCATAAAATTAATTTACATTTCATATAAATTTCTACATATGCAAATAAAAGTACATATTTTACTGTTATCGTGTGAAATACCTCTTCTACATATTGATGAATGTTGCTGATATGACAACATACGAGCCTTGCTCATGCAATTTATGTACGTGGATGTTTTACGCATATTTTACATTTTTGTAGTTGAGCTTTCTGCTTTAGAGCTACAGACGACGGGTTATTGTAGTTAATTAATTAAGCTGATGTATTCACTAACCTGTTTTGTTATATTTGTGCAAAAGGCGTTCTACACACCCTAGTAAAATATGTACATAAAAATGCTAAGTTAAAGTTGTATCCTTCAAAGTTTCAAAATATGAAAAGTGTTCTGCAAGGGATTCAAGAAAGTTCAGAAAACTGTAGGCAATCTGTAACTTGAGAACTTGGCAAGTATCATAATGGTTATGCAGCAACTTTTAAAATTACGTTTTTTACGCACTAAAAAATAATGAAGGAGTTTAAAACCCGTTGTAAATAACCATAATTGCATAATGTTTGTCTGAAAATGCATAGAATTTTACAGCAGACGCTGCACTACTGAGACATTTTAAGAAACTGAACAAATGAGACAAAACTACAATGTAAATTCAACAGTGAAAACAATAAAACTCCACATTACAATCACTATTACTAATTAGTGTTTTCCACAATTTGCATTGTTATAAACTAGACGCACACATTCGTATCTTTTAGTGAAACAATATTATTGTAACAACATAAAAAACAAATTCGACACTTTCGTTTACATAGTACTGCTTAAGAACCTTTATGTGAAAACAATGCTTTAGTAAAATATTAGTTTGCGCAACAACGTTTGTGTTTGTATAAAATCTAACGAAATTGTTTTTACATACCAAATTAGTATACACCAAAATTCCAGCTCGTAATCAACTATGAGAAGAATTAAGTTTTTATTTTATTATTTGCATTCCGCGTTCTTCTTCGGTAGAATTTCTATTTGTTTGTTGTCGAAAATATCAATTAAGCACCGACAAAGTTAAGCGCGTTCTTTCTTAAAAAGGCGATATTCTCATAATTAAATTTTCTGTGAAACGTTGGAAGCAGAGTCACTTAAACGACTAAGGTCGTGCCTGAGATATTAAACAATGCAAATCGTACTGAGAATTGCGTCACGGCTCTGCCATTTGCCTGCCGAGATATTTTTACTTCTCAATGAAGGAAATTTAATTTACATCATGTTTGCAAATGATGCAGAGTGTTTGCTTTTGTACGTGCAATTTCCTGTAAAAAAGAGGGAGTTTTACAAGCAAGCTGTAGTTATACCAACGTTCCAAACTTTTATTTCCGGTTATAAAGCCTAGTAGCTATCTCACAATATCAGAATGAAAATTGCCCGACTTTTTTACAGCTCTGGATCATTAGTGAATGCTATCAGCTTAAAAATACTTTTATTATGTAATAGTCTGATGAAGCAAAGTACACGCTTTTTGAAGGGTTCTGCCGATATTTTTAAAGCCGGTATTTTGTGCCTGTTCCATATAAATGCTCGTTAAAAATTGCTAATCCATGTTTTGCTGAACGACTACATTTGTAATAACCTTTATCTTGCATGCAAACGATTTTTAATAACCAATAAAACAAAGTAACAAATTTTATGCAGATAGTACGTAAATACGGTAGAGCGGCGGAAAAAGTTGTAATATTTTATTGTTAGTCCACGTTTTGATAAGCTATTTTTTAGTTTTTGTTTGTTAAGATGAAAAATCGAATCATTTTATCTTTTTAAAATAAACTTCTAAATAAACCATTTTCAAATGTTTTGCTCTCTCTAGACATTCTAGTTGCATAAATGAAAACGAAATACGGTGTTATATTTTTATATTATTTTATCATTTTTGTGGTTTTATACTTTTCTACAGTAATCCAAGCATACCAAACTCAGTAAGTACATATACCTGATCCAAATAACAACATTTTTAATTAAATACCATTTACAACGGTGATGTAACAAACAATCAATTATGTAAAGGGTATGCTTTTAATTACTTCTGACACAGGCGACTTTTGATGCAGTACTGTTTTAAGCTATTTTGTAAAACCTTCTAAACTATTTACAAAACATACCTTTATTTTCTTTTACCGAGTTATATGGTGTGTCGCCATCTTCTGTTTGTCAAAGCTCTTAAATGAAGAAAAACTAATAAAGAAAGTTATCGGATATTTATTAAAACATTGTTTAAAACGAACTTTGCGACAACATTAAAATTAATAATTTTGCCTTGGAAGTCAAGAAAAAGTGATCCCATGTCAATGCGAAGCTATTAAAAACGATAATTTTGATGTGAATTTCAATTTAAGTTTTCAATTTCGTTTGTTTATGTGGAGACTAGGAAAAGATTACAATAATTACTTCAAAATTATTAGACCGGTAGGAGTGAGCTAGTTTGACTAATCGACGGTCATTTATCTCATGCATATACAAAACTACCAGAATGCCGAGTATGACGTGACCTTGACAGACAACATCGAATTTGACATGCTCAAGGTGTTTTTGTTATCGGTGGTCGAAAATTCCCTGAACAATTAGACATTATTGGCACGTAGGATTTATGAGGCTAGAAATGGCAAACGTAAAGCTCAATTACCTTGTGATCAAGAAAAGCAGTTTGTTGGGTATGTGGAAAACATAAAAAGAATATGTATACTAAAGGGGTACTGATGCGAAAACATCTCTAGTCATAGTATCCAACATAGCCTTCAGGATATTTTAAGTGATAGCGGCGCCTTGATTTAGTGGACTGAAACACCTGTAATGTAAACAGGATATCAAGGGTTTCAATCCCCCTTGGCCCTTAGATTTGCGTCAAACATGCTTTCCAAATTTTTGTATGCCATTGGAAAGCTTCTATTTCTAGTGATTTTGGAAGATGGGCCAATAAACGGATTTTCACACTAACTGAATTTTTAAGTTCCCTAAATTTACATGAAAACAAATGGCAAGCTTTTTTTTCAAACCAAGTCATTTTTCTAAATCTTTTAAAAAATTTTCATTCAGAAACTCCATAGAAACTAAATCTCTAGTTCTAATTTCCTAGTTTCCATAATTTTCTGCATTTAGTAATGGAAAGCATGCATGGTAGTATACAAGGTATCTCAACCAAAATCCCCCAACCTTATAACTTGTTATTTTAAGGGGTACGGTTTTAAAGGTTATTACAAAATATTTTAAGCGTTGAACACTTAATCCAAATCAACAATAAATTTTTAAAATGTTTTGCCTTTTATAGGTTGTTACACTATTTTGTAATTTTGATTTTTTTCCGTTTTTTTAAAGGACTGTTTATTTTTGAACATGCTGTTGAAAAGAGTTTCTTTTCTCTTTTCAATATACGCATCCTCCCGCCACTACTACCAACCGTGAATTCCTTGTTTTACGGACATGTTAAATGACAATACGAACAACTTTCCATTGGAAAAACATTACTGGGAGGTTTCCTTTTGGTCAAGGAAAAGATTTTGGTTTCAACTATAGCTAGGATAGACCACGACATGTTTCGTTCTATTGGAACTCATCAGGTGGACGCAAACCTAGCTACAGTTGAAACCAAAACAGGGTTCCTTTCACACTCACATATCGGTTTGTTGCTTTGGAACTTTTCTCGCCGCACATTAGAGGGCATTACTTTTGTAATTCCCCTGTCATGATTTCCTTTTGGCCGTTTACTTAAACAGATTAATTGGATAATCGCCAAAAAGACGGTTGTCAACAAACTATGAAATCGATTTTGAGACTTCAAGGGATAAGCGTTAGCTCCAACTTTAGAACCTGAAATTCGTATTCTACACATGTCGAATAGCCGATCTGCGCAAGCCCCAAATTTTTGAAAAAATTTTCTCCTTTAAATTTTTTTACCCTCAAAAATTTTATAATTTCGTAAATATTCAAAATTTTAAATTATTTCGACTATTTTATTATTATTTTAAAATTTTCAATAAATTGTCACATTTTTTAATTCTCAAAAATTTAAAATTTTTTATAAGCCTACGGCACGGAAACAAGATCAGAAACCGCGACAACAAAAAGAAATGAAGATGCTTAGAACGATTTCAGGCTACACCCTAAGAAACAGGAAGATAAACACAGGTTAAGAGAAAAATGCGTTGTACCGATGTGGTTAGATGGATAAGACAACGAAGAAGGGAATGGAATGAGCATGTCGCAAAGATGGGAGAAAACAGACTCAGTCTCTCAAGAGACCGCACAGAAGAGGAACGCGAAATAATAGGGAATATGCCTATCAGAAGAAGAAACGCGTGGAACGTGGGCAACTGGTTCAGCTAGTTTTATAAATTAATTTGCGAGCGATTGTTTTAATTTTTGAAATCGTAAATTTTAGCTTTTGTTTCTTTAACTGAAGCTCCTAGCATTTTAGTCAGTGAAGTATGGAATTTGTAAACACGATCGTTCACTCTTGTAGCTGTTAGACAGGTTTACAACGTTTTAAGCAAAATATGTTCAAGTTGTTTTGTACAGTGTAAGGGCCCTTAGTTTTAGTATTGGAAACAAACAGACAGACAGAGTTTATTTTATAGGAAAAATTAATATTCTGTTCCCGTGGTAAGTGTTCAGATTCGTTGGTTTAATTGTTACTTTGTTGCTTATTTATTTGCCTATTTATTTTGTCCGCATGAGTAATTATTTGTCCAATTGTTGCCTTTACTTGTCTTATCATTTCAATCATACTCATATTTGTATTCACAACTCGCGATAAACAAATGCTGTGTCGAATAAAATTAAAATAATGTACTGTTTGCAGTGTTTTAATTATATTAATTGTCTGTTATTGAAAGAAATGATATCAAATGTACTGTGCGAGATTCTCGACCCGACAAAATAGAAGTCAGCCATAAATAAACAAATTAGAGCAACAGTAGAGACTGCCACACAAATAATCACCAAAAACAATCAATAAACTGAGCTGAAATGTAAGAACCCGCCTTCGTATTGTGGTCATAAATGTTGTGGAGATGCAAGAGCCCGTCATCGTGTTATGAAGCAGCTGTTAAAAATTTAGTATATGTATAGACTGAGAAGATTGTGATTGCTACTTGTACCGATGATTATAAACGCCGACTATGGGGGCGTCGCGCCGGGGCCAAAGCCCATGCGAGAAATAATTTTGCTCCCCGGCTAAAACTTCAAGAAAATGTATTCTCTTGATTCGTCTTTTTTCCTGATGCAAAGTTTGTTAAAAAGATTGCAGATTGACTAGAGATACGCATACACGAATATTTTATAAATTAGCATTTTTTGGGAGCGGTTATAAATTTTACATGTGATTTTTATGAGTAATATTGATAAAGGCTGGTTTATTTTATATCGATATGCTTTTAGGTCTTATATCTAGTAACAATGTATCAACAGGTAACTTCATTAAAGTGATTTATAAACTTTCTTATTAAAAAAGAAGAATTGTAAATATTTTTGACCATCTGCTTGTATAATTTTTTCGTTTTGTTTTAGTTTTACCCATATCTTCTCTTATTTCAGAGTTTTTTTTAAGCCTTACGTACATTAAAAACATATACAGGGTGTGTATAAATTGACGAAAGAACTACACGTGGCGATGTTGGTCATAAAATTCGAAAATCTTAATACCAAAATGTTGAACAATGCTTCCTCTGTCCTCAGGAACCATTTTACAGGAACGTACAGGTGTTTTGTTATAATGCACGGTAACTAAGGATGCCCGTTACATCGCAATACTTATTATTGTTTTACAATGCTGCCATATGTATTTTTTACAATAATAAGTTAACGAAGAAATGTTTAAAACACGCTTTTGGGGCTGAAAAACAACATCTATGAAAAAATATTTCTTACAATTCTTATTTCTTCTAATTTGCAGCTCTTTCTGTCAACAGATAATGAATTAAAACACTTATTAAAAGACTTCATTTTGAAACTTTGAAGATCCCGTGCATACCCAGGAAGCATGGTACAATATTTTGGTATTAACATTTTCGACTCAGAATTTTATGACCAACATCGTCACGTGTAGTTCTTTCGCCAATTTATACACACCCTGTATATGATCAACGATGAGCCAGAAAACATGGAATTGTGCAGCAGTTATGTATAAAATGGCTTTTTGTAAAGATTCTTTCTTTTCTTTGGGAAAATAATTTTGCCGTTATATGTAATCTATGATGTACTTGTGCTTTATTAATACTTTTTAACAATATATGCCATAATTATGTATAGTTTGCAGTATTGATACGTTTAACTTTTTTTTGACAAATTAATTCAATTCCTTTTAGCCTTCCCCCCCCCCCCCCCGCGACCTCCTTAAACATTATCAAAAAGCGGCGTTTCTGACGATGATAATTTTCTTATTCTTGGTATGAATTTTAAACTATCATGAATAATACTATTGCCATTACGTGTTTGTTCAATATGAAACGACCAAGAACGTTAGCGTGTTAGGTTGGTTGTATAACTTCAGATCGGTGTTCAATACACTACAGATTTGATAGTTACAGTTATACAAAAATCCACTATTTTCTTTTAATAAACCACTAATGTTTCAGTATAACGCAGAAATTGTAATTAAAAGTACGTAAACAACTAATTTTCTGCTACTCAATTTAATTAATCTAAGAATTGTCATCCAGTTTCTCATTAAAACTAGATTTGTACGTATTACGTTTAAAAACCGTAGCCTTCACGCCCCTCATTGATATTGCTTTATTTAATACCTTCACATTCCCGCTGTACTTCACGGAACCTCTACATAATCCGTCATGCTGACTCGGAAACCATTGGATTTCATTTTAATTGCATCCTTACAACTTGTACAGTCGCACAAACTCATTTAAATATCTCCATTCTTTACCATTTGTCACATTATGAATAATTTGTCGACTTTTTGCTACTTCGTTTTCATTATTATTCTAGAACAAAGCTTTAATAATTAAGGACACGCATGCCTTACACCGTTGCCCCTTTTGATATATTTCGAGTTGTTTTATTTCAATGTTAGCAGTAATAATAATTACCATTAGTGCATTTTATTGCAAACGTGCTAATTTAATGCACAAGCAACCACCAGCAGTACAAAGATGAGCACTTGTTGTTTCGGCTTTTCTCTATCTTGAACTTTAACCAATGCAATATGCTTCTCAATATTCGACGTGTTTACTGTTCGCCTAATCACCAAACAACAACAAGCGTATCTAGTCAATAGCAGCAAACTACGTTGGAAGTGCCTGGAATTTGATTTTGTTGTGCTACATATTTAGATGCAGAAAGTGCTAGATGTTAAAATTCAATTTGCGTCTATTCAATGCACTGTAAATCTATCACATATAGATAGATATATGTTATTTCATCCTTGTTGTCTGAATGCTTCTGTTTTTATTGTAAAACAATTTGAAGTATGTTCAGCAGAATGTAATAAAAAGCTTAGTACTGGTTACTTTGTACAGGCAATATAATATTACACAATACGAAAGCTAGCTATACGTAGTTAACAGGTTTTTCTCTTTGGCTTGTCTACTACTGCATTTTTCATCCGTGGAGCACTTATAATGTTGACGAATAACCGGAAGGCACAGCATAAGTGTACAGGGAAAACTGTTGTGTTATCTGTAGACGTCGCTTTATAGCCCACTATTTCCTAGATGATACTCATCTCGTTGGCAACTACTACAATATCTATTCTCTTATCGCCGAAAGTGGACACTGGCGACTTTAAGCCGTTACAATTTTATGGCGACTGCTATCGAAAATAAGAACAAATTTTACTGAACTTCGAGATTGTCGTTTGCTTTAATGTTTGAATGAAATTACTCCGCTGCATGCGATAGGGACGGCGAATAGTAAATAACAAGGGCGGGCTTTTTTTTATTTTAGGTATCAAATAAATTCGAGAAATTGTATATTGTAGTTGAATGATGACTCCAAAACGTTTAATAATATACATATTAGTATCAAACAAGAAAGCTTAACGAAAAACTAAACTTTTTTGTCTGTCGGTAATCAAGCAGAAAGGTGTACTTAATTGTAAATAGCGGAACCCGTGGTCTACGACTCGCGCTTTTTGGTCATTTCTTTTTTAAATATAATTAATAAGCTGCATGAAGTTGCAGTATTGTATATTCTCAAATACGGAAAGTCGGTGACTGAACTGAACATACGTAACTACTAAAAGTAGTCATGCAAATGTTTATTAAATTATTGTATTGTATTTATATCTCTATCTAGAGTGATCTGCATTAAATAATTTTTAAAATTAAAGTATTTACTTGTCCTACAAATTACCGTCGTTCATTGGTGTTTCAAATTTAAATTTTCATATTATAAACTCTTCTAAATGTAGAAACAAATGTCCGTTCTTGATTCCTATTAATGGTGATTATGTATGGCAGGTTCGCTTAAGTAAGGTTAGATTTATATCTAACTTTGTATTTCTAAACTGGAAATGGTAATCCAGTACCCGAGGGTAAAAATAATTGCATGTAATAAAACAACATTTCCAGCTATTTGCTGATATCGCTTGAACACTCAGCTGCAATGCAATTTGTAAATTTGATTTAAGTTATTTATGATTATCTTTCTGCACGGCACCGTTTGCATGGTCTGGCCTCCATTTCTCTCTAGAGTTTTTGGCACTGTTCTGTCCCTGGTCGTAGGTAAAAGTATAGCGCGATGGGAGGGATTCGTAACTTAACATGTGTGTTCCCCGAGGAGTCTGATATGGGATTGCCAGCTATCGACAGATTATGTCCCAATTATAAACACAAACCGTAAACATTATATTTTGCTTATCCTTATTAAAACTGTAGGTAGCCCCCTCTGTACCAAGAAATATGCGCTTTATATAATGGACGCATAAATACATGCCTTCTAGTAGCGGTGGCCCCTCATCAGTAAAAGTTGAGTTAAGTGGAAGGAATCTTGTTTAACATAAACACCTGTGGGCTATGCATTCCGCAGTTTTTCGTAACGATAAATAAGCGAATAGAATAGGTATCTATATCGAAAACTAGCAGTCTGCTGTAGCAACGAATAGGCGCCGTATATAACGGACGCGTAAATATGTAGCTTCTAGTAGTGGAGGTCTCTTGCCACTAAATGTTGACTCAGGTGTAAGAAATTCCTATTAAGATTTAAACCCGCGGGCTGTGCCTTCCGTTTTTTTGTTAACAATAAATAAGCGAATAAAGTAGGTAGCGTAATGGCCTTATAGTAAATCCGGAGCCCATCCCTCTGTCTGAACTTCAGTAACGTTTTTGACGTAGCTTATTTATTATGTTTAAGGCTGTCAATGTTTATGTAACAGACAAGCGGTGTATGCGGTGCCATGAAGCTACGATACCGGCGGAATGTATGAATTACATCAATATATCTCTTCTAATAAATTTGCTAGTAATTATTTGTAAAGAAAAACAAGTAGCGTAATACCACGGGTTCTGCTATTTTTACTGTAAAGTTTAAGACGCGCTTAACAAAGAACTATCGTATTAGTAATAAAATCAACTGCAGTTAGCAATTCTTTGTAAAGCAAAGCGTATTGCATAGTCCACGGGTTTGGCTATTTTATTGTAAAGTTCAAGACACGCTTAACAAAGACATATCGTATTAGCAATAATATCAGCTGCAGTTAGAAATTATTTGTAAAGTAAAGCGTGTGGCATAGTCGACGGATTTTGTTATTTTATTGTAAAGTTTAAGACGCGCTTAACAAATAAATATCATATTAGCAATAAAATAAAATGCAGTAAGAAACTGTTTGTGAAAAAAGCGTGTGGCGTGGTCTACAGGTTCTGCTAGTTTTATAAAATTGCTATAATGCTTGTAATCCAACTGTATCCCAAAATATCTTGGATAATTAATGTTTGTTTGTGAATTCCTACCTTAGGCCCGAGATGGCATTTTATAAATATTGAGCATGCCAATATCGTTTCTGGTGGCAAAATTAAGACTAGTATTAGAAACAGGCAGATGTTATTTCATAAGACAAATAAATAATCTGTACCCACACATACCTTTTTTATCAATGAAGTTTATGATGTCAGTAATGTGTAAAATTTTATATTTATAGTCTAGATGTGTTGCTTAAGAAACCAGAGAGCGTTGGCATTCTGGTAATTACAACTAGATAAACAAACCGTGCTATACCCAAAAAGGGATATTTGCTTCTTATTTGTATGGAAAAATTAACTGGCGGAATGTATATACGATTATGGCACTTACATACAGCTTTCAAAGATCTATTTTTATAGTCCAAACATTAGACACTTTATATATTAGATTTGTATAATTGGATAAGGGTATGTGTTTTAATCTTTTTTTTTTCGGCGTAGCAGTTTCAGTTGTCAACGAAAATATTTCATACAAAAGGATTTGCTAAGACATCAACCTGCTTTTGTTACTTTTTAATTTAAAACTATTTTAGTTTCAATTAAATGATTCTGAAGATTTTTTTTGGTTAAACAGAGGTACGTAGTTAGTTCAACTATTCTTGGTTTAAGTAAAATATAGAGTAATAAGTATTACATAACGCTAAAGCGTCGAAATTTTGAAAACCTACGGATGGTTGTCGAACTACAATACGTACAGTAAATTGTTTTTCAACATTTAATCAAAAAAAAATGAGAATTTAAAGGTGCCGCAAAAAAACAAATCTGCCAATTCATTTTCGACATTGATCTATCAAACATTTACTCCCTCATATGGATTCTGAAAAGCTGCGGTACGCTACAATTTGTTCTCGGAAATATATCTTACTGCACGTTCTTTACGATAGCAGACCGCCAAAGATTGGTCTACCCCAACATTCGCATTCGACCGTTGCTTAAAAAAAATTTCTCTCCACATAATCTTCTTTAATAACTTCTTGATGAAAAAATTTTTTCCCCAAAAATTGTTTTTATTAATTGGATAACCCCGCAACTGTTATCCCGCATGATGTGTACTGTGCGAGTTCGAGTCTACACCCTACAATCGATAAAATCTCTTTTAAACAATTTTCAACGGAGCAGTTTTTCCGCAATAGTTATCTCAGCAATTTATCTGTTGGGAAATGCATTGCTACTACAAACTGCAAATTATAATGTTTAATACTCATAGATCTGACAAAAACTGGTTGTCAGGGGCCATTATGCAGGTGCAATAGGATGTCCATATATCCAAGACACGTTTTCGTTTTAATTCAAATTGAAAAGGTCAAATTAACATATGCCTATAGACGCACTTTTTTCGAAAAATCGAAAAATAGCCTTTTAAATATGAGAAAGGAGTTTAGGGATACTTTATCCCACAGAACTCACTCTACAAGCTATTTGTGCATCTTTAGAAAATATGCAGACTTTCATTCAGTAAACTTTACTGTTTACGAAGAATGAATTATTTCGCAAACGCTTAAATTAAGCGACTGTTTTGTGTATTATTGTAGGGACAGTAAGGTTTCCAAGCCAATAGTTAAATTATTTCAAGTGTATAAAAATACGTTACGATTTACGTCGAGATATGCCACATATACGCCCCTGGTTGATGAATTGGAACTAAAACAAGTGCAATTATAGTAGATCATTACTAGTAAAATAACATACTTAATTCAATCAAATAGCTCAATTTATGGCGGAAATATTAATTAATATCTACGTGATTTGCCTCCATCATATTTAGAGGGCTGTAACTCGAAAAGGATGCATTTCCGGGCACATGTTAAGTGGACTTTTTAAACTCCAATTAAAGCACGTTTTTTGTCTACGGATACAACATAACATTTATGTACGCGGAAAGAAACCGCTGCGTGTACATTACTAGCTCTTACTTAAAAAGAACTACCTGAACCCGTGCGTTTTTGTATTTTTCCGCACTTCCAGTATGGAAAAATATTGTGTTCTCGAAAATCTTCGAATATGACATTTTGACCAAAATCGAACACAAAACAGTGGATTATAAAAATCTGTATGTGCACGTGTGTGTAACGCGAAATCTCGGGAACTATTAGACCGATTTTACAACGAAAAGTTATTTATACCTAAATAACGGAAGCTAGTCATGTTTTTTGGTAGCATTTTTACAAGCGAGATTTCATAAATGTAAAAATAGAATATGAAAGAGGGCGTTGATACAAATCTAAAGTTTTTTCTGAGCACTTTAGCCTTAAAATGGCTTACGATGTTTGTAAATTTTCGGCTTTAACGCCTATTTACACAAAAAACGAGTTAACGGATCCGGATTAATTTTGGTATTAGAGCAGTCCCAGAGGAACACAATGTTAATACACAAAAGATTTTTTTACAAATTAAAACTGTTAAGTGAAAATATATTCAAAGCTTGGACATTGCCAAAAAACTATTGCTCCAAAACTGGGTACGCGATTTTTGTCAACTTTGTAAGCTCTTCGAGCTAGGGACTATTCGCTTCGCGTCCCAGTCCAGTAATTTCTCTGCAGCGCGTATTATGAATTTAAAAAAAAACGTAAATTCATCCCCTCTCTTTAGTAAACGGAAGACGACTAAAAATTTCAGTTACGGCTAAAGTGCTCATGATTAATAATAGTAGAATACAATTTAGAACTTAATTTTAGGTGCAGCAATATTTAAAGGGGTTGACATTCCTCCTCTCGCTAGTTTTAGCGAACAAATTTCTAAAACAATATTTAAATAAAACTAAACCAATCGTTATAAAATTTATAAAACTACGAATACGATCCACGGTCTGCTACACTACCAACTTTAGTAGATAATTTATTATTTCAAAAAGCGCGAGGCATGGCCCACGGGTTCCGCTAGTCTGTATATAGCAGCATGAATGAAAATAGTAAACAGACTAATTTACTTGTGGAAGATTTGCGATGTAAAAGTAAACCACTGCAAATATTGGCTCTACTGATTTTTTAAAGCAAAATGGGAAAGGCTTAATTTGTACAGCATTAAGCACTGCATCGAACGCATGATTTACTTTTTAAAATATTGCAACATTTTCTATTGCATGAATTACTTTTTAAATAACAATCATTTTCCATACAAATGAAATAAACCGTTTATAAATCAATCAAATTAACTGCGGCTAGCCATCACTTTGACAACTAAAAGCAATCATGCTATGATATAATTATTAGTATTTTGAATTGAGGCACGTGGTGAAACATTATTAATAAATATTTTATATTACTATTAAAAATTAATAGTATAATAATAAAAAATAAAACACTTGATATTTGTTTCACATGATTGTAAAACAAACACGAAGAGTTTTATTTTTTTTAATAATTAATTTCTAAAAGTTTAATATTTATAATTATTAGTACTACGTTTAATATTTCTTAACAACTGTTGCCAAACAAAACATAGTATTAATTGATATTAAATAATAGTTATTTATGTATCTAGTGCCCGAAGTTATATGTTTTTTGTCGAGGCGGCAGCCGAGACAAAAATCATTCGTAAGCACCAAAGAAATTTCGCCCGCGAGTTGCATACAACATTTTTTCTACAGACTTACTGTAATAATGGAAAAAATTAAGTAAAATCATAGTAAAATAAAAAATGAAGATTTATTCTATCGCAATTTTGTCTGTTTCTTTGTTACTACGGAAACAAAATTTAACAAATATTTTTATATTATATATTTGTCAGTTATTTTCTCCTAAACAAGTTTGGTCGGCGTCCTTTTTAAATAACCTATTTTTTATTATCGTCATGCACGAAATGTTTCGCTCTAGTGCGCGAAATACTTCGTGCACGTTGTCATGATAAACAACTCCAATGTAACATTTTGCATACTGAGATTAATGTAAAAATGTCATCATTTTTGATGTCTGTAGAAAAAATACTTTATTGTACTTCAACAATATTTATTTATTTTAACCTTATACGTATTTCGACGTTTACATGCCGTTATCAAAGGTAATAATCATTTTTATTCCATTTTAACGTTTTAAACTGTTATTATTAAATCCATAGAAACAACCCTAAGTAATTGTTTATATGATAAAGCGAGATAAGTTTTTTTTAATTACCATGCAATTTTAGGTCCCTCGTTGCAATAAACTATACATTTTGCAAATAATATCGTAATAAACGTATTATTATAGGAATTTATTTGTACGTGTTATTAGCAGCAAACTCATTACAACATTACTCGTTATTTTTGCAAATAAAGTAAAATTTGCATTTCTGGACTCCTCCGTCTAATGTAATTGACAGTTTCTCAACAGAGCGATCAAAT
Source organism: Ctenicera cuprea (assembly GCA_958336395.1). NCBI lineage: Eukaryota > Metazoa > Arthropoda > Insecta > Coleoptera > Elateridae > Ctenicera > Ctenicera cuprea. The sequence goes on from OY284490.1 coordinate 25,489,351, forward strand.
ACCCTTGTCTCAGGAGACAGGTTTGGCTTTCTCCGAGTGTGTGTTGTAATGAGCTATCAGGAGATTATGTTCTAGCTCCGCAATCAAATATTGTACAGTATGGGATTATGTTTCTCTGTAATGGTCTAACGGGCTATTGTACAACCTAATCTCTGGTTTTTGCAATGGGCGCGCAAATATGGGGGTTATAGCGGCGGGGGACCCCAACCACTAAAAGCTGAGACAGAGGGAAGGGCTTCGGATTTAATACATAGATTGCTAAACTACAAAATTCAAAATGCTCAATTTGCAAGCTTACTTAATATTCTTTTAGTGAGCCTAACTTTATGGAGAAAAAGCTTATCTTGAGGAGTCTAATAAGTAATAAGTGAGATAATAATATCGTTAAAACTTATTTTCCAGGAACATTAAATCTGCGTTTATTTAATTACAAACAGATTTTGTTGTTTTTCATTTTGGTGTGTAGTTTTTAGCTTGTTGTAATTAATTAGTTAGTTTTATTTCGGCATTTCCCGGTATTTGATTTTTTTACTAACAAAAAACACGCCAGGCTTTGCCAAACCAATATATTACACATTTCCTAGGGGGATTTTCGATTCGTTTTCTGAAATATTTTCGGTAAATGAATCCATAAATACGTCAAAATTGAATTATACGACGTGAATCCTCGTTACTAGTGGAAGTTTAGCATTATGTTAAAAAGGCACTTTCCGAACTTGAATCTGAATACCTATGATGTCAGACCAATTCTTCATCATTAAATTGCTTGAATTCACGTGATTTGATTCTAACCTCCTACACGCATTTTCGACCGCAGCCGTTCGTCCACCCAATCGCCTGAGTAGCGGCTCTAAATCACTTAACGGACTGCAATTCTATTAAAAGCCCTATATCAAGTAAAATATTGTTTTATCAATTTCCTTAATTATGTCCATCGGACAAGTGCTACACATTTTCCTCGTTATCTATAATTATGTAAATGTTTCGTGTTCTTTTAAGAATGCATTTATGATGTAACTTGTAACGGGGGTTCAATGGCTCTCTGAGCCGGTATGAGTTTGAATGAAACAGTTTTTGTGCTTTAAAGGATAAACGAAATCGTGTTTAATGAGTGTTAGCTTGGATCTTCCTCCTATCTTGCCGCCGTTCTTTATACCGGAATCGCGGGGAACTAAACATTCCGTGCCGTTCCCAAAGAAACATAGATTTTAACTTTAATCCTACTAGCAAATATATACGAAAGTGTGTAAAAAATTCACGGTCCTTCCATTAAAAGCGTATAACTTATTCAAAAAATACGCTCGAGGTTATGAATGCTTTTTACTCAGAATTTATTCGCTTAAAAAGTGTTTTTAAAACCTTGAGACGGGTATAGTATATCGATGGAATGAGTTTTAATAAAAAGCGCATTTTCTTGTTATGCGTTGCTAGTATTTCTAAAGATATTTTCTCGTCATAACGTAGGATCCTATTTCTGAAGCTACGTACAATACACCCCCGTGCAATCTGAATATAATGAAGGAAATCTGAAATTCGGTTTCCATGTGATTGGATCCTGTTATATAGAATTTAGCTTATTTATGCTAGATCCTCTAGATTCAGCTATTGAAAATCTAACAATGGTATGTAGCTTCGGTCTCATATTGTGACGCTACCTCATATGGTTTTAGTCAAATTGAGCGTTCGCTTTCCTTATTTTACCTCTCGCCTTTCCGAAAGCCTGGCTGAATTGTCTTGCGTCTATTATGTTATTCTTACGTAAAAAATACATTATTTTGGCTCAAGCTAATGTATAAAAATGTTTCTATACGGCTTAAATATAATTTTATACGCTTCACATTCTACTTTAGAAGTAAAATATTTTAACAATTTTATTATTATTTTGAATTGATTGTGTGGTAGGCACATGGTGAAACATTATTATTAATTTTTAACTATTAAAAATTAATAGATAGTTTATTAATAAAATAAAACACTTGGTTATTGTTTCACAATTTGTTGGATTTTATTTACTCCGCTCGAGTTTTCACCATCTCGGTTATCTTCAGGAGTTTACAAATAAAACTAAAACTAAAACCTAAAGATGTGCGATACTACCCATTCTGTCGTCGCCGCCCCGATTTTAAGTGTTAACACATGTGTTTTTATGCTTTGTATACTGTAGGTCAAGGAGGCTAAATCGGTGTGGTCGTTAACTATATTTTTATTATTATTTATTGCCTTTTTAATTTCTAAATTTTCCAATTTATTTAAACGGTTGCCTTTGTTTTCTATGTGTAAAATTTTTGTATCCGTGTGTTTGAAAAGAAACAAGCGGTTCGTGCTGGAGCATCAGATAGTTGTGGCCCACGTAGAAATAGGACTGGCGATTTACATGTCCTGTCCGTGCGGGATGCGGCTGGTGGGGCTTTGCCGAGACCTGGTGTAGTCGCTGCTTCACAAACGAAAAACAAAACAATTATATCGATATCTTTATTAATAACAACGCTACAACCTGTAACGCGGTTTATTAAATTATAATTTAGCAGCTCTAGTGCATATACAGTGTGTGGATAAAGTATGGAACAAATTCAATATCTCCCAAAACATTATTTTCCTGTAAAAACGCTCGGACGCGTAAACTTCAGTTTTATCCTAGCCACATTTTAAGCATATTGCTGTTGCTAAAGGGTCACGTGACACGGCGCATTGACTTGATTCTTATTTTTTTAAATGAAATAGTATGCCGTGTGGCGGCTCATTTAAAAGCTCTTTTCAAAAGAAATTCAGAACACTGTTGTGTTTTTGCCAAATATTGACCGATAATGGATGGATAACAGTGATTTAAATTGAATATCTCACAAAAAAGTAAAAACACCTTTTTTTGGAACAAATCCAGTGTGAGATTTTTAGTTTTGTATTAATTTTGACGTTAATCATATTAATTGTGTAAAGTTTCACTTGATAATTCGATTGTGATGGGGTTGACCAAAATTCAGTAAATTGGTTGTCTGTGGTAATAAAACTAGAATTCAAGAAGAAGTATCCCACTTATTAAACCTCAAGTATCCAAATCAGCAACCAATTGCTTGTTCAACAGTGTGTAAAATTCAAACAAAACCAAAAGCGCACACTAGATTTGTTCCAAAAAAGGTGTTTTTGTGAGATATTCAACTTTAACCACTGCTATCCATACATTATCGGTCAATATTTGGCAAAAATATAGTGCTCTGAATTCCTCTTGAAAGGAGCTTTCAAATGAGCTTCCAACGGTACGCTGCTCCGTTTAAAAAAAAATAAGGATCAAGACACTGACCGTGTCACGTGACCTTTTAGCAACAGCAATATGCTTAAAATGTAGCTGGGATAAAACTGAAGTTCACGTGTCCGAGCGTTTTTACTGAAAAATAATATTTTGGGAAATATTGAATTTGTTCCATACTTTAACCACACACTGTATAATGAGAATCTGTATATAAAATACTTAATTACTTTAACAATATTTATTTATTTTAACCTTATACGTATTTCGGCATGTTTACATGCCATTGTCAAAGGTTATATGAAAAAGTAAACAGTTAGTGTTGTTATAGCAATAGAACTTGGTGACTTGATCTCGGTAACCGTCTGCAGGTGACTTGATTTCTTATTCCAAAATGTCCAATAGAGGAGAGGAGCTCAATTTGCTCATTCATTAACGTTACAGTTTTTAAATGTTTGTGAATTTCAAAAGCTTCTAGTATATCTAATTTTCGTTTATCATCACAAAAATGTAAACATTTTATAGTGTTATTAGATGTGATTGAATTATTGTGTTCTAGTAAGTGTTTAGCGTAATTGGATTTATGTGGGTTTTTGTATTTGTAACAACGTACGTGTTCTTTATACCTAATATCAAAATTTCTAATTGTACGGCCTATATAAACCGAAGTACAATGCCAACAATTTAATTTGTAAATGCCTGATTTTAGCAAATCGTCTGTTTTTGATTTTGCATTAAACAAAGTGTTTAAGATGTTTCTAGTTGTTTTAAAGCTTACTTTATATTTATTTGTTTTGTTTATAATTTTCGCAATTTTTTCTGATTTGTCACCAAAATATGGGATCGAAGCATATTTAATTGTATCGAATGAAGTTAGGGTATTCGGATAAATTTTTTGAATAGCTAATTTATAATCTTTTTCTTTAATTAATGTATCAATAAGTTTAGTATTATAACCATTACTGTATGCAATTTGTTTAATAATTGAAATTTCTCTATTATAATTAATTTCATCTAAAGGGACCGTCAAAGCCCTATGTATCAGGGACCTGTATGCTGCTAATTTACGTGTTTTATAATGACAAGAATGGTGTGGTATTGTATTGTCTGCTTGTGTAGGTTTTCAATAAACTGAGTACTCAAATTTATTAGTTGAATTAATTTTTATGTTTAAATCTAAAAAGTTAATGGATTTATTTTGTTCAGTTTCACGCACTGTATATTTTTTATTGTACTCTATGATATTGTATTGGTATTATAAGTTACAATATCTTACTTACCTCTATGTTTTCTACAGTGTGTCCTATTTTACTTGGAATCAATTACTTTACCGGGGATGTTTTTACCGAGGGTGTTTTTTCCAAGGGATGTTCTTACCCGGGAATGTTTTTTGCTAGGCATTTCGGGGCTTTTTTGATCGCAGTTTTTTTACCGTTTTTTTGGGTCTGTTTTTTCCAGTGATGTTTTTTCCGAACACCACCGTTATTACCTGTTTAGTTTGCTTTTATAGAATTTTCATGTGTAAGTAATAAAGTATCGCAAAAGTAGTGTAAATTTTGCGACAGTCGATAATTACAAAAAGTACCGCGATGACGATATTCGAAACTTTTTCAGAAATGTATCGCGACACCGATACTTTATATCATGAAACTTCCGACCACTGCAAACTAGTAAGTAAAGTTACTACGTTAGTTCAGTTACTTAAGAATTTAATAATTTATAAGTAATGATTACATTTCTTGAATTTCTAAAAAATAAGACTAGGGAATGCCATTAAAAATTTTCTTTTATTTGTAGATATAAATACTGCCACTATTTAATATTTACAATCAGCTTGTTGTTGATTTATCTAAGGTAACGTTAAAATTTATTGAAGCGTATAGTTTGTGGTAATCCGCAGATTATATGTATTTATTATAGATCCCAGATTAAATAATAAAGTGTTAATGGCATACAACCCCCTTCCCAGTATGCAAATTATAACGAAGTTATATCCTACCTAAGTTCACTAATTTTAGGTTGTTTTGCGTTTACGATATTTAGATTGCTTTCTCGTAACGCCATTAAATTTTAACACGTGGCATATTTCGGAGATTACATCCATTAATAACTTCAACAGTGAGTATACATAAAGACGTTTACGGGATTTTCAACAAAGGCGTCGCTCTTGAGCAAAAGAGTGTTTATTTATATTGAGCCGGCATTCTAAGCATTTCGAGTTAATGTACCGAAGAAGTGTTTGGATTAGGAAGTGACAGCTGTGACGTAGCAGTGCATAATGTAGCAACGACTGTCTCTGAACTTCACTGAAATTTTTAAGTAGTCTGCGACAACAAAATAGGATGTAGGTACGACAGAACTTGTGGCATTATATAAACACTAAAGCTTTACACCCTTAACAAAAACGTTACCTTTGGAACGATCAACCGACAAAATCTGATAAATTCAAATTGTGGGATAATTAGTGGAACAAACAAACGTACTAGTTCCACTAATTATAATAATTGCATTGGTAGAGACAATAATTCAGTAATTATAGAGACGAACTGCATACTAATTACTATTTAGTTGAAACCTTTTTCCGTTATAAAATTTATATTATACTTCTTACTTACTAAATATATACATCAAAGCTTGATATGGTTATCTGCACAAAAAGTAGTCGTCTTGCCTTTATTGATAAAAATTAGGTAAACCTTTACAAATTTTATTAAAAAGGGTTATCTAAAGGCTGCATATGCTAGACAAATTTGGAATATTGTTATCCATAGAAGATTATCACTCACGCCAGGGTCGTAACAGAGACAACGTAAGCGGCGGACGCCGACGCCTACCCCAGAGGAAATATACCACAGCGGTTTACTTACGAATATAGAAACTATGGGCTTCTGCCCCTTTCTTACTTACAAATTAATCACTCTGACATAGAAAAAATATAGACTACGCGCGAAAGTTTAACATGAATGACTATAAACCTGCAGAATGGTTCTGTGGGTGCGAAGTGAGAAGTGCTTCATATAAAAACTAGGGGCTTCTACTCCTTCCTAACTTACGAATTAATAAATCTGACAACTGACAATAGACAAAATATAGATATACGTGGGAATGTTTAACATGAACGAAATTAAATATTAGCGTTTTACACAGCTTATTATCAAACGTAATTTCGTAATGTAAGTATTCGTATGGAATCATAAAAATTGGACAAAATGTTCAAGCGATAAAAAATTCGACAGTAAATCTTTGTTATGCTATTATTATAATTATAAAGTCGAGCGCGCGGTTTCGTTTGTTTAGCAACTCTCGCAAGCTGTCAAATTAAGGCTGGAAATCGCATTTAAATATTTGGAATATTCAAATTTTTTTATACAAAATTATTCGAATGTTTAAATATTCGAATATTCGCATGTTCAAATATTCAAATACTCAAATGTTCAAACATTCAAATATTAAAATATTTAATTATTCAAATGATCAAAGATTCAAATGTTCAAATATTCCAATGTTCAAATATACGAATATTCAATTATTTTAATATTTGAATATTCAAATATTCAATTACATAAATGTTCGAATATTCAAATACTTCAATATTCAAATATCTAAAAATTCAAATACTCAAATCTTCAAAAATTCAAATATTTAAATATTTAAATATACAAATATTCAAATATTTAAATACCAATATGTATTTACTATTTAGATTTCGTCGTTTATATATTTGTACAAAATTTTGGAAGTATTTACTACAATTTTTGAGTATGAATAAAATACTTCTTCCTTCAACAATATTTATTTATTTTTACCTTATACGTATTTCGACATGTATTATCACACCTTTGATAATGTAAACATGTCGAAATACGTATAAAGTTAAAATAAATATATTATTGAAGTAAAAAGTATTGTATTCATAATCATTAAATATGGACTTCAACGAAGTAAAGCTAGAACTTATAAATAATATAAATAGAGCTGCAATAATTACGTTTTGTTATTAGTTAGTAGTTAGTTGCTATTCAGTATTTTTAAGTTTTTTGTATCCAAAGTTAATAAATAAGGATATAATAAAAAAAAAGTTTTCTCATTCTGAAGAAGAAAAATGTTTAAACCGATTTTTTCTGGAAAATGAGTAGTTGTACAAAAAAATTAAGAGTGTCATTTTGATGCATGTTTTACCGTAGAATCATAGTATTGACGCAAATTGGTGAAACAATCAAATATTACAAAAATAATAAATAATAATGACACAACCCCCCACCCCAGTTTCGGACGCATCTGGTTTAAATAATTGATGGTGTTAAATAGTAGCACTCACTGGTATAATCCGTTAGTCAAATTTTATTACTTTATATTAGAGGGTGTCTGAGATATTAATTTAAACTTAAATTTCATTCGCCCTTTTCAGGGGGGCCTAGCTACCTTCAGAATCATTTTAAACCACATGTTTACCTGAATTTTTTTGATAATTTCAGTGAGCACAATACGTCTATGTATAGCCATCTCACTATTTTTGTTACACCCTGTATACATATGCAATATTTTCATTGAAATAAGTATATTAAAAAAACCTCTCGGCGGCAAACCGAAATAATTTTCAATTTTGATTCGTAACGACAACTAAGGTTTAAATTAAAGCAACATGCTAAACATCATTGTTGCTGTACGTATAGTGTAGGTTTGTCAGAATAACTACGTAATTTAGATCTCTTTTATGATCAAAAAACACATTTATCAGTCAGTTTATCAGGAAATGAACATACATAAAGTGTTGTACTTGCAGCTTGACTTGTAAGGGGTGATAAGGATTGAAGATAAACAGAAGTAATTACGTATAAGACCTTTATTGCTGCATTTAAACTCCTTGCCGTTGCTAAATGCAATAATTTTGATTTAGTGCCATTCTCTCTTGCATTCTACACTCGCAAACCAAATCAATCTCCAGATGCACCATGTTGTTTTAATTCTATTATTTAAGTTTGGGCCTGCCTTAACAAAATATAACAATGTTTCTGGAGAAAGCCAATAAATAATAATATTAATTACTAGTGCGTGCATTGCTTATTGCTTGTAAACTAATATGCGATCTAAAAGAACTACCTCTAAAAGGCCATGGACTGCTGCACTATAAATGTCCATCCATTGCCTTCCAGACGTAGTTTATAGCATATTACAAAATAGGCTTTTGTAAAGTAATATCCCTACTATGAAAATATTAATCATTTTATACAGCACTACTATATTGTGTCAAAATGATGACAACCGCAAATAGTTTTAAAATGACTGTATGTACGGAAAACCGTACATTAGCAAAAAGATAATGAAATAAGCAATAAAAAAATACAATAACATTTAGAATGTTCCGTTTAAAATAAATAAACTAAGTATTGCCACGTCGAAACGGAACACTCTGTAGAGTTATCAATAATTTTATACTATGCATCATAAGCAAACAAACAATCCAATAATAAATAAGATATCAAGTGATATTGCACTATTGACTTACCCTGTATAATAATGTATTGTTAAACTAATTTTACATAGCCCAACATTTATGTCTACAACAACTAGCGTGACGCTTTAGCTGTAGATATTTCTAAGCTATCGTGAAGTGTTTATATTCAAATTTTTCTTAGATTAATAACCAGTAGAAAAGATAAATTTTTATCAATATTCAGTAGCAAATGAACGATCATTATTCCCAGAGACAAAGGACATTATGAGAAATTGCAGAATGGAGACAAGAATGCCGTTGGCTCTACTCAAACTACCGGGCTCGTATTCACTAATTGGCATTTTATTTCTCCTTTAATACTTCCTCCTGCTATTGTCTACTAACTTTGGTATTCTGAAAGCAGGTCGCATTGTACCTCCGCAGTATCGAACAATGGATGGAATGTCTACCAACTTCGCGTTTTGTGTTACTGTTGACGCGTCATCATCCCCCATGAATGTATCGAATGTATTGGAGGAGTGTAGGGTTTTAGGGTGTTAGATTTCGATTCAACGTAAGGGTTAGGTTAGGCGGGAGCCTTTGTGCTGGTTTATGTATTTGCATTGCAATGATTGTACTAAATCAGGGTCTATTTGGGCATTTGAGGACTCTAACGACGTGGGCTGCATTTCTTAAGTTAATTTATCGCGTTTGCTCCTTTATTCGGTAAGGAATTTCAGTACTTGTAAGAAACATGTGTCTATGTCTAATGCTCTTGCATTGCGTATGTACATTGTACACTTAATGCTAGAATGAATTAACTGTTCTCTCGGAATGCTTAAATAACAGGCAACGCTTAAAAGTAGTTTAGGGCATTCATATCATACTTTCCCTTGTACAACTCCCTTTTATTATACTGAAGGGGTTAGCAGCAACCTCATTCTACATATTTTGTGCTGGAATATATGTATTAATGGTCAATGTAAACAGTATGTTCTATAAAAAGGGCCCAATGCTGTAGCAACTTTATTTTTGACTTAACCCCTAGCAAACCATTTATTTTATGAAATGAGACAGTTTTTTCTGCAATTTGACAAAAACGAAACTAGTTTAGTATTGTCAATTTATCGTGATATCGACGTTTTGTTAAATTATATATAGCATATTTTTTTCGCATAATCTTGTAGAGAATTTTCTTTTATTTTAGTTTAGATTCTATATCCTTCCACAACACCTTCGGTTTTTTGCATTTTTGCATTTGTTATGCAACCGTATTAAATGTTTAGATCATGTAAAAAAATGCAATGCAATTTGAAAAAATGTCGATGTCGAAAAATTGGAACCATTAAAAAAATATATCCATATACAGAGCGATGTACAATTTGCCTTATCTGTCATTAATTCAGTGGCGTAGCTATCATGACACCAATGGTCGCAAGGCCCCGAAGATTTAGGGGTCACTTGGGGCTACCGGTAAAAAGAAAACGTCCAGTTAAGTCTTGAAGTCGGTGGCGTATTGGCAGTCAAAAAAGCTTTATCTAGAGTGTCACACATTTATAATTACCTAACATCTTGAAGGTCCCTTTCGCAAAAAAATGTGGAAGGGGTATCTCCCTTATTTTGCGACCAGGCCAAAAATTCTAGCTACGCTACTACATTAATTTTAAAATAATTGCATTTAAGAATCAATCGCAGACACACGATTATTTTTTCAACGACCCTTACAGGTTTTTTTTTCTCGCGTTATATAAGCAACTATATTTTGAAACCAAAAAATAGTGAAGAGTGTATTGTAGTCCTTCAATATTTAATCAATGTTTAAGGACAATAATATTCAAAAAAACACCACAGTTACGCAGTTAACAATAGTTTTATACATTAAATATACTTACGTACATAATATACTAAGTTTTTTTATTCGACAAATTACATCTTTAAATGTACAGATCTTTATAAAGTAAAAATTTCGTAGTATTATCCGGTAAATGTGAATTATCTGATTTAGATGTTTTATTGAGCCAGAGTTTGAAATATTTTAGAAAAGTAAAATGTTTATATTCAGCATATTTCTCTACTTATTTTATCAACAGTTAAGGGTGAATTCAAAAATAATCGCGGTATTAAATTACGAAAACTTGTTGCATAGCAACAAGTGTTTGTTATGCTTGAATGCAGTTTCTTAACCAAAACAAACAGGATGCAGAAAGTTTGATAATTTTTAATTCACGAGTAGTATTTTACAAATAAAAGTTTTTTTTTAGAACTATCAAATAAAACAAATAATTAGTTGCTTAAATTTTTTTCTATAAAATTTCACACGTATAAGGGAATGGGGGACAAATTTCCTATTAGCTTTTGAAACGGATAATGAGACGTAATTGTTCGATATATTATGAATGAAACAATAAACATTTATAGCACGAGCAAAACGATTTAAATTACGAAAACTTGTTGCAGTGCAGCGACTATAAGTTTGCTTTAAACATTTTCTTAGCCGAAACTAACACAAATTGCTATTCAGGAAGTGTGAGTAATTTAACGCGGTTATGTTTCGATTCACAAGTGGTATGTGATTGTATTATTTGGCGTATTATATAAAAAATAAAAAACAGTTGAGTAATTTTGCTCCAATCTATTCGCGCTAAGTTTTGTATTTTAAAATCTATTTCTTGAGTTAACCATACACAACCTGTTATGCAGGAATTCGAGTAATTTATCCCCGTTTCTTTTCAGATTCACGAGTACATAGTATATCATCATTTCAAATATCTCCTTCTACTTCCTCTTTTTAGCCTTCTTAAAACCAATTCCAAATGTACGACTCTCCAATTTGTTGCCAAATATCTACCTTCTGCTCTTTTCAAGCTTTTAGCAATAACGATTCTATTTGATTGGTGGATGATTTTCGCGGAATCCAAATTGATGTCGAGGGATTACTGTCAAAAGTTCTACGTCTTCTCTCATTCTTTTTAGTAGTAACTTTTCGAATACCTTACTTAATATGGGAAGCAAACTAATCGGTCTATAGGATGTTTTCTATTTCGGTGGTTTACCAGGTTTTTGTATCATCAAGGTGTGGGCATACTTCCAAAGGATGGGGTAGTAGGCAATGCTCAGAATGCGATTAAATATTGTGGTGATTAAGACGATAGCTTTCTTTGGCAGCATTTTCAGAATTTTGTTCGTTATTAAATCATGTCCTGGAGCTTTGAACTGTTTCAATTTGTTAATTTCGAATTTTACTTCAGCTGGAGAGAAAGTTTTTATAGGGAGGGACATCTGACATGGCGCATCTAGAAAAGCTTCAGTTTCTTGATTGTCGTGGGTAGGTGATGGTTCGAATGGTTTGAAGACATGTGATAGGTATTCTGCGAATGTGTCTGCTTTCTCTTTATTCGATTTAGCCCACGTACCATCTTCAGTCAATATTGGTGGGGTCTTTTTAGTTTTTGGTTGCTCTCCAAATAGAGTGATCATCTTTATTTAGGTTGGTAATTTAATTCTGGAACGAATTATTTTTGTGTTCTTGAAGGGTTGCTCTGAGTTTTCGTGTTAATCTGTTGTATATTGTTTTGTCGGCTACATTTCGTGATCTTTTCCATCGCGCCCGAGCTCTACGTTTCCCAGCCACTATTTCCCTTATATACAGTTTAATATTGTTACTTTTAGGTATATCTTCATCTGGACTAGGAGTAGACTCCCACGCAGCTTCCTGGATAAGATTAGTTAGATAGTGGACTGCTGTGTCAAGTTCTTCTGGTTGTTTTATTCGCAACTGTAGACTTATGTTTTCTTCTATAAAGGTTTGGAATGTGTCCCAGTTCGTTCTCTTGTTCGTGAGAGTATAAAGCTCTTCTTTCTTAATAATGTGGCTGCTTAGTGTCATTATGATTGGCGAATGGTCAGATGTCATATCATTATTCGACTCGACCCTAGTGTAATTGGTTGCTATACCATGCATCACGAAGAAGTCCAACAGATCTGGAATTTTGTCTAGGTCTGTTAGCCAGTACGTTGGTTCGCCTGTAGAGAGAGAGAGTCATAGTTGTTGTCGGTCATAGTTCTTAGGAAGTTTCTGCCTTTTGTTGTGATTAGTCTTAAACCCCATTGTGTGATTTCAAACTTAGTGGATCGAATTATCAAATTAAGTTAATTTTTGAAACTCTACAGTATAACATATGATAGTGTGCTTATAATTATACCTAATAGTTATATGATAACAACATAAAATTCTTCCTAATAAAAATTGTATGCACGAGTTATACAGTGAATTCCAAAAACAAGTGGAACATGGCCGGTTAATAGGGCAAAAGTGGAAGAACTATAATTTATGCTCTTGAAGAATTTTATCACTTTCAGTAACCCTGAATGGAAAGATAACTTGATGAAAATTTAAAATTCTTTCGAAATAATGTTTCAAATAAATTATTTAATAATAGTCAAGCAAGTAGTGCACTGATATAACTTGTTGCACAATCTATTTTTATTTATTATTTTTTGCTGCTACATTAGCAACAAAATTTATCAGGTGAAACATTAAAAGTTAACGATAAACTTTTTACAGATGAAGAAAATAAGTAAGTACATTTTAAGCCGTAAAAGTGCACTGTTATTGTACAAAATAACTAAAACTAAACATTTATTTTTAGTTTTGACTCCAAAATATTTCAACTCTACCTAATTAGCCGTAAAGAGCTTACTGTTACCTTCTTATGTTTCACCTGATTAATTTTGTTGTTAATGTGGCACTAAAAAATAATAATTATAAATTTTAAATAAAATAATAAACCTGATTGTTTTTTACGGTAATTAAAAAAATTAGAAGAGTAGACCTCAGCAAGTTTTGAACTCATAACGTCTTGCTTATGAAACAAATTCTGTAGCTCGGCGCTAGGAAGACATCTGCAAATCGATTTTTCAACTACTTCAGTTTACTATCTTTAGCACTACTGACTTGACTATTATTATTAAAAGCACTATTTTTAATAAATTTTTAAATAAATTGCTATCAAATGATGTAGAAAAATGCCAACTTTCCGATTAGGGTTACTGAAAGGTATGAAATGTAGGGACATAAAATAGCGTTTTCAATTTTTGCCATGCTAATAAGCAATGTTCCACTTGATTTGGAATTCATAGTATATAAGTAGACTGTTTGCCAACAAATTTTAAACCAATCAGATTTTGACATTTTTTTTAAATATTTCAACCAATCAGATTCAACTTACAGCGACCATTCGCAAAATTATCGATGATTTCCAGTGGGCTAATCGTTGATAATTTTTATCTCTATTATTTCAAATTATAAAATATTTAACAATACACGGAATTTTGATAAAAAAATACACTGAATTATAATTGTAGGATTAAAATGCTTACTACAATGTACATATAACCAATCGGTACACAAAGTACTACTGCAAGCCGCAAGGGACATCAAACAAATAAAATTGAACCGCAGGTAAAATCGAAAAAATATTTAGTGTGTTCATTTTTTCCACCTATAAGCACTGTTTCTTAACACAAATTATGCCTCTGATTGATTAAATTCGAGATGATGAAAATAGTCGTAATAAAATATTGTACATCAAAAATAATCAGGTTGAACTATTCAATCGGCTGTTAAAACGGTAAATGCAAGGTATTATGAAGGATATCTGACACTATTTTAACAGTGTTTATGAAACTTAACACTGCTGCAACTAGGAAGCTTGGCAGCATTGTCACTTCTAGTTCATATTGTTCGCCGCTTTTAAGTCTGAACCACAGTTCAGGTTCGTGGTCACCCAGTGAAGCAATTCTTGTGAAGTGCTCTAGGAAGACGTTCTCGTTTTGATTAAATGTACGCACCTAGTAACATGTTCCTACATTTTAGTAATATTTTCTCATTGCAGATTCATTTTTTTAATGTAGTGAAAGCTTTAGTTGACTTAATACTAAGTTGCTTAAAATTTAATTATTTATTGTTATATTTAACTTATTCGCTTTAACTATAATTTCACGTATTACAATTAAATTAAAGTAATATAAATACAAACTACACTTATTTATGAAAAATATAAAATGTGAAATATTAAACAATGAATATATTTGACATTATGTATACTAATGTTTTCGTATCATTAACAAAATTCAAAAGCAACCACACTCCCGAACCGAAAAAATGCTTGAAATTTAAGGTTTTGTTTTTCTCAAATGCATAATTATTAGTTGCACATGTGCCTCTTTTATGCCTTATGCTTTAACACCGCTATTCAAATTTCCCTTGGCAATACGATTATTAAATGTAGTGAGCTAATAATGCTTGGGATTGAATTGAATTTTTTATCATTGACTTTAATTCCACTGTTATTTCAAACAACCCTTGCATGCTCGAAATGCCATACATGCACAATGGTATATTTTCTATCGCTGTAGTTCAATTGTACAGTTTGGTTGCATAAAGCAGCAAAGAGGGCTCCTGTGGCCTTTTTAAGTATGGAAGCAAACTACCATTGTAAATCTGCTATAAGTACCGAACAATAACTTCGTGGGTAATTGTAACATTTTTATCTTTTGTAATATCTCAAGTGCTTAGCAATTTTGCCGATAATTTGAATATGTTTACCACAAATGCTTGCTACAACATAAATTGACCGAGTGCGAAGCACGAGAGCACTTTTCTAATAGTAACAAGCATGAGTGCTTAACGTATGCAAAATTATATGCGAAAATTGCAACGAACATGGAGGCATTTCCGACTTTGTTTGTTAATTGCACATTTATCAGCCAAATACAATTACCATGACAATTTAATAAATAAAACATTGTTGTTGAATGGTTTTTAGTGTGTTTTAAGGATGTCAGAGTAGCAGTGTGGTAAATAAAAGCAGAAATTGACTCTGCACCTATTTCCTATCAATAATAGCACACTATACCTACCATGGAATTGCTATGTAATCGAAAGCCTATTGGTTGATTTTTTTAAATAAGTAAATGTCGGCGCTCAACTTTAGTCACATGAAGTGTTAGCGCAATCTACTTATATCTATATTAATTCCCAACTGTCTCACCATAACACGACAAGGGGGTTCTACATGTATCCGTCTTTTTTTGGCAATAAATTGTGTTTAGCGGCCGTGTTTTGGTAACATATTCTTGTTGATAAAAACGAAACCGCGTGCGGCATTTTAAAAGAGTAATCTTATTTCAAACAAGTTCATAAAGAATATCTATACTAATTCCCTAACTGTCTCACCATATCACGACGACGGGTTTTTACACGAAGACGCCTTTTATTGGCAATAAATTGTGTTTAGCAACCGTGTTTTGGTAACATATTTTTGTCGATAAAGACGAAGCCGCGTGCGGCAATTTAATAATGCAATGTTATTTCAGACACGTTCAAAAAGAATGTATACTAAATCCCTAACTGTCTCACCATATCACGACGACGGGCTTTTACATGTAGACGCTTTTTATTGCCAATAAATTGTGTTTAGCGGCCGTGTTTTGATAACATATTCTTGTTGCTAAAGACGAGGCCGAGTGCGGAAATTTAAAAAAAATAATTTTATTTCAGATACGTTCAAAAAGAATATCTATATTAAATCCCTAACTTCCTCGCCATATCACTACGACGGCCTTTTACATGTAGACACAGCAATAGATTGTGTTTATCGGCCGTGTTTTGGTAACACAGTCTTGTTGCTACAATTATAACGCAAACAGATTCGAGGCATGCCAGGAGAGCGTCTGGCACTGATTTAAACTAGCACCAACGCAGCCACGGTACGGTGAACGGCTTCGGTGGAATTGTTTTTGCAGATTGCTTTAGTTTACACTATAAATAGACGCATACATTATTGTTGGGACTTACGCAGGGGTAGATAGGGCTTGCGGGCTACCGGAAAAATCCCGGTGGGCCGGCGTATTAACGGGCTGCGGGCCGCTTCCCCGCCGGCTGCATCGTATGCTCACCAAATTCGATTATAAAAAAACTCGGAAATTATAGAAATTATAGTCTCACATAACGCCAATTAAACATTTAAGAAATAATATATTTAAGTAATTCTAAATTATTAGTAAATTAGTAAAAAATGATTGATGTTTATTTTACAATCAACAATCTTATCGGTTTTATCTGTTTATGTGACGGTAGCGGGGTTTTAAAAGGTTGTAGCTAGCAGAACGAGCCTGCCACCGAAGATCGGCATGTTATGGCATTTTATCAGAAAATACTTAAGGATGAAATTTTTGGGCGGGGGGAGGGGGGATCATAATTCACACAATTGGGAATGCAGAATTTCTTTGCCATAAGTCGCATCAAGTATGGTCTGTAAAGCTCAACAACGTTAATAGTCGGTGGCGAATAGTTTGGATAGGCGGGAATAACGTGAACGTGAAAAAAAAGGCCAAAGTAAAACTGGGCTTTTGGTTTTTTTGTCAAGTGTATGTTTAATACGACGTGTGTATCAAGCACAAACATTAATTACATGCAACATATCAATACTAAATTTCATATTGGAGCGGGCGGTGGTGGGTTCGATTTCTGACCCAAGCGTGCTTGAATTTGTGTATGTTCGTGCGTGTTAGCTGCGAGGGGGCGACATTTATAAAACAAATATTTTGTAGTCGCCTTTTTCCATGGTTTTTTCCACAGCTTTTTTTTTATCCTAGACTCAAATTGATGTAAGAAAGTGTTTAAATACAAAATGCTAAAAAAAGGACATCACATCTTTGAAAATTTGGAGAGCCGCTTCGTGATAAGTTTCCCGGGGCGCATTGATACTGCCTATCCGGACCTGTAGTTAGGGTTTCATATACCCTTTAGCAATTACTATCAACTAAGCCTAAATTGTTATGGATGATGTGATTGTTCATAAATACCCGCAGGTGGATCACTGCATAATTAAGAAAGAGCTTTTTTTAAAAAACATACGTAGTTATCCGTAGCTGAGCGATTGCTACAAGTAAGGGCGAATTTCATTTTGGAATTACATGCAAATGTTTAACAAGTTTTTTTTTCTGCGTATTTATTAGTTACAAAAACCTTTCGAATATCTCTGTTAAGGCACTCTTCTGTAAATGAAGAAAAGTGATGTTTTCTTTCCCCTCTTATTTTTAGAAATTTTTCTGTGTTTATGATAGGATTTTTTTGGGGTGTGTTTTTTCTGAAGATTTTACAGGAATTTTTTTGTCTTATTTTTGTTTTCGAGGCTGTTTTTACAGTGTTTTTAAGGTTTCTTTTCCGGAGCTGTTTTCTCGGTCTGTGTTTTCGGCATGTTTTTCGGTCTTTCCGTGGGATTTTTTTCCGGAAGCAGCGCGTTGTGCTAGTATTTATTAAACATTAATTTCATAAGCCTTTTATTGATGGATATTCTACACCTAATATTTAACGGTTGTGTACTATTATAAACAAAACATAAACAAAAAATTTGGTAAGGAAAACTTCTTAACATACCGATTCTCTGTAATGTCGGTTATATCGAGACCATAAATTCTTTTCTGGTTGGTTTGTTAAAAATGTTGCTTAGAGCAAGGTATTTTCACTAATGATCATCTTTAAAATTTAAAGTATTTTATAGAACTGCAACTACAAAAACTTCTTTAAGTATCCGGCGGCGTGTAATAAATGAACTGTAATTGATACCTAATAATACGTTTCGTTAAAATTTGTAGGGGTTTTTCTCTTGGTGCATTTTTCAGTTGCATAATTATCCCCAACTTGGCGAGAAGTGGGGATTGCAAAATAATCTTCGGTATGCTGTTCCACAGCTTGGACGGCCACTCAAGTGCGATCATTTAAATCACTGAAATAGGAAGATTCATAACTTTTTTGCACTGTAATTGTAGTAATAAGTAGCCGAGTGCAGTGCAGTAAGAGGAATGCCTTATGCAAAGAAACGTTCGGTTCTCATCGGAGACCAGTGACAACATTCCTTTGGCGCTCTGGATGCGGCGTGAGGAGGGAAACCTGACCCACACTACTCTCATCAGTACGAGTACGAACGCGGTAACCGCGTTTAATTCTTGCGCGATGTGTTTAATAAGAGCTAAATAGGTTTTTGATGTTTCTCAAACGCGCTAATATTGGGAAATATATGCTTAAATAATTTTAACGGTGTTAATAGAGAAAGAGTTTTAAAGTGAGATGGTGATTTGGTGCTGTTCGGTGAAAATGTTGAGTGCATAGAAAGTTATGTGTAAAGAGAATGGTTTGATGTGGAAGACATAAGTATGGGGAGACTTACCAAAAATTCCTCTAATACCGGAAGACCCCTTTTCAGAGTGCATTATAAAAAGTTGGTAAACGACTACAGTAGCCTAGATGCCCTTAAAATAATGCCCTCCTTTCCGGAGTATCTGTCATACTGCTGCCATCAGTGTGGCCATACGCAAAAACTACAGGTAATAATGAAAACGCCTTTTAATTAGTTTATAATTTAATTTGCAATTTTCAGTGGTTAATTCAGAACGTACGAATATTATAATTACCCTCAGTACTTAAAAATGTTCGTATATGACGTGGAGGTAACTAGTTTCTTGACGATGTGGGCTGATGCAGGTTTCTCAAGTTGTTAATTTTAGTAGCCATTAAACAGTTTGCATCCCGTTACGATGGATAGGTGGATATTCATAAAAATATCGGCATTGTTTTTAAAATAATGTTGGAA
This sequence comes from Ctenicera cuprea, assembly GCA_958336395.1. Taxonomy (NCBI): domain Eukaryota; kingdom Metazoa; phylum Arthropoda; class Insecta; order Coleoptera; family Elateridae; genus Ctenicera; species Ctenicera cuprea. The sequence goes on from OY284490.1 coordinate 25,508,681, forward strand.
TGCGATCTGGTCCTCGTTACACGCCATGTGGCTCAAGTCAACGACCTGCGCGTTACCACTCTGCGCCCCAACTGCAGGAATCCATCGTTACTGAGTCATGTAACTACTTAAAACCTAAATGCATTGATTGATTCGATTGATTTTCTAATTAATTTTCATAACTGCTGCAGCAAGAAACATTGTTGAAAAATTTTAATCTGTTAAACGTGACATATTTCGTATAATTCAGAGGTCAAATCATTCGAAAAGTGACAATTCTATTACTCGAAAAGCGTTAGAGGTTCGCAGGAATTAACAAATGCAAAATAGTAAAAGATAGCAATATTACTATCCTCACAGGAGGTTAAAGTTTTACATCTAACAATTACACAAAATTTTTTTCAAACCATTCGTGAACATTTTAAGTTTAAATTGAAAGAATCTGGAATTCCATATCATATTCAATATTGTCATTTATTCCACTTCCAAGTAGTTTACTAAACGCAGAAATGAAAACTAGAAAAAGCAGTTTCATTCGAGTCATATGAGCAAATTAGAATTAATTTTAGGAAATTTTCAGCATTCCTATTCATACATTATAAATAATGTATTCGAATAAGCATCTCAAACATTTATTGTACCACGAAAAGTAAGAATTTTATCTGCCGCTATATTTTATACAGTGATTAGCGAAACTGTAAAAAAATCGTCTTTTTGTAAGAAATGCAAACATTCTGAAATATTTCATAATACACTGAAATAACGTGACACTAACTTCACGTTTCACACACTTCATGATTTCTGCATTTCTAAAAATATTTTATATTGTTCTATACCTAAACAATTTCTACAAGGTCAAGAAATATTGGTACAATTTTACTGATTACATTTTCAGGTAAATCACAATGTAGAATTACATTGTGTAAATAAGTGTTGATTTTTCAGGATGTACACAGTGGACAGTTTTTGATTATATTGAAAGTCCGATAAAGATGGGAGATAATGGGTGGACCAAATGGGGATTTACATTTCTATTTTAAATTTAATAATAGTACCTGCGTGAATCCTCACTTTGCTCATCTATTTTTCTTCCATAGTTGCCTATCACTTCCAGTTTCTTGTCGCACTTCTTGGTTGCCAATGTTTTCAGTAAAATAGTGACAATCTGTATATACCAATAATATTCTATACTCGAAAATCGGTTAAAATTAACTTAATAGCGATTTTTCATTTAAAGTAAAGAAATATTACAGTTTAGTTTTATAAATTATTATTAAAACTCCGTTTCAAATAAAAAAAATATTACGATGAAACATCTTTGCTTTTGGTTTGGAATTTTTGATATATCACATTTTAAGCTGTTGAAAGTTTTATCATATTACGATATTGGTAAATGGAGTAAAATGTCAAGGCATTACATTTCCCGGAAAAAAAAAAGATAAATCTTCTTTTATCTCGAATTTCGAGATGACTACTCTATATCGCTGCTAATAGATTTCCAAACTCGAATCTATTACTGTCATTCTCGGTAATCATATTCTGCTGTTCGTTTAACACTAGGGTTGCCATCTTTTAAACTTGTTCAGGAAGGACGTCATACATTACAGTAGTAATCACGGAAGGGGGGGGGGCATGGAGCCTCTGTTAGTAAGAAGGGAAGTCCAGTTCTCCCAAAATAGAATTGAAATATAAATTTTAAAGTACCAGTTGGGCTTTTGGAGAGACCGATCACCTGATTCATTGTTTGAGTAATTTTAAACATCTATTGTAACCCTGAAAGACAGACCAAGCGTGCATATTTAATAACGAAATACTAAAATTTAACAATTTCTCATCGGGAAGAACAAAACCAGTTGTTTTCTACAAACAGGCAGTTAATATAAAAACAGTACCTTCCTTGCTAGCGAGGAAGGTAAAAAGCAATAGGAAATTTTGAACCTATAACTTAAACTTTTAAGCAAATTTATACGAAGTGTGAATGACCACAACAACTTGAGAACCAGATTAATGATCTCAACCTGTCCGATAGAAACAATAATTGTGTTGTGAAAAACTTCTTACAAATTTGCGTTACGGAAGCATCAACCACCGGCATGAGTTTGTGTTTCTGCCGGTTTATGCATTGCTTGTGCAGATACACCATTACATTTTTCTTTTACGCATAATTAGCTTCAGCTTCGTAGTATATATTTCAGTATATATTTTTGAAGTTGATCCTCCTATAGGTACGTTCTACACTATTAATCACGTAAAAGCGAGATCGGCTAATATGAAAGTTCGCACTGATCCTAAATTGGGTTGAATATTGAATAGAATTTTATTCGCATTTTAAAAGTAGGTAAAAAGCAGCTTCATTTAAGCCGTGATTTGAAAATTCCTTTGATATCTTCACGAGTCAGCTGCAAAACGAGAAATATATGAGCATGGATGATGCTTGAAAAGAAATTCAGTGCTTTTCATATCATGGTATCTTGGAACATTCAGAACCCCAACTGCGTTAATGCTGTATTGTATAGATTCCTAATTCTTTTCCTTTTGAAGCCGATATTTTTCAACTTTTTTGAAAAGTGACAATGGTGTAATGAACTGAGGGCCTGGCTTTTTCGAGAAGTCTGTCAGTTAACAAAAGAATAATTGCCATCCCTTCAATGTGTGATTCGAAAAGAATGAACTCGCTTGACTGCGTACCATATTCTAGAGTGTTTATAATTGTATTGGCCGGTCTGGGTATATAATAATATACTGCCGATATAATAGGGGTCCACGACAGGACAAAAATTTTAAGAATTCGCCTTTTATTATAACTGACAAAGCTACGGCATTAAATCACGCAGCACAACTTCATTACTCGTTTATTTGATAATAGTATACGTATGTATATTTTTCCAGTAGCTAATTACGTATAAAAATCGCGAGCGGTAATTAGCCTCGCTGTATGTAAGTGTTTTAATTAGTAGTCGGTATTAAAAAGTTTATTTATTCACGTTTTTTGCCTTTTCTGTAATAGCCATTAAAAACTTTTTTTATCTAATTCTTTTCCACTGGAATATTAAATAATTAGAAATCAAAAAGAAAAATTCAATTTTAAAATGTTTGTTTTAAAGGTATTCGCGTTGACAAATTGTTAACATTTTACATTAGTGAAATATAACTTATGAATAACAGCATAATGTTAGTAAATATTGTTTATTAGTAAAATTAAAAGCGTGGCACTTGGATGTACAAAACAGACATTCACACACTACAGCTCTGTAAGCAAAAGTGCTATGGTTGTGTTGCCTTTAATGTACTTTGTTGTTTTTACTTTTTAGTATGCCACTGAGTGGTTTTACTTTCAACGTTGTACAGGATTAGTTTTTACCATCCTCGCTAGAGGGAGTATACCAATGTTTGCAATTACAATATTCCAGATATCATAAAACAGTATAACTACTTCAAAAAATAATAGGGTGGTCTAATGCTCTACTCTAATATAGACGCGCTCGAAAAAGATGCTCAGATTCGTATTCTACGCATATTAATTAGCCGATCTGCGCAATAGTTCCTACCCCCATTATATATATTTTAAATATTTACGAATTTGGATTTCAAAATCGGTATGAACATGTTAAATGATAAGAGGAACAATTTTCCATAGCGTGTCCTTTGAGAGGTTTCTTTTTGGTCGTTCGGCGGAACAGTTTAATTAGATAATCGCCAAATAAACGACCATATTATAACATCTATTGTTATACTATATATCAACAAATAAATATTGTTTGCTGTTAGATAATACTAAATATCAAGCAAAAGTTTGGAATTTTTCAAAGCTGTAAATTTCCAAAAATTTTAAAAACTAAGTATAAAATTTTCGATTTTGTTTTTGTTTTTGAATGACAATTATACATGGCTGAGGTTTTGTTAAATCAGCATTTTACTTTTTTTTCGCAATACCAAGCAAAAAGTTGCAAGCGTTCTTCTGCTTTTATACTTAGCCGTGGAAATCAATGGAACAATAAAAAAATTGCAAGTATCCTACGATTAAAAATGAATTAACGTTGTTATACCTACATATTATAAATGAAATGCACTCATATTTGTTTATGGTTATATCTAAAACAAACAAAAAGTTAGAAATGTTTAATTGTTTACTGTTATTTTTGATACATTGGTGACACCTTTTCAGCACTGAATTGGGGCTGATTAAAAAGCATAAGAAATAAACAATTTCTTCCTTTGCAGTTTTTTTATATTCAATAATAGCGCCAGGCCTACTTGAAGAATTTAACAGTTTTCAGTTTTTTAATATATATCTAGTAAGCCGGGAATATTTGGAAAAAAGCAAATAAGTCATCTAATTATTCTCATAAATTTGCAAACATGTCTCCCTTTAACCAACTTTATACTTCCCGAGATCCTCATACATATCATGAAAAAAACACACTCTGTATATAAGAATTCCCTATTGTTTACCTTCCGTATGCGTATGGTGTGTATCCCGGTCCAGGACGTTTTCGGCGCCAGGGCGTTTCGGCGCCGGGACATTTCGACGCGGGGCCGTATATCCTCAGTAAAGTTGTGCTTTTAAGCATTTTTGGATTCATGCTCAGCGCTCTTACCTATTCGTATAATAATAAAAATCGACATCTTGTTTCGCAATATAATCAAATTGTTAACATACAGAAATTCCTGTTTTTTAATAATAGTTTTTACTGATTATGAAAAAACTTTTGATTTTACGAAGATTCCAGAATTTGCTTAACTTCGTACTAATCTTGAATCTTACGGTCGTGGACATACTTCAATATCACATTCACATAAAGCTACTCTTTTCTCAAAAAATATCCCGAACAAGACCTTAGCAATTCTGCGCTTCCAAATAAGATCGGCATCGACTCTATGCTCGTTTATCAAGCGTTGGTTCAGAAACAGATTTACCATGAAAATAGCTATAATAGGACTCATTCGCATAATAGTCCCCTAAACTTTCGATACTTACGCTATTGCTTACATTCAAAAGTCAGTTTAGAAAAATAAACACTACAGATTTGCTTCAATAAAAGCAAAATAGTATTAGAATCTTTAAAAGGTTTTGATGTTATTCATATTTCGATTTAGGTATGCAATTGGATTTTGAACATGAAAATCGCTTAAAACTAAATTTTTTAAATGAATGACCCTCTTATAGCTGATTGGAAGAAAATTATTATCTGCACATTTTTATACTGCTTAAGCTATAATGTATGGTTATGGGTCATAGCCTCCTTTACATCATTCGTGTTGGCGTGAGTATAACCTGGATGTTTAGGCAAACATTTTAGTAAATCTTAACTGTACATTTTAATTAGAGGTAGACTAATTAACCTGTATGTGGTACATATCCAACAGTATGTCTCGTACTTACACGGTAAGTAGCTAAAGTGTAAAAATGGCAAGTTATCATTACCTTTTTACTTTTAGTTCATGAGTGTGGTAGTGTTGATCAACTTCTGGTATATTTTAATGTATGGATATGTATTTTTTTATTTATGTCTAATTACGGTTTGCCGCATTTCTGATCCGCTGTTTTGTTGAACTTCGCTTAAAACTTTTATAACACCTAACGTATAGTGATAACGACCAAAACTGTATATCCTGACTTGTAAGTGTGAGGATACACTTTTAATATTTTATAAGAGGACTTTCCAACCTATAATTGTTGAATTTTTAATGTTAACTTCTGTTGATCCTTTTTGGTTAAAAGCATGGCTTACAGGTCACAAGCAAAATTTACATGGTAAAGCGGCAAGTAGATTTTTAAAGAATACAGAAGATCATCCTGTTCAAATACATAGTTGCTTCTGAAGGCTATTTGCGTTTGTATTGCCTAATGTTTGCTTTTAAAGTATTCAGAAAGGTACAGAATGTTTTATTCAGATTCGTATGAAAAGTTAAAGAGGGGTTTTAGTCAAAATGGCTTAAACATTGCCATTAATGTCATGTTACTTCCTTATCACGTTGCTGAATATATGTTTGTGGTCAATTTAATTTTTTGTTATGATATATAAAAGATTTATAGAGTTACTGCGGTTGCTAGTCCAATAAAAAACTTGAAATCTTTGAAATATTGGAGAAAGTGCTGTACTGCTGAATTTTTACTGTTTTAAAGCTAACTTTCTTCTTAAAATGTAAAAATGTGATAAAAATTAACTAATAATTTTACTTTGATTTACAAACATTTTAATAAAGAAAATAAGTAAACGCCACAGCATATAAAATTTTGCCAATATGTTCGAAACAAAGTTTTGAATTTAAAAATTAGCTTTAATAACGTGCGCAAATAAATGGCTATACAAATTTTTTTGTTTGAGATGATGTATAATTTTAGTAACAATACATCAATTCCTTGATTTCCTTAGTTGCAATTTAAGTTTAGCGAGTTTGGAACACAAACTACAAAACTAGTTATCATTTTATAATCCAGTAAAGTCGAGAGAACGTTGAAAATAACAATAAACACCTGTTACTCGTACTTGCACAAAACATAGTTATTGAAATTAATGTACTTTTAATTTAATTTGTTCTCGCCTTTCTATACGCGACTAAGTTTTTCAAACCAGTTGCATGATTCAAGGCCAGGCCAGCTTGTGAAAACGCACCATCACAGAGCAGTTGCAGACTCGCTCTTTGCAGACTTCATTAGAATTCATCGCCATTTCAAGTTACGGCGGATACAATGCGGTTACTAACGCTATTTGCCGGTCATGCACTCTGCTCAAGAATGCATTCACTACTTCATACGCATCGATAAAATTACTTGAACGTGCACTTCTGAAAGTATTAGTCCCTGAGACAAATGGTGGTTCATAAAATCGTAACTTACGCGAATTGCACATTTGGCTTTCAACGTACCGGGGTTCAATACCCAACCAGTTTTGTGGTTCCATCTTTAGGAAAACTAGTAAAAGTATGCAATCTTTGCACCTTAAAGCTCCTTATGTATAAAACAGAATGATTAGCGTCAACAGCAGAAATAGGCGGACGATTAATGTAAGAAAATTAATTTTAATAGTGAAGAAGGGACACATTTACCTGTCATAGTTCCAAAATTACAAAAAGTTTGCAACAACTTAATTTAGTTAACTACTAATTATTTCCATTTGCGCCAAGAGCCAAATTAAGGGTGTGTTTAATTAGTGAATGTTGTTTTCGTGAAAATTTTTCTGGAAATTTTTAATTTGTTACAAGTAACTATCATGCTTTCTCAAGTGTCTTTTTCTGTTCAGTTTAGAGAAATAGAAATTTGTTAAATAATACATAATTGAAACACTACAATATAATTTTCATTTAATTGAAAATTTAAACAGCTTCAATAGCAATTCTCTGTTGTAGTTCATAGACAAAAGAAAGTGGAAAAATCTATCTAGAGACTCGTGTATTCCATATTTTTTTTTTGTAAATGGGGGTAATATGCAAATTGAAAAATTTTAAATATGCAAGACCTTTGTTTTGGTCGACAAAGCTTCGTAATATACGAAGCGAGAAAAAGACCTGTTCGCTCTATTTTATCAACATTAAAAAGTTGCCGGCTAGAAGAACAATGAATGTAAACCACATCCTCCAGTTTTGTCTGTGTGAAGCCAGCCTTGGCACTCCACCGAGTAGCGAATTCATTCAAAGAAGTACTGTTACCCTCGTATTCATATGCATATTACCGTTCTTAATTTGAATTACAAAGTTTTATTGCTCTCTGTATGTGTAATACACTAAAATGGCGCACTAATATGCTGTAATTCTGTTTAATGTAATAATCCGCCTCTGTGGTTTAAGGTCTAATAGGGTTGACGGAGGTTAACCGAATATTTCAATTATGCGGGATCATTGCGGAAATGTTGTTCGGCCAGAGTTAGCATAATTTGCTGACTATGTATGCAATATATTTACGCTATTGGAAATTATCCAAAAATTACTATTGTCGATAATTTTTTTATCAAGATGAACTAAAAGTTAGCTTTGTATTCACCAAAATTTCTTTGTTGTTACAAATGTTATTTTTACGGACAAAATTAAGTAATAGGTATATAATTTGTCCACTTATTATTTATATTTTGTTTATTATTGTATGCACTTTATTTAATACTGCAGATATTGTTGTTGGGATAGTGTTTTTTTTATATGTAAATTCGGGTATTCAGAATTTAACTTTAGCTATCCGCTCCACATCAGCCATTCTTTTGAAAAAAATACGGATTGCCTTCATATTCCATAGCAGCTAAATAAAGATGCGCAAACGCAATCATTCCCAATTCGTTTTTCTCCAAACCTAAATAGTATTCTGTGGTTTTAATAAATTGTTAAGCTGAGCAATTATTTGCTAAACAAAGATCATCAAGATTTTTGAAATAACGACCCAAATCGTGCAGGATTGCTGGAAATTACAACAGACATATAATTTCTGTGAACTATGTTGTTTAAAGTTGTATTAATTAATACAGCGATTGTGCCTATTCTTGTACTAATTATGTATTGATTTGCCAAAAGTTTGTAGCGGCAACTAAAATAATTAGTAGGGTTATCTTCTAGTTAGCCAACTGTTGTTTAAATTAGTTGAGTTTCATCCACACTGCACGACCAACATTCCTTCTATTATAATGAAGCACATTCCAAGAATATTTTTATCCGAAAAACCTTTTAAATGAGCCTAAAAATCGTTAACATATTTCTGGTTTGGGCTAATTTGTTTCGAAAGCATACATTTGTTTCTGAATAAAACACATCGCGTGACTGTTAATGCGTTCAAAATAATTGTTAAAACTAACGTTATGTACAATAGGGTCTGAAAATACAGTCGCATTCATTACAAGCACATCCTTACTCGGTTGACTTTTAAATTGATGAAACAAAGGCTCTATAATTTGTACCTCTTACATCCTGCGGCCTTATGCTATTTACATGCAAAGTTATTAGGGTGCGAAGCATCTCCTTCAAGCTGCAACTTTGTAATCTGCTGCTGTGAGATTTGTTTTGTGAATCCTGGTCTTGCATTTTAATTTTTCATAACGTCTTGTTTGCGTAATATAATCTGCTTTCATTGCGAGTAGAGGGTGTATATTTAAGAAAACGGTTTCAGTAATCATTTTTACTTACTTTGTATTCGTTAGGAAGTTTACGTCAGTCAAAATATAAAAATTCAAGTTTTACGTGACTGTACATTTAACATTCCTACAGCTCAGCAACATTTCATCAATTTTAGTAATCAAATACTTTACACCCCGCTTAATCCCTTATTTGCCAAGCTCCACCTGAGTCGCGCTTCAGTTTAAAATACTTGAGATATTTCAGAAATTCTAAATTGTACGCAATTGCCTGAGATTGATAATACGAAATTCTTTGCGATCTTCCCTGCAGACAGCGTGTAATTAAGCTACTAAGTATCAAAAGCACTACGAAATTTGCTATCTAGATTACTTTCATAGTGGAGCAAAAAATATTTATGCTCATTATCATGTAATTACGAATAATTGCACAATATTTGTCAGTGTTTTTTCACGTCGTGCTTAAAGAAGGGTTGTGAAAAATTATATCGTTTAATCGATTAGTCAGCGAGTCGATTATTGTCTGAAAATACGATTATTTGGTTATCGATTATTTGATTAATGGATTATTTAATCAATCGATCATTTGATTAATCTGTTATTTGACTAATCAATCACTGCACAAAACGACCGTTAAAAAATAATAAGTTTATTTATCTATAGTTCGAATAATTTATTTTTTTATTAATCGATTATTTGATAAAATCAATATTTTATTAATTTAATATTTGATTAATCGATATAATCGTTAATATTTCTACAATCAATTATCGATTATGCATTTTGATAACGCTAGCTTGAAGTATACGCTAGGTACTGACTGGAAATTCTACTTAAATTAAATAATTTTGTGTCTTGAGTGTTCGTTCCTAAACTGTTTTACTACACTTTAATTTTTAGAAGCAGATTTAATGAGATTTTATAATCGTAAGCTATGATATTCGTTAGTTTTGCATTAACTTCAGAATTCATCTATTATATCTCCAAGGTATTGTTGTAAAAGATACAGACTATAATAAGTGATGATTTCTGAATAAAAATTGGTTTGAAATTATCAGATCAATTTATATATGAATACGTCGTATTATACATGTATAGGTATGCACAGTTACTTTCAGTTCAAGGGTGTTAGGGATCGATTCGCGACGGATTTACTGAAATGCACCGAGTAGATGCATTTATCACCCTGCCACCTTTCAGAAGTAATGTAATGCAGGTTCCGTATGAAAGATGTTTGCACGTTAAAGAACAGTGTTGGTGATAAGCCTTAGCAACAGAAATAGGCCGGCGATAAATGAATATGTTCGTATTAATAAAATGCTAGAACGAAAAAACAAGACTTATTACGGGTATCAGAACCGATGTTAAACGTATCATCATCCTACATAACAACTTTATGATGTTAAACTGCAGAAACTATTAAATTTTAAATTACTTCATTCAAACTTTCAACTTTACCACTCTACACCTTACATTTAAAAAGGATATGCGCTTTTACATTTAAATATTGGTTTAAGGTGCAGAATTCTCCTTTCAGCGACAGTTGCGATAACAATATGAAGGTTTAAAATCACATTTTAAATTAAAAGACCTCATTCATTACCTAGCTTAAAACTAAAAAGATATAGTCCTTTAATGGATTATGTTAATAGAACCATTTTACTTTATTTTTTTCTTCGGAATCTATTGCGCTTAAAAAGTTTAGCTGCATTTAATGAAATTTTGTATTTTTCTCAAAAATTTAAATTGAACATACGAACAATTTTTTATAAACGATGAGAAACCATATTAATACTATAATATAATAATTTCCGATCTAGTTCTGTAACTAAAGGTGACAATTATTTTAATCACTTATAAAATTTAAATGGAATAAAAATAAACAATTACTCTAATTTATGAATTATATCAAGTTTGTACCGTGTTTATGGTAAAATTCACATTGTTACTTGCATCTTTCTAACACGCGGATGCTTTCATCTCCAACAAAACTTATGGTCCAGATGGCCAAGTAATGCTGTGTAGCGAGGTGTGGACAGACGGCATTCTCTGAATTCCTACCGAGGTAGTGTAAGTAAATTTGAAATTTACGCAGATCTTTCATTCTGGCCATGAAAGCCCCCACTAGCTTACAAAATATTTATGGGTAACTATTTCAGGAAACAATTTACTAACTAAATAGACATTCACTGCGTGTTACTTGCTTTACAAATTTACCGTAAGTCTCAATTTACGGCATATTAGCACACATAAATGTGTTCACAGTTTCTAGGCCCTTTGACGAAAGTTAAGACAAGCCGCGAAACCGACGAAGTGACAGGTAATGTACACGTCACATTAGCCTACCGCAAAGAAGTGAATGGGTGCAGCCGGGTGTAGTGTTTTTGTTGCTCTTTGTACATAAAAGCTCTTTCATTTTGGGTACCGATAAAGTTTCCCCGCTTTACAACAGTTACGTGCCATCATGCTTAACTTTGAATACATGTGTACTTTAACTCGACCCTTTTAAGTGATTCAACAGCAGCATGATATCAATTGCTTGTTGATCAAGTTTCAGTACAGTACACACAAAAATTTGCAGCTAGATAAAGTATTCAAATTAAAATTAAGTAAGTATATTTAAAAGGGTCAATGGTATTATTTACTTTACAATATTTGACCGGAAAAGAATTATTCGTTTTCTTGGAACTTTAAACTTAAATAGTAATTTATTTTACTTTCCTACTTTTCCCCTATACTAGATATGAATATGATTCTAATATCAAATAAAATTATAAAAACATCTTCACAGAAAGTAATTGTTCACACAACCAATACCTACATATACATTGGTTTGCGTGATTAGCACTTGAAGACGTGATCATTCATTCTCTTTGTATTACGCTACAGCACAGTGTGACCTCAGTTGAAATAACAGTAAAAGAATAATTTACACAACTGCACTTTATTGTGCAACACTTTTAAAGAATGAATCTCGGTTGCTTATCAAAGAATTGCACATACTACTATAAATTTCAAATAAGCTATCATTAGTCATTAACTCATTACGAAGTAGTTTTATTTATTCTAACATTGATCATACTTGTTAGATATATATTTGCATCTCTTTCTTATTAGTTTTGCTTTAATGTAATTTAACCGTTGTCAATATATTTATTTCATTATACAGAGCGATCAAATCAAAAGTTAATCGCGGTCGCCTATGAAACAATCGCGGCATGTTGATGATCAGTTTGTAAATTATGGAGCTATTGTCATAGTAGCACGGCTTGTTTTTCCATAATTCCTCATATTTAAAATCTTCAACAATTAGCAAGGCGATCAGTTTGAAATATTTGTAATAGTTTTATTTTCGATACCGATAAAATTCCGATAAACGTGCATCATAAATGTCAGTTGTCAAACTTGGCACAATTAACTGACATAATGGAAACAACATTGTGTTGGTTTAGCTGTAAAGGCGTGGGCTTGTAATCTGGCGGCCCCAGTTCAAATCCCGTAGCAGACCTGTTTCTTCTTTTTAATTATTTTTATTTAGGGGTCTGGAAAACTTGAAAAACGAGTTTGTTTATGCCTAGAAACGAATGGAAAACATTTTCCACATTTATTGTGACCTAAATGTTTTGTTACTTTTTTCGTTTTGATTGTTTAGTGTTTTAAATTTAAATTAAATAAAAATGTAACTCAAGGTACCTCTTTTTAAATAAAACACAAATACAAAACTGAATTATATTATAGGCATAGGGAAAGATAAGATAACAAACAGTGAGAGATGTCAAAAAAATTAATAAAAATAAAAATAGGAAAAAAACAAGTCCGCCACGGTATTTTAACTGGGGCCGCCCAAATTACAAGCCCACGTTTGTACCACTAAGCCAACAAGTAGTTTAAAATTTTTTCCATTATGTGAGTTAAATGAGTCACGGTTGCCAGCGACCTGCTTTGCCAATTTTTATTGGATCGATATACCATTATATTAATTTTATAACTTTAGGCGCGAGCTTTACGGCATCGACTTTTAGGCGCAAGGGCGGTTAGGCGCGCGAACGTTTAGGCACAAGAACGTTAAGCGCGAGTAATCATCGTCTACCGAATTGTAACAGTATAATAAAAAACGCATAATTCATAACAGAAATGATTTGTTTTCAAAAATAACTTAAAGAATATCGCTTATTATACATTTTAAAATGCAAATTGTTTGTTTAAGCAATTATTAAACAAGGAGTTGAAAATAAGGGGTTGCTAGAAGTTTAGTCAGGTTATGCGTATAGGTGGATGACTTGCATTTCTAAATTAATGAATGCTATTCTGTAGCTGCAGTTACTTTCATAAGTTTTTTTTCAATTTATTTTATTTAACTATAACAGACTACAAGAATCTGTTTTGAAGAGTCTGGTCAGTCTGAGCTCTTTGGAATATTTCTGTTTCTGTACTCGCATGCAATAAAATAGTGTCAACTGCAATAATTAAACATTTGCCAACTTTGTTTTTGACACGGATGTTTTATAGGAATTTTAAGTAAATTGAGACAGCATGGACATACAAAGTATAGATATGTTGAAAAAATAAACATGTATTTCATTGCCAAATTATTAAAGAGTATACTTAGAGTAGGTAATTATAGTAAGTTGCGCGAGACTCAGAGGCAGAGTGCAGACTGATTTCAATCATATAAAAACAGTATTTATTTTCCAAGGGTCTGATTATTATTAAACTAGACTGCCAGTGTCAAAGTGTGCCATAAACTGTATCAAGTGCGGATGCAGCGTAAGCGTATTACGTACCCGGTTCCCATCGCCTGCGGCTCGTTAATATCCTGACTGAATGCAGCCAAGCAGCTTAGCTTTTGTTAACTGGTATTTGATATGCAATGAATGAGCCAATATAATGATGAAAAATATCCACTCAACTTGATTAGAAGCCAAAATCTCTAATTTAATATTCTTTCAAATGTTTTGTGTTGAAAGGCATTTTTTCGAACTTCTCTGCGGTTATGCGGGTTGTTTCGCCAATGTTTCCAACTATTGCGTGATTTGGCCAACTGCCTAGAATATGGGGCGGGGGGGGGGGTCCGTTCCTGTTAGTACAGTCAGTTTATTTTTTTTGTATTTTCTTCTATATAAACTGTATTAAAGTTATAATAGCATTTGTTTGTATTCCTTTTGCTTAAATATCGATTTTGTTGCGCACTAAATTGATATAATTTAGGTAATGCAATTAATAATTTCAACACATTTTGATTGAAAATACATCTTACACGTATTTCAAAATTAACATGTCATTATCAATTATGTTATAAAATTATGAATATATTAGTTCTGCGCTTAAAAATTCAGCTGGCTAAAGTCCCCGCGTTTTAAATTTCGGCGCCGGCGCCGTAAGACTTGCCCCATAAAATGCGTGCTTAAACGTCGCAGACTGACCCCTTCCATAAAATAAATTAGTAAATTAAAATTTTTCAGCCAAGGACAGTTAGCAAAGTTACACAATAAAATAGTGCCATTTACGTTGAAGTTTAAACTGATTGGACTAAAAACTGTATGGGCGGAGTTAATGCATACTTTTCAAATTGTGAAATGGTATTGACGTTTTTAAATGTAAGCTTTATTGTTGTTAGATGCAAGTATCTACGATATTTGCTTTATAACTAATTTTAATTGTCACTGAGATTATTTTTTACAGGGTGTCCCAAAACTGCGATAATACGACTCACAACGGTGTTTATCAATATACAATGAACACAAAACTGCTTAAAGTACTTTTTCGCAGTTTAGTTTTTTTAAACGAAACAAAAAAAGAACTGTGAACTTGGTAACAATGTTGTAGGCTCTACACAAAATATTTTTACAATTGATGCAGTTACTACGGAAACGTATTATAAATATGCACCAAGTTGCCGTATTTAAAACTTAGGTTTCAACGTAATGTTAATTTTAAAAACCTGCAATTCTAACAACACCAACAAGGTTTATTGTTATTGTTAAGAACACGTTTATTGATAAAGTGCTGTTTTTACGGGTAATTTATATTTTCTTGGTTATTGAAAAACATACATTAGAATTTCAAACTTTAAGAGGCTCCTGCGACGACGCTAGCCTACAGCATTGTTTTTCTATAGTTTTGCATTCAGTCTATATGACACCCTGTATATAAAAATGCGTACCTACATCATCGTATTTAATGAATTTAATTACGGAAAAAATATTATATGCTATGACAATTTTAAAGCCACGAGCAATGTTTGTCAATATCAGCTAAAATATTTGTTAAGGTCAACTTTTAACAAACACTTATTGTGTTTGTTATTTAAGTGAAACCACATTAAACAATGGATGATGCTTTCAAGAACTTTTTTAAAAACCATCCAAGGATCGCTGCATAAGAAAAGGGCAGCTGTACTGGTTTTGTATTGAAATCAGAATACAAAAAAAATAAGAGAAAGGCTACGTAATGTAATCTTCGCCAGAAGTAGTGAAAGGATATGCTTCTTGTTAAACGTAGTCGATTGTTTGTTGAAGGTCTGCAAGATACGGTCGTTCGAATTCGGATGAATGAAGAATGCAAGCAATGAAATACTCGTCCGTATTTACAGTTCACATGGGCTGCGTTAAATTTATACGCAAAATGCTTGTGTTTAAACGATAAGAAACGGGCTATAAGTGAAACACGCATGACAAATTTAAAACAATGAATAATGCCCTTTCATGTTTAGGCTGTGCGTATAAATTTATGGAAACAATAGCTATAACATGAATATAAATGAGAAGGTGAAAATACAAAATTATTTATCTACTACGTTTAAAGATGCGATTACCAATATACGTGATATGTGTTAAAGTATATCTGGGAAACTATTTCTTGCAAATTTAGGAGCGTTTATGATGAAAAAGCGATAGTTTTCAAAAATAAGAATTTACATGCAGAAACCGCAATAAGCGTAATTTACATTGAAAGATGGTTTAATTCAGTTACTCAACTATATACAAGCAATCAAATTAATAAGAACTAACATAACAGTTTTATTATTCGGCCATACCAACAAACACGATTTTTTTTTAAGAAAATTCAAACCAATTTAAACGCCAAAAAATTTCGGCCCCGAAGGAACTTTTGTAATAATTTTAAGTCGAATGCTGAAGCATTTATGTAACAATTTTCTAATCCAATCGTTTTCAACTTCGCAGTTAATTTGGATAATTAATGCAATAGCTCCCACGATTCTCCCCGATTAACGCTGCTTGAGTAGAGATAAAATAATGTAATTATATCATCCAGTCTCAATCTGACAGCTCGTTAGGAATAATAATAATGTGGTTTAGACTGCTTGGAGCAAGTCCTTTTACGAAATCTTGACGTCGTCTTTTAATGTCGTAAATGTATGGGCGCAGTTATGTTAGAAAAACGCTACGCACTGGATCGACAAATAAGAAAATCCTCCTGGTAGTCCTACGGGAACGGAATTGGCATGCTTCAGACAACGTCACTATCAGAGTTGAACGCAGCACGCGCGTGATTGCATTCAATTACACCGCCATCGTGTATATTCGCTCTGGTAGCTGTTTTATGCCAAATACACGCGTGTGTTTACGTGCACATCTACAGACTATATAATTTATGAATCATTGATTCACATGTGTCACTAACAGTTGCATTAAGTTAATCCATTGAGTTGTAAGTTGTCATTCAAATTTACTGGATGATTGAAAGTGGGAAATTTTCTAATCGATTTTCTGCTTTACTCTTTATACATGATTACATTACATATATTACAACCAGCATCACTTATATCTTTGTTGACAAGGAAGGTAAAACAAAAAGGATTCAGTGTTGAAGAACATTAAAAAGCATCTTAATTTATTAATAGAAAAAAACATCGACTGATACATTTTTTTGCTATAATTTTATATGATTGGTGTATCTGAAATGCACGACAATATATTAAAGGCGTATTGTAGAGCTGAAAATAAAATAAAATTTCTCATAAGTTTATATCGAAACAACGCTTTATTTCAGAGTAACGTTTGAATGTACCATCATTATAGTTAATAATAATTAATTAATTCGAACGATACTAATATTTTATTTTAACGGACCAACAAATGACAATAATAATACATAAATGCATAACACTTTACAACTTTTTGCAAGAATCTTAAATCATCTGCAGTCGTTTTTCCTGAGTTTCATAAACTACGATTTCTATATGACCGAAGAGAACAAAATCAATAGGGTTCATATCAGACGATGTAGCTGGCCATGTTATAGGTCCGTTCCTTTCCATCTACCTTAAGGGATAAGATGGCTAAAACGGGCAGGTGTACCATAGTGCATGAACCAGTGTTGCTGTCTTGTTCGAAGAGACACATTTTTAAGCAAAAATGGTAACATATTTTCCATGAATGCTTATAAATTTTATCATTTAAACTGAGATAAAACATATAATCCAATAAGAGTATCACCTATTATAGCGCACTATACGTTGATTGAAAATCGTTACTGATGAGATGCTGAAATTGTCACAATAGGATTTTCATCGGCCCGTAAATGCATATCATTCGAATCAATTAATCCATCTTTGGCAAAAGTAGCTTCATTGGTAAATAGTATCCTACTGTAAAAATGGGGATTTTCTTTGTGAGCACGTAGAAACCATTGACAGAACTGTTGACGCCGGGGGTAATCGGCAGGGTTTAGCCTTTGTACTTTCTGTAGGCGCAACGGGTACAATATTTCGTGAAGAGTTCTCCAAACACAGGGTGGCCGCTTTCCTGGAAAACCGGGAAAAGTCGGGGAATTTAGAATTTTTTTATTTTGGTCAGGGAAATCAGGGAATTATAACAATTTCAACGTAAAGTCAGGGAATTTCACGAAATAGTCAGAGAAAATTCTGTAAGATGCAATTATTTTAGTATTTTTATGTTTGCCTGCAAAACGAAAATTTTGTTACCTAGGTATATGTTTATAAAATTTATATTTATTTCATTTGGTTTTTCCATAAAGTTTAGATGTTGTATTTTGTTATGTTTGCTATAAAGTAATTTAGGTTTACTTTGCTAATTTTTATGTTGGGTTACAATTTTTATTTAAAAAAAACAGTTGAAATTGGCCTTTGTACCATTAAAATTAAGTCAGGGAAAACTGAAGTTTATCAGTCAGGGAAAAGTCAGGGAATTTGAAAAGCAGCTTTAAGTAGCCACCCTGAAACAGTCGTATGAGGTACATCCATACATATATAAAAGCTTAAAGGGTATTTTTCTCCGGTTTCTCAAGCGGCTACCGCTTCACCAATTTGGACCATCCTCAGATGGAACATGAAACATTTTTATAGTTTTATTCTACGTCGATTTTTCAATAATAATTATTTTAATTTAATTTATTTTACTTGAGGCGACATCTACACCAACGCCGCGTCTCCTCATGGAACTAATGCATCACGTGACTTAGCATTTAGCCGGCTCAGTCAACGCTCAGTCTGTCAGTGCATTGTGCGCTGGGGTAACACTAGTTTAATATAATTTCTTCAACGTTGACCGTACGAATAAAACATTCTCGTCCTCGATGTCTGAAAACTACCAGTTTACTTACTCAAAAGTTTTTTGATCTGGCAATCTTCTACGAGGAAATATTTCTTGATACAAACACCTTGCATAGTTTGCATTTCTGCGAGAGTGGCCGTAAATCGAGCCATAAATAAGATGATCATTGTGAAAAGGTGTAGATATTCATAGTTAATTATTAATATATGTGAAAGTGAATGACATTAAGTTATTATTTTATTACTGTGGTAATATTTTAGTAGGTGTATTACTGAAATTGCATAAATACTCTGGTATAAAGCGTTTTTCAACATACGTTTGTAAGAACAACGTTTGTTTTATTTTGAGCTCTACAACACGTCCTTAGTATATTGCCGTGTATTTTTGATACCTTTTTTATAATAACGGAACAATGTTTCGTCATTGCATTCGTAGAGATTCAGGCTGTGTTAAAAGTTAAAACAATTACTACATCAATATTTTGTTGTACAGTAAACCATGATTTCCAATTTTCTATAAGAGGTTACGTATGGCAGCCTTTTCAACCTTATAATTTCGTAAAAATGTTGCTGAATTAGGTTTACGTAGAAACAACTCGGACCTTTATAATTTAATAATGAGTCTTATTATATAGTATTTAGTTAACCGCTCTTGTAGGTGTGTGTATATTTAGACAATTATCATCGAACAAACAAAACGTCACTGTTTCACTATTCCAGTTTATTATAGTAAATTCAAAAATAAGTGCGCTTGAGGTTACGTATTAAATATATACGTTTATACATGCTATAGAAAGTAGTAGTGCTGCTATTACCTTAAATGACATAATTAACTTTAAAAAAAAACGACTTCAAATAAAAACACAAAAGTAACATAAGTTAACTAAAAAGCAAAAAATAAATGTTTTTTATACAACAATTTAATACTTATTTGTTGTTCCGTTTAATGTAATTAAGAAATTGTTGTTTATTATATAATTATTAACTGTTTTATAATTTTTAAGTCGGTGCCAAGTAAAACATAAAAATTATATGCCTTGCTACAATAACAAATTGGATTCGAATTTTTATGTTTTACTTGGCATCGACTTAAAAATTATAATGTTACTTTTGTGTTTTTATTTGAAGTCGGGTTTTTTTTAAAGTTAATTATTTTACAATTTTAAGTGATGGGTAGACCTAGTAAGGATGCTTCTCGAATGAAGAAACGGCGGCTACTTGAAACGGAAGATGAAAGACGGAAACGCGTAGAAAAAAATAAAATCAGAAATATTGAAATTATTATGAATGAAAGTCCACAGGAGCGCGAAGCACGTCCTTGACTATAGTTAGGTACCTTACCTTGTTCTGGGATTGTCATAAACCTAACAATACCTCAATCACTATACATTTCCTATTTGATTTTGAGGAGTTAGTATTTTTAATCTAGTATGCAAGATCTCCATACAAAGTAGTATTTACCAGCATCTTTACTTTATAAAAAAAATAATCGGTTCGCGTAGTAATACATATTAATCTGCAATATTTAACCTCAAACAGTAATTTTGATCTCATAAAATGTAATAGGAAATTGCCTTTTTTAGTATATTACAGTCTACTCTTTTTATTTCTTTGGCAAGAAGGTAAATATTCGTATATTGCCTGTAGCAGACATCTGTGACAGAAATAGCTCATTTCGTTCATTCGCTGTAAAATAAACACATTGGGGATGTCATTGGCAATATCATCCCCGCGGTGCTTGACATCGACGAGATAGAGCAGAAAAGCGCAGTGAGGCACTTCTTCAAAAATTCTTTCCCGTATTAAAAGCTTTATTGTAACTGTTCAGAATCCCAGTATTGCGTTATATTGCGAGGGCTAAACGAGGATCCCACTGCCTTCTATTTTTGTTTTCTTTTGAAATGTATTTACCCTACGATGTTACTTTAAAACTTCCAGAAAGGAAGCGCACCGTATAGGTATATAAAAGCTATGAAAATAAACAATTTTTTTCCTACTTTCAGAGATTTTATTATGTATTAAATTACAGTCTTAATAGAATGAGGAAGTTTTTTTTCAGTTCTCTCAAGCGTATCTGATTTTCACACAGAGGATATCCCGAATGAATGTTACCGGAGTATTAATAATGTGTAGGATAAATAACAGTCAGAGACTGACGACCGTTATGCTAGTAACCAGCGATAGATTTATGTTAACTTGATCATGAAAATCTATTTGCGCGCTTACCTGTGCACGCAAATGAAGGCTTTTTCTAATAAAACTTGCACTTACAAGTTACAAAAATAATTCACAGACTGTCTAAGGTCTTTGATTCTGTCCATTGTTAGTACAATACAGTTGTACAATGTACCATACCTAACAAATACAGTATTCAAAGCAAACTGGCGTATGTATTAATTATAACAGTATGTAAGTTTACTACCGTTTGAATAATCCTTCCTTTATAAAGTAATTATGAGAGACAACATTCAACCGATATTTGCAAAATTAGCAGCATTATTGATAACAATTCACGATAATTACCATTATACCAGTACTTTCTCACCTCTTGATACTCGAATAACAGTATTAATTTTTCTTGAAAGCAACTGTAAACTTAAATTGAGTCGAACCAGTTGAATAACTGCATTTTGTATGTAAAGATCTTTATTTTATTTAAATTCGCAATAAACTAACTTCAAAATCTATTCCAATTCTTCAACTTACTATACAGTTATCCACAAAATTATAAATTTGGTGTGTTAAGTCTAAATGCTTTTTTCAATAACTTTACATTGACAGAAAATAGTTTTCTGTTCTCTTAAAATTGACAATATCTTTGCATTTATACTTCTATTGATTTTGACCTTGGTATCTAAGAGTCATCGCCTTAAAAATGCACAAATATCAGGGCATTTTAAGGTCTCTTTAAGGTCCGGGGTTCAAATAACTTCGCATTAGCACATGATTCCGCTGATTTTTATTTTCCTATACTTACAGTGTTTATTTTAGAATATGTTTCAATTTTGAAATATTGTCGAAATCCAGAAAACCTCCAGTAATTCAAAACGGTGGTTTATGAAAAATATCTGTCTGCCTAACCGTTTTTTGTAGCATTTTCGCAGAAATTGCATTGTTTTAAGTTAAAAAGGGGATGTGATACAAGACTTTTGGGATAATGTAACACTTTTTTCTAGGAATGTACCGAATAGTGATTTTGGTCACTGGCCGAATGCCGAATATTCGGCCAGTCTCTCAGGCCCTAATACCGAATATTTGGCCACCTATTCGTCCAATATTCGCTAAACTATTCGGCCAAAGAGCCTAATTTTCGGCCAAATATTCGGTCGAGTACCGAATATTAAACTAATTACCTGGCCCAGTACCAACTATTCGGGTAACTACCAAATATTACCAAACTCAAGACAGTACTTAGTGATAATAAATGTGCGAGTTAATTGCTTTACATAAGCGGATAATGTTCAGTTTGGCTACCGAAATTATAATTTTATTTTAGTGTATTTTAATCTTAATTATACCATTAAAATTATGAAAATGTAGTACACATAATGCCAATTATTCGCTCCACCGTATACTCGGTGCATCCCTACTTTTTTCTAAACCTTTTCGCTTCAAAAATAAGTTACCAGAACGGCATAAACTATGTTTGTTGTGGCGTTTTCTGTGAATTATAATTAGAATACTATGTGGGTCTTGTATCATTAAGGTGACAATATATACCGAGTTTGGCGGGACAGTCCCTCTTTTTAAGTCCAGGTCCCGCTTTCCTCGGAAGAGCAGGCGGAACACCAAACTGTCCTGCTATTGAGACATTGCCCCGCTGGTGAGCACATAACATACAGGGTGCGACAACTACAGTGCTAGAAGCTTATATCTCTAAAACTATAAAATATCGAGCAACAATTTTTTTAAAGAATTTTATGAGATGAGAGGCTAATAAGGGTAATAGTGAGGTTTTAAAAATCACCTTAATATAAGAGGGGGTTACTTGAAAATTTTTAATGAGATGATTTATAATTTTCAATATTTTTTTAATCAAAATCAAAATAGGTACAGTCTACGTTTTCAGATTTTTTAAAAGACCTTTAGTATCACTAATAAAAGGGGGGAAATTCTATAAATATCAAAAATGAATGGAAACAATTTTTTTTATTTAAATGTGCCTACTAAAAATAAGAACGGAAATTAGATCAAGAAAAATTTACTTAGAGTAAAAAATGTACAATAATAACTCCCTATTTATTAGAGGTTGCCAACGTACATTTTGCACTTTTATTAAATTATGCCTGATCTATCTCTAATTTCTTATTTTTAGTAGACATATTTAAATTGAAAAACAAGTTCGTATGGTTTTTAATATTTACGGAATTTCATCCCCCCTTTTATTAGGGGTACTAAACATTTTTTTGTTGATGTAATTTTTTGTATATTAACGATAGTTGGCGAGGGATGTTGATAAGTTGTTTGTTTTTTTCGGTTCGTCAATCGTTTTTTTCGAAATTTTAATGATGTAATAAATGTTTAATTATATTGTTTATACGTCTAAAAAATGAGTAGACAAATCGGAAGTGTATTATTATATTAATATACTGAGTGACAGAATAATTTTGTAGTAATGGCGGGGGGTGGGTTCATGTGTAGAATTGTTCCGCTTTTGTATCCAAAAAAACGGTCTCATTAGGTATCATAAATATGTATACCATTTTCATACACTGGAGCTAAACACAATAAATTATTAGTTTATAATAATTGTTTCTTTTTTCTTCCTAAATTTTGCCATAACAAAGAAACAAGTTCGTGGTTCGAGTCTTTGGCATCCAGTTTCACGCAACGGTAAATGCACTGCGAACACTGATTTTAATATTGTCTTTTTTTTCGTGTAATCTTTGCAATGCAGTATTGTGGTTTCCTTATGAATAAATTTCAATGCTTCCCACGTTAGTTAACATATAGTTAAATATTTTACCACATATCGTAATGATACAGTGTTTTTATAATCTTTTTAAATATACACCACAATAAAGGAAAGAAAACGCAAAGTCTTTCTCACAATAGTTAAATTTGATTGAAACAACGGACAGCTACAAACGTTTAAAACATTTTTATAATTTTACGTTACACATAGTTTATCATCGTGTTGTTTTACAATTCATGTTCGTCTTATAGATTGGACTAATATTTCAAATTAATTTACTAAAAGCTTCATTGGGTTGGTATTTTAATGCTTTAATTAATATATAATATTTTTGTAAAACCGTTAGCGTCTTTGTTTGTAAACCTGATGATGACTTTTAGTCGACATATATGTAACTGCCTACTATTTTTAATTTAATAAAAATAACTTTTGTGGGAAATACTTTAAGTTTCTTTTCTTCCTTTTTTAATTACCAACCTCACTTGGAGAAGTATTTCTATTTAAACATCAATCACAGAACAGCTGTAAATCGCAAAGCTGCGCTATTTACTATTGTGTGTCACAGTATTGCATATCTTGACATATCTTTTGAATAACACTGGAGACAGACAAATTTTCAGCAAATGTATATGAGGTTTTAGGGAATGCTTAATGGTTGAGATTTAAAGGAGTTTCGGTTATTAGCAAAATCTGCCATTCAAATTCAATTTCACAACTTTTATTAAGAAAGCGTAAAAGATGTATCACGTTTTGCGTTAGAAATGAAATGACTGCGTAAAAGCCTAAGACCATCGCTGAAATGGAACACCTGATAACGTTTTAGTTAAACAAAACTGATATCTCACATCCTAACATTAAACTGTTTACTTAGTAGTAGACAGTATGTACATATTGGTTTTTAAAGGCCTGCTGGATTATTTTTCAACTTCGCTCGTACCTTTACCTTTTATATCAGTTTACTCATCTGTGTTGCTGAATAATTTCCACTGTATAATGTTTTATAGAAGCTAAAGTAGAAGAATACAAATTTTATCTTTTCAAAGCGTTGTTAGTGGAGAAAGTAATTTTGTTATTTTAATGTGTTTTGAATGCCACGAGTAAATTAACTATTTACAGACATGCAAGGTCTGATATTCCTCTTCTAATTCCAAACGTACTTTGGGTTACATTAATACTAGTGGTGCATATTTTATAAGTACGAGGGTCCTCCGGCCGTAAAAAGTTTATTTGAGATTTAGTATACATATAATCCATAGATTTATAGATTTTTCTGTAAGTTTTCGTAAGTATTCGTTATTATTTTGAAAAAATGAGTTGATTTTCGGCAATTCAGTTTAGTCACATCATGTTCAAATTATGTTACACAGAAAATATCTGAAGATTATTGACTTTCCAGATTATATTATTATCAGAAACTTTGAATTCCTCTTCAGTAATATTGGAACCGGCAGAAACTCCGAGACTCAGCACTTCAATCGATTTCTGTATGAAACATATACACAAGAAATTGAATTATATCTGTATAGCAGTGATTTCAAGTTCAATTGGAAGTTTCCCCATGAAATAGTACAGTGCGCGCCCTGCATGTATTCCTCCAGTAACAGCAGTTTATTGCTATGTAGCAGCGGGGGACTGTCCAACTTGGCAATAACGAGAAGCAGTTTATATGTTTTATTAAACTAATGATTGGTTATTACTGCTTGGACCGCAAAACGTTCAGCAATGCTCCGCTAAAAGGCTATTGCCTAATGGAACCTGTTCTGATTTATAGGGTAGTCCCTTGTTGTAATCAATATAATTCTCATTTTTTTTATGGTATAGTACATACGTACAAATATATTGTATAGCCAGTGATGGTAAAATATTGAAAGTGTTTTAACCATTGGAGTAACTTACCTTGCTTCACATAACGATAACGTGCTTTCCACTGATTAAACAGGGGTGGTATTGGAGATGTGATGCAAATATATCAAACTTCTGCAGAAGCAAAACTGTGTTGTTTTTGAATGAAACAAATATTTTAACATTCGAAGCTACTGAAAAGGAAATTAGTATTTCTAATTTTATATTGGTACAGTTTTTACTTTCTCATACTTTCAAGTTCCAGTACATTTATTAAAGCTATTGATTTCGCAGCTGATCCGGTTCTGATGAAACTTAAAAACTGAAAGCGGATTCCTTCTTCGGTGACATATTATTCAAAAACTGAATTTTGCAACTCTGATGAATGACATTAAAACAAATCCAACGCTCCCAACTTTTTTATTATTTTAATCAACGAAAATGTAAATTTCCATTCCCTCCCATTTTTTGGCTGGTGAGTTCTCTTTTTTTTATTTCCGCTTTTTAATGACCAAAGACCGGGCTTTTGACTCCAGAACAGCCGAAATTTGTCTTTAAAATTTAATATGCAAACAAAAACCATGGGCGTACTGAAATACATTAAGTTATACGTCAAACGTGTTGCACGATTTTGCAAGTTTGTTACAACTACAACTGCAATATTTGAGATACATCGTTTCGTTCAGTGCTACTTTCTTATTGAGCTAGGCTAGAGGCTCTGCACTCCGTATCATGTGATTGCGGAAGAAATGAAGCATCGTGAAATGAGGTGGAAATGGTATTAAATGAATAAAGTCGATAGATTAAAATGACATATTCATAAAACTGTTTCGTGTAGTATTTTAAAACCCATTCATATTCTACGCTTATAAACCCTTTATCGAATCACTGCAAATAATAAACCAGCTGGCCAAACAAATAATACGTAGCTAAACAAGGCATATTTTAGCGTTGCTGTAATAATCTCCTGTATAATTCGTTTAAAAATACATACATAGAAGCAACAAGTACCGTGTGTTCAAAAAGTAATTACATAAGGGTTGGCCATGGGAAATAAAATTTCTGTCTTTGCATGCTTTAGAATTTAACTGTCATCACTCTGTCAGTGTCACTACAAATAACAAATTACAAGCTTAACCTAAAAATTTTAAATTCTAAAGCATGCAAAGTCAGAAATTTTATTTTCCATGGCCAACCCTTATGTAATTACTTTTTGAACACACGGTATATATTTACACTATTTACAGGAATTATGCGGAAATTAATTATAAATTCATTGCTTCATATTTTCAATACTAGACTAGAAATGCAGACTATGTTAACCACACACTCTTTATTGCAAAAATAAAAAAAAAATTATTTCGTTCTTCATACTGTAAGAGGAGAAGTAAAATGTTTGGCTTACAACTGCAGTAGTATTCTTATATCCGTTGCCTTTGTTGCTAACTTCTGCAGTGAGTCGAAACCTTACACAGCAGAACATATCATGAGTATGCTAATTTTTATAACAGGGTAGGCTGTCCATATTTATGAAGCGCTGTTTGAGTCAGTTAGGGAAATTTTAAATCTCAAAAAAATGTTTCGTGAATATTTTATTTCTGTCCAAATAAATATTATTGTCTTTGTCCCAATTGATTCATTTTTCTGGCCATTTTTTTTATGGAAAAATAAAATTTATTTTGAAATTGTGTGAATTGAGAAAAAAATAATTTATGAAGTCAAGAAACAATAATTTGGCAGTCTTGAAAAATTATTCTTGGGAAATCTAAAAACAAATACTTTTATGAAGATAAAGCTCGTACTGGTCGTACACAGAAGGTGGCTGCAAAACACTTGCACTTTTGGCGTCGCGTCGGTTTTATGCTAAAGTTACCTTATCTTATATTTGTGTTTTGCAAAATTGCCATGCACCAAAACATGTGAGACAAATAGGTTGGATAATAGACATTTGTTTTAAATGAATGAAACAATTATAACCGATAGTTGGCTTTAAAGCAATTAAAATATCTCACTTCTAACTTAATTTGGCTAATTAAGTGGTTTCAATAGTTAAAACGCGGCATTTAAACATCGAGACATGTATTAACTAACGTTTCGGTCTCACCTTTCCACGTTGCCACTGCATAAAATGACAGCGCCACGGCCCCACCTCGAGTGAACGAGTAAAAGCTTTATGTTCACAAAATAATTTTTTCAAGACTGCACAAAAATAATTTCTCTAGACTTTGCAAAAATAATTTTTCTGGGCTTCACAAAATTATTTTTTCAGATTTAACACTTTTTCTGTGTAGAATTTGTTTCTTTGAAAATAAAAAATCAACAGAAAAATAAAAAAGAGACTTTATTGTGTGGACTAAAATTAATTCTTTAATAAAACAAATTGTGTTCATACTTTAAATAATTTTTAATTCCTCAACTGGCTCAAGCGGCGGCGCTTTATACGTATTCTCTCTGAGCAAAATTCCACCAAAACTCCATGTTACTCAGTCCTTCGTCACCAAAATCCACCCACTAAAGCCCCTGTGTGTATTGATAAATTAAAATACTTTTATTTTCATTGTAAATTGCAATAATAACTAAAAAATAGTATATAAACAACTCAAAGACCATCTACATCAGCTGAATATTTTACTACTGAATTACGAAATGCTTTAAAAGCGTCAGGCAGGCTGAACAACAAATCAGGGTATAAACCACAAGATAAACAAATCATTTAAAACAAAACGTAGCAAACAAAACAGTGAAGCTAATAAACCTGAAATTT
The DNA here is from genome assembly GCA_958336395.1 of Ctenicera cuprea. NCBI lineage: Eukaryota > Metazoa > Arthropoda > Insecta > Coleoptera > Elateridae > Ctenicera > Ctenicera cuprea. The sequence continues at coordinate 25,536,769 of OY284490.1, forward strand.
GTTCGTTTGGGAAAATTTCAATAACCAGTTACACTGAGTATGCTAACAATTTTTATTGAATGTGAATGTTACTTATAACATAAAAATTAATAGGTGGCAATATAATTGGTTACATAAGAATGAGTGCAACCAGGAAACGTTATGAGAGATAGACTGTAAGCGGGCCAGGTGGGGATTTGTATATCAATGGATACTTTTAATTTTAAAATTAAATTAATAAATATCCACGCATATGAGATTTTTTTTAAATTAATTTTAATAGAAGTCAGCGATACGGGAATCCCTACCTGACCTGCTCATCGTCGATGTGTTGTAAACATTCCTGGACAAGTAGGGTGGTGCGTAATTTTGTTTTAATGCTTTTCCTAGCTTGTTGCAAATGCAAATGTCATGCTTATAGTGAGGTTATGTACACAACAGTCTTAAGACGTGCGTTATGGAACAAACCATAGGTCATCGAATCAAGAATTTTTTGAACGCGCTTTAGTATAATTGTAACAAACCGTTATAATTTGTATATCGGATGAGAATACCGATCGAGAAAGATATTTTTCACGTTTCAATTATGTACCGGAGTTCGATACCCGACGAAGAGAAGTGAAACTGTTGATCCTGCTCCCGCGTGATGTAGTTGTTTGCACGTTGTCTGTGCTCTGTATAAGTCAGGACGAATAGACATTGAAGATGTAGTGGTCTATCCTTTGCCGTCGGTGATAAGCCCTAGTAGCAGAAATGGGCCGACGATAATTAAATTTAATAAAAAAATATGACTTTATTATTGAGAACTGACTAATATTTTATGATAAAATGGATCCATTTCCTTATAAGTGACGTGGCAAATATAATAAACAAATAAAACTTCAAATTTCGTCACCAATGTTGCATCAATGCAACATTGGTGACGAGATTTGTTTTATTTGTTTATTATGACTAATATTTTATTTGGAATTGTCCTCATCTGCGTTTACAGTAAGTAATTTGTTTTGTGGCAGTTTTCTTGTCAGTTTTTGTAAGGAAAAATTAATTGCGTTGTAATCGGAGTAGAAAAACCGATTGTATAAACACGAATATTTCTCAAACCTTACGGTTTGTGTAGAAACTAATAAAATGATTGAATGATTGCACTAAAATTTAAATTACAACCACATAAAAATTCCAACTATGAAAAATCTATTCATACAATACATCCTTTTATCTGTCGTTTCACCGTAAACTATGCTGAAAGAATGCAGAGGTAATTTTAATATTGACTAAAGAAATGCCAAAGCGCTTCCGATCATTTCGAATTTAGTATAGGACCGAGAAGGTCCTTTCATGGAATTCCAGTGCTTCAATATAGTAGTTTTACGACCAAACCCAAGATTGCAGATGCCTGAGTGTCCGTCGTTTGCGAAAGCCTCTACCGAAATATAACGGTTGAAAAGAGATAGATTCACAGTATAATATTGGACAGGTCAGATACTGGAGAGTCCTTGAGTTCAATAGCAGAATCAAACTTGGATACAGTGCGGACAAATTGGCATCTGCAGAGACCGTGCTGCTAGAAAGAAGTGGTCTTCGGAAGATTTTATTGGTCATAACAATGCATAGATGTTGGTTCTTCTATTGTACTTACCAAACCTGTCAACTGAAAGTTTGCGGTTTGTTTAATTAACTGCATAATTTTGTAAAACACGTAAGACACGTATTGATTTGGTGCTGTGTGTGTAACGTAGTTGTTTAGTTAAAGAAATTCGTCTCTATTATTTATACTTTCCAAAGTTCACACATGATAGAATTCCATCGCCGCCGTTGTATGAATTCAAAACGAAATGACTTGTCCTACATTTTTTGAACATCGAACGGTTTATCTGAGAATCTAAAATGAAGTGTTGATTTAAACAGAAAAGTATAAATAGATATTTCAAACCTGCTGAGACAATGAACACTTCTACGGGAAAATAATAAACTGCAGTATGATTTTTTTCTTAATACAATAACCATGTCGCAAGAAGTAAAGTGTTTTTACAATATTTTAAATAGTATACTACAAAGAACAGTTTGAAATGTATTTGTTTGATTTTTGATAGTGGCTATTAGATTAAATACATTTTCTTTGTTCATACATCATTTATAAGAAAACTTTGAGAATAGCACAGATATCGAATATCGTATGTAATGAGGATATACAAATAGCCGTAAAAAACTAATTATATAAAAAAATAATTAAGAAGTCTTGTAACGATCCTACGGTAATGTGGTATAAGGATTAATGAGGATGATTTCTTTGAATTGAAACTGTGGGCTGACTACTGCCAATTAAAAAAAAAGAATTTTTTAAGAAGGCTCTTAGTGAAAGATTTAATTATTACGTTAGATCATTTTCCATAGTTTTAATTAAGGTACGATACAAAGCGATATTTAGAAAACAATAAAAATTATTTTACTTTCCCATACCTTCGCGATAGGGAGGTATTTTTTCATGAAAAACTTCGAAATGTAGATTTTAACGGAAGTGCACGTTTTGGGGCTCAAGAAACTCAAGGAAGTGGTTTTTTAAAAAATGTCTGTTAGTGGGTGGGTGTGTGACGTCTCTAACGGCGAAAGTACTCGACCGATTTTCATGGAATTTTAAATCAAGAGTGATATTGAAAATTGTAGTTCTAGTTAATCTTTTAAAAAAATCCGAAACCGGATAGTTAGTAGAAGTTAAACACGTTTTTTTGGTAACGTTTTCTCCCAAAACTAAATTTTAGAAATTTGAGCACGGGGTCTGACAGAAGAAGTTGAGGCAAATCGAAAACCTTTTTACTGAACTTTCTAGCTTTAAAATAGCGTCCGCTACAACTTTTTGAAAATCTAGACTTTAACGTCCATTTACTCACAAAGGAGTTGTCTAGTCGGGATCAGCTACAACTTGTTTGAGAGCCCTGGGTTGTATACAATGAAGTAATAGTTATTTAAGTATCAAGGAATGTAAGGACGTAATAACATCCGAGGTAGGCGAATACGAGCTGAGGCGGAGCCGAAGCTTGTCACCTGCCGAGGATGTTATTAGTCGATACATTCCGTGTTACTTATTAAATTTTTCACGATACCGGCAATGTAAGTAGGCCTACAGGTAGAAATTTAATCGTATTTTTAAAAGTTCGTTTTGACAGCTGTCATCGGAATTATTTTTTAAAAGCCCCATTATTCTAAGTTGTCTGTGCTTGTTACCATATCAACAAACAGTTAAAATCAACATTATTTTCCTAGGGATGTAAGTGACACTATTAAGTTCCGTCGTCAAGGGTAACTAGTACACGAATGTTATCAGCCATTTACGATCCCTGTAGCTATGGATGTAAGGCCTACTTACATTGCCGGTAGCGTGAAAAATTAATTTATCGCCAACCGTCAATAAAGCCATGTATTACCATAGCGATTTTCGGAAGTAAACAAACACTTTATCTTACTGTAAAATCAAATACTTTATCTGCCGCTAATATTTATCAACATAGCCAAAACAACGGTGTGACATTAATTTGACATTAATCAGAAATCGTTTGTCAGTGTCACGGCTCTAACAGTAAAAGTTTTTTCGCGAATTATTTATAGAAAATGATGAAAGAAGAAATTTTTACGGTTGGCGATAAAAGTTTGTATGCACCACGTCAGTAAAGTGTCTTTATCGAACTCGCCTGTTACTCGCTTCGCTCGCTCGGCTCATAATCTCAGACTCGTTCGGTAAAGAATCACTTTACTGACTTGGTACATAAATAACTATTAAAAAATCCGAAAACGATCGCAATGGCGCTGCTTCAAAATTAAAAACTTTCAAAAAAATTTTTGAAAAACTGCTTACACGATTTTTTTTAAACTTTCTAAGCCGACTGAGCTTGCAGTGAAAAACAAATTTGTTTATTAGTAGTCCCTCAAATGTTACTCTAACGCTTTCCAGGATTTTTTGCAAAATTTGAAATTGATTAATTATTTATTTAAAAACGCAAACGTCGATCGTTATAAACTTTTATCATCGAAGCGCATCTAATCAGCTGTAGAGCGGGCAGTTTCGTTCTTACTATTTTTATACGGTATGCGACATCGTAGGGGTGCCTATATAAATGGTGCATCATATTTGCTGACGTCACGATAAACGACTGATTGAGCTGTAATAAAGGTTGAAGTAGGGAATGGATTGGAGGATTTCCTATATAGCTTGATTTCTTAGAAATCTAATAGTCTGTGAACTGTACGTTATATTTATAAAAAATTACAATTGTGCAAATAGAGCATGTATTAATATCTAGCATGGGAAAATCCACTCGAAGTTACCACTTCGGGGACAAATCCAACTTTTTTCCGAACTTTCGATCTTCGTGTGATTTTTTTGAAATTTTCAATTTAACTCCTTGATTTTGTTTAAACTGTATAAGCTGATAGAGCTATGGGTGGAGTACAATTTGATTCGTGCCCCAGTCCGCTAATATCTCTACGACATCTATGAATTTGGGACAGTCGAAAATGTATGCCCTTTTATGTAATAGGGGACGATAAATCATTTCTGTTTAAGCTAAATTCCTCATGATTGATATTTGAATAAGGTTTATAACTTCATTTTTGGTGCAGTAATATTTAGGAGATTTAATTTCTTTCTTTCGTCAAATTTTTGGCATACTAACTTCTCCTTCGCCTTCTGTATTCGGGTTTTTTCATCTCAAGATTTTCTAAAAAATTAAAAATTATCTTAATCTAACGAAAAAAACAGTTTTGGTTTCTGAATACAATAAGACATGCCCACAGGCATAGACTAACAAACAGTTAGCTGGCGTACGCACTGCTAGCCGACTCGATAGAGTGGCAGCACTGGTGTGATCTTACAAACTACTGTACGTGCCAAAACATCGATACAAAATTACTAACGTTTTTTTGGAATACAATAAGACGATTTGTAAATTGCAGGAAAAAGTATTTAAAAATATTGTAATAAATTTTAATTTTGTTTTTATACCAAACTTTATTACAAAGGAAAGAAACACTATAAAAATAAAAAATTAAGATTAAGTTATTTCAGAGTCCTATTTTCTACTTCTAATCAAAGAGAAAAACAAAATTTTTGATTTGGTCTATTAGCATGAAGGCGCAGTGTTCTAAAGCTCGATTCGGTTTTACAAACTTTTGTATCTGTGGAACCCCTTTTATATATGAATATCGTTGCTTATGTAATTTAGTAGCTGCAAACGCATTTTCGACAAACAGAAAAAAATCAAAATGATATGTGTTTACTCGTTCTGAATATATTTTTTTAGAGAAAATATATATATAAATATATAAATATATTTATAGCATACAAAAACTAATAAAAGGCATTTGTATACAAGTTTAGTTGCTTTATGTAGATATATGAAAATAAGTAAAGAAGGCAAATAAACTTTAAATCAAATTCAGTTTTAACATATTGTTCTGCAACTTTTAGTTATGATGAACATTTCCGAAACAGTTTTACCAAATATTGCAAACTGTGGTTAGGTAGCATCATATTATTCTGTTTTTAGAAGTTGTTTGTGTCGGATAAATAATTTTTTAACATTCAAAAATACAACCACTTATTTTTTGAATAAATATTTTGCTGAAAACAGTAAATTCAGCAGGAAAAAATGTAGGAAATGATCTTAAAAATTTTAGACATCTTAAAATTAGGAAGAAGTTATCGTTGCATCTTTGGTGGAAAGTACGTTTTGCAGTTATCTTGATATTCCTAATCCCAGCCCGCTTTAATATCGTCACTTCTTGAGTTGAAATTACTTCCTCTCATCTAGTGAGAGGCCAATCAAATTGCTCATTAAGTGATAAGGTTTAATATCCTGAATTAAGCTGATGACTGGAAAACTAAAAGAAGCTTATAAAGTCGTCTCACTGCTCGGAGCAGCTTAGACCTGAAATCGTGCAATCAGTGGCAAGCTTCGAGCAAATATTAGAGTTCTGCCCTTTTCTGCTAAATTGAGTTGATACAGCTTTACTGTGTGAACCACATGTTCTTTTATTATATTTTATATTATATTTTTTACAATGCTGTACTCTATTATTGGTAACATTTCAAAATTATATTCTGTTACTGAAAATTATGTATATTGATTGACAGTAAATAGTAAAACAAACAAGGTACGTACTTCCAGTTAATTATTGAAACAAAGAAAAACGAAAATGGCCGACTTATGACAAGAAAATTTAAAAATCCAGTAGCAGTGGGGTTACTTTCTGCACCGATTCCTTTTCCACCGTGATTTATACCTCTACCGAAGTCAATTTTTAGTAGTTTTTTTCTTTTTGCGGTAAATCAACAAAACTATAATTATTTAACACAAAAAGGTAGGACGAAGGAAACAGTTTAATTTAATCAGATCTTCACTAAGACTTGGTGTGGCCGCTGCTTCGCTCGTGAAGAAGCTTGAATTGTTTGGCTGAGAACTGTGCGTTAGTTCGATCCGGAAATAATTACTAGCAACTTTACTAGAAGAGTATTAATTTATACATTCCGCCGGTATCGCAGCTGCATGACACCGATTCCACTGCTTGATTGTTACATAAACCTTCAAACCCGTAAACATAGTAAATAAGGTACGTCGAGACTGTTACTGAATCTTTTTCGGAGTTCTTTGCTCTCGAAAGAGCTTGGTGACTTTCTTTCCTATGCTTGTGGTGAGCGTGATTAATGAGTCACACAGACATTGAGGACCTACCATTTAACGAGGGCTCCGAACCGCAGGAAGTGCAAGCACTTCTTTTCGAGAGAAAGTTTTTTTCGCGGAAAACCTCCCTGGTTTTCCATTGCCTTGCGGGGAGAACAACCGTTAAAAAACTATTGTTCCGGTACTGGGATTTGATACCCAGACCATAAGCATAGCAGTCCAATGCTCCAACCCTCTCAGTTACTGAATACGTCGTCACTAAACGTTGAGACAGAGGGAAGGGATCCGGATTTACTATAAGCCCGCTATGCTCCCTACTTTATTCGCTTATTTATTGTTAACAAAAAAACAGATGGCATAGCTCACGGGGTTTCAGGTTAATCGGGATTTTTTCTGCCTGACTGAACGGTTAGTGGCCAGGGCTCCCGTACTACTAAAAGCCACATATTTACGCGTCCATTATGACCGCGCATATTCGTTGGTACAGCGGACCGCTAATGTTTTCGGTAAAGATGCCTACTTTATTCGCTTATTTATTGCTACCAAAAGCTACGGAGGGCATAGTCCACGGGTATTTATGTTAATCAGGAACTCTTCCACCTGACTCAACTTTTAGTGGCGAAGGACCCCCACTACTACAAGCCACATATTTACGCGTTCATTATATAAGGTGGATATTTGTTGGTACGGCGGGGCGCTGCAGTTTTCGATAAACTGAGGGACGCATTCGGTACATGTCGTGCAACTCGACACAGCTTATTTATTACATTTTAAAAAGAAGTAACCAAAAAAGCGTGGATCGTAGACCACGAGTTCCGTTTTATTTTAAATAATTTTATTATTGGACATCGTAGAATTTGTAGGTATCAAGGATGGTTCATGAAAATAGTGAATCACGTCGGAGTCATTTTATGTTTGAACAAGTCTAAATAGTCCCCCAAAAAGTTCATTAAAAATAAAAAATTACGAATATACGGAGAATGTTGTACAATTTTAATCCCAAATTGTACTCCAGTAAGCCTATCAATAACTAAAAATATTTAAAATGTGAGAGAGAAGTGTTTTGAAAAACATCACAAGGACAATTGCAATGATTATTCTCACAAATGCTATGTAATATTTGTTTCAAATAATCCTGAATCGGAAACTTTAATAGTACAATATGGGTGCGAGTGCAGTAACAAAGTACGAAACATATAGTGTATAAATAATACCATATTCCGTAAGTGCAACCCTCAAATTGTGAAAGAACGAAATGCGGGTACGTGGCTGCATGTGCATCGATTCTTATTATTGTTGAATTCGGCTATAACCCGCAATACTGTATCAATATTTTGGTTGTGGTTTAGACACTAATATCAAGATTAAAAAGTATTTTAACACGACATTGTGACAGAGCTGTAATGTGGCGATGATACTTCAGGGAAAGTTGGAAAGGGTAATTTTCCATTTTAATTATTTTTTGCTTGGTCATTATAAATATTCATAAACATCAAAGGGAAAGGAAACGAGGCGTTACTCATTACTATTAATGTATAATGTGGTCTCTTAACTGCCATATTTTTCCTGTGTACCGCATTAATATGTAACATTTAGCGTAGGATTTCGACGACATTTGCATAACTTGTTCGAATTGTTTCTTCTTCACAACAGTTAGTTAACATTATAGTGCATTTCTCTTTGTAACCCGTAAAATGAATACACGTATTAAATTATAAAAAACCGTGGGTTTTTTTAATATTTGCCGTAAATTTTGCTATAAATATCATATTTTTGATAGGTTTTATTTAATGATGCCCTTTTAAATAATTGTAGTTTTCTCTACAAAATCGTATTTCATAAAAAATGTTTATTTAGAAAGCCGTAATATTCTTAAGTTGCACATGGATTAAAATTGTGTTTAGGCGTAGACTTAGAGTCTGTTGCTTCTGTTTTATAGTAGGATGAAGCGATTCTTGCTCCATCATAATTATCTCATTTTGTCTATATCTAGATACCTACCCGCTAAAACTTTTTAATACTCCTAGTTTTATTCACTCAAGTATGGATGCAATACTTGAAATACAGTATATCTACTTTTACCCTAAATTACGAACGTACCTTGCCCATTGTCTTGGATTTTACATTAGTAACTAACTACACTACTTACCACAAAAATTGTATTTTGAGTTTGTTATACATATAACTTTAATGGAATCCTAAATTTTAGTATGCAACAGCAATTTGTATTCTAACAAACATTAAACATTGCTTTGTATTCATTAGAAAGCATTTCTATTTTTCCCATGTTAAATGGAGCCGTTTTAATTCGAGAACATCAATAAACGTCTGCTCAGATTTATGCAGCTCAGTTGTTGATTTTAAAAAGAAATTTTAAGTTCGCCTTAATTTCCCCCATGTTATAAATTATCCTGTGCTTATCTCTGCCGTCTAACAATTTCAAGTGGCTGTTAAAAAGTGCTAAACGACGTTGAAAACCTAACAATTGATGGATGTAGGATCTGAAGAATTTTTATATCAAGGAGATTCTCAATACTTTTATAGATGGCCGAGATGTGGCCTTATTTTTTCCTGTTCTGTATTTATATTGCGTCGTTGTAGGCGTGATTATAAGTCCTATCTAAAAAGTCAGGTTAAAACTTCAGAACGTAATTTGAAGAATGCCACCTTTGTTACACCTATGTAATTTCTACTCTGTCTGATTTGATGAAATAATTTGGCGTAATGACATTGAAAACATGTAATAATATTATAATTATAAACTTCGTTAAATGAGTTGAGTTCTAGCAAAATTATATTTCAAAATTGTTAACAAATTCTCTGGTCTAAATTATGTAATTAAGCTCCAACAGTATTGTTCACAATTTAAAATGTAAGTTTTTATTTCCTCATTCATCTCAAGCTCAGCCTCAGGGGATTTTAAAAACAAAGATACAAAAAAGCCGATGATGCTGACTGAAAACTCTGGAAGAGTGCGACAAAAACGCAATCAATCAATGTAGGTAGCAGTAGCATAAAGTTCAAGCGCATCCGGTCGCCATGCCTTGATAAATAATTAATAGCTTGCAGACATTGAGTAAAAACGATGACTCATAATGTAAACTTCAAAGCTGCATATTATGAAGAATACCAGAAATCTTAAAAGTTTCTTACCTTCCTGGTCCCGCGAATAAGAATTTTTTCGCTCTTCTAAACCACAGCTCGTTAAAGCTAATTAATGACTTTACTTGTCCCTTATTCAAACAGAACGCCCCTCTTGAAGCAGGGAAAATTTTATTTATTTTATTATAGCTCTTGTCACAATTCTATTTCCCCCGTTAAAGAGTAGCTCAATTTATTTAGCAAATGAAGTGGTTAATCAAACCTTCACAAACACTTGATTACTTTCCGTGGTTTATTTTCTTCGCTATAGAGTTTACATTTAACGTTTTAAAACACCAGCATAAATTATGATGTTATTTAACTTACGCTTTTTGTATTTATTCGTATACCACTAAATTTTCTTATTAAAATTCTAATTTTTATTGCATAATAACTGTTTTTATTTAGTTAAACAATTAAACAAACCAAAAAATGCAAACGGTGTGATTATATATTTTATTTTTCACATAGTTGGCTACCCACAAAAAAGTTTGCTGCCATTATTGACGCTATTTAAACATATAAAAGCTTTTAACCATAATTTGCCTAACAAACATTAATAAAGATTATGTTTGAATTACCACAAACCCCGCCCTGGCTACATTTACCTATTATATTATTTAAGAAATTGTGAACCTTTGAATAACGTAACTGTTGTTAAAATACTTCATTCGAACTATCGAAAAATCAAGAACTAAATAAACGCAGCCTTCTTCGGTGATGTAATAGACAACATAATTTAAAATTTTAAATAAAAAAATTTAAAGTTCTCGATTTCTAGTTTGAGTGTTTGTTTATGAGTGATCGTATGACAAATTTAATTTTTAGTTTTTTAAACTGACAGTATTGATTTCATGAAAATATTTTTGAGATTTAGACGTAAACGCATGTTTTGGACATTGAGAAGTTTGGAAAAAGTGGTATGAAAATCTGTCTGGGTGTGGGTGTGTGCTGTGGAACGCAGGCGTATATAAGAAATTCATGAGAAATAATACTTTTTAAAAAATTACGAAACCGGAGGCGGAAGTTAGACATGTTTGTTTTGTAACATTTATTTTTAAGAAAAAGATTTTTTTTAATTCGCAAAGGGAATCTTATAGAAGATCTTAGGACAAATGTAACCGTTTTTCCGAACTTTCTAGTATCAAAATGGCAGAATCGACGATTTAAAAAATCACTTTAACTTTTCATATTACTAAAGAACGAGTTTGCCAGATCAGCATAAACTTTAATTGTTATAATAGCCCCACAATTTTACGATATAAGAGAATTTTTGTACGAAATTGCAGAACTTTTGGAATTAAAAAAAATATGGCTACATGATTTTTTATAATTTTGTAAGTCAATAGAAGTAGGCATCAACTTCAATTTGGTTAGAGTCCCAGTCCGCTTATTGCTCTGTGAAGCCTTTCATGATTTTTATAGAATCAAAATTCATACCCTTTTATTTATTAAACCTGGAACAAACATTTCTGTTTAAGCTAAATTGCTCATGAGTGATAGTACAATAAGATGCACAACTGTTGGTACTGTAGCAACCCGGTTGTATTATTTTATTAGTAACTTAGCGACTTGGTTGTTATGTACATTAATATAAAAACAATTCATAAAAAGATTTTGTAAAGTGAAAACTTGCATTAAAACTTTCTCCTCCAAATAGTGTTTTATTTAATAACTACGACCCCAACATTACATTATTGGTGACCCCGACGTGTAAAGTGAAAACTTGCATTAAAACTTTCTCCTCCAAATAGTGTTTTATTTAATAACTACGACCCCAACATTACAGTACAGCAATATTTAGGGGCGTAATTTTCCCGCTCACTTCCAGTTTGATGTTGTTTAATCCCAAGAAATCTTTTGCCAGAAAATCAGTTTTTTCCTCATAAAGAAACTTTGAAAAATGTTAGTTTCTAACTTCAGGTAAAGTGAAACCGAAACAGCGACATTATGCTAAAGCGACCTTGGTTTTGGTTTAGCTTGTTTTAGTTTCACGTAATTTCGTTGCACGACCGGTATTTTCCCATCTTTGTATAATTAATTAAATTTTGGTAAATAATAAAAGCAGTAGAAACATAGAACATAATAAATCACTCAAGATTTATTTTGAAGTAGCGTTAAACAACGTTGAAGCCATTACTCAAATCACACTGTGTGCAACTTGAATGCAGTATGTTGTTTAAAAAGTTTTACTTCGTTGGTACCCATTGAAGAAGTTTAATTTTATGATTGCTGAGAACTATATATTTGTTTCTGAAATATGTAAAACTAGACAATCCGAAACTGCGCTGGTGAACTAAGTATTAACCCTTCTTCTGTCAACAGGGGTGAATTTACACCCCAACCCCTTTATTAAGGTACATATTGTTGGGTACTTGATTACTTTATTTTTAATACTTTTTCTTTCCATAAAGTATATATTATTTTTTAAATATTGCTGTAAGCGATTATTTTTTATGGGGTGTATTTGCACCCCTTCTGTGTTTTATTAATATTCGGTGTTGCTGCATGTTGATTCTTACTGTCGGCTATTTATTGCGACTTTTTTCGTTCAGAATTTGTTGCAACAAGTTTCCGTGAGTGCTTTGGCAACATGAAACAGTTTAGTTATTATAAAGCAACAAAATAATGAATAACATCGTTGGGGTGTATTTTTGCCCCAGATCACGGTTTACGTAAAAATAGTGTTGGTAGAATCTAGGATATATTTTTAACCATAGTTTAGGTTTTTGTTCTGAGACTGAATGTAATATTTTATCTTGCAATATATAGATATAAATAAAGCCTTTTGGCAATATAAAACAGTTTAGTTATTAAATAACAAAAAATTAATGAAAAAATCGTTTGGGATGCATTTGAACCCCCGATTATGGCTTACGTAAACAATTTTTGATAGAAGAGATATACACATACTTGTTTTGCCAAAGTGTATGTGTTTTTTCTGAGACTGAATGTAATATAACACAGTTTAGTTAATATAAGCAACAAACTAATGAAAACATTCGTTGGGGTTCATAAGCACCCCACATCATGGTTTACGTCCAATAAAGGGGAATTTAAGAGCTCAATTTGCTCATTTATTAAAGGTACAGTTTTTAATGTTAATCAACTTGCCTGTTTGTATAAGAACATTAATGTATAATACATAACTACTTTTCGACAATAAAATAAACAATATTTCTAGAGACCATTATGTTCAACACAAACTACAATTACGACAATTGCGTTTTCCGTTTTTACGTTATATTTAACAACGTAAACGTTGTTATACAACATAATAATTCGTGTAATTTGCAGCACAAATTATCACTTGCGGACATTTTAAAAAGTAGGGGCAAAGAAACAGCTACACATCCTAATTTTATATCTGTTGACACCTCACGGTTTTTATGATATAATTGAACATTATGGTTTCACCAAAAGTAAAGTACTTATAATAGATAGCTGTAATGCACGTGTGAGTATATACTGTAATTTTACTTGTATAATTTTTAGATACGTAATACGGTAGAATATTAAAAATGTTGTAATTTTACAACTATGTTTTGTGAACATAATCACTTGTACTGTCACATACTTGTCATTAATTTAACAAATTTTAACGCAAAAAAACAAACAAAGTACATTACTTTTCAAAGCCTTCACTTTACATTCACAGTAACTGTTATATGTTAATACTTTTTTACACACCTTATAGAAATAAGTAAATTATTACAAACTTTTATTAGTTATTCATGTTACTAGTGGGATAAAGGTGTTATTATAATACGAGTTTGAAAGTTGCACGACGAGGTCGTAAACCGAGTCGTGTAATAATCAAACGAGTGCCATAATAATGCATTATCCCACATATGACATAAGGTACTCGCACACTTGTACATTTTTGTGGCGCAACTTTTTGAGTTGCGCAATAAAATGGCACACCGTGTTCACACACAAGCCAAAAATTGAGCAATGAAGCCATTTTTCGAGTTGCGCAACTCGAAAAGTGTCAACGCTACTTTTTAAAATTGCAGCCTATTTCACACACAAAGCGCAAGTTTTAATTGCGCCACTCGAGCTGCAACATTTGAATTGTTCTTTTCGTGTTCATCGTGGAAGTGAATCGTCGGTTCAATTGCCGATTTCCAATTTGTAGTAAATTAAATTAAATACTTTAAATCAAAATGAACGACGAGAAGATACAAGCTGCTGCTTGCTTAGCACTCGTTATACTTCGAAGAAGACAAAGAAGAGACGCCAAAACCAAAAAAGGACTATTTGGGTTAGAAAATGGATTAAAAAACGAGAAGATTATGGAATCGTAAACAATTTATTAAGAGAATTACGCGAAGGAGATGAAGCATTCTATAAATTTTTTTTGCGACTGTTCAGTACCGAATTTTACCCTGTCGCGGATTTCGGGTAACTGAACACTCCATAAGCATGGATTTGTTTCTATTAAATTGATTAAACTATGAGTTTCCTCAGATTTTCACTTGTTTAGTTATTATTAGCAATGCGTTTTGACATTTTTATTGATATAGGTAAAAAGAAACTAAACGCATCCAGTAACCTGCACAATGACAATGCAGCTGCATACTAGTTTACTAGGAAGTTGCGCCACTTTATTTACCAACATGTTGGTTCAACTTTATATTGCGCAATATCAGAGCTTTCATCTGTTCACACACGGCAATTTTTAAATGTATATGCAACTTTGTAAGTGGACTGCAAGTTTGATAATTGCGCAATTTTTGGACTTGCATAGCTGTTCACATGTTGCAATTTCCAAATGGCGCAATTTTCCAGTTCCAATTAATTTTTCAAATGTCAAGTCACATTTCAAATGCTTTTGTTTTAAAATCAACGGAACGAAATAGATTCGATTTGTTCAATACTATGGCAACCAGCCAGTTTTCTTGTAAACAAAGCTTCAGTTTTGTTTGTGTAAATAAAATGAGTTAGGTAATGAATCCATTATCTCGCTAGTCAGATAATGAGCTTCATTACTTAACGCAAATGAATGACATAATAAGTCTTTATCCAAGCAGTAGTAGATAAAATATTTTTTGTTCCCAATTTTGTAGAATTCTTCGATTTTTTTTTTATTTTTATTAATCAAAATTACTTGAATAAATTAAGCTAATTAACATTAAAATTTGTTGGAATCTATATAAATAAAAATCAATTGCCGCATGTTTGGTACATCATCACTTGAGAATGGCTCGACCGATTTGACTCATTTTTTTTTGTTGTGTTCGTAATTGTCAGGACAAGGTTTGTATGAAAGAAAATTTTGGGAAAATGCACCGGAAAAGTCGGAAAATTCGGAAAATCCAAAAGATGATATGTATGGTATTTTCGTATGAGATTTCGTATGTTTTCGTTTTTAAATGGCTTTTCGAAGAGCAAAATGGAAAAATCGAAGTGGAAAACTCAAAATTAGAAAAATTTCGATTTTTTTTCTTCTTTTTTTTGGATGGAAAAACCGGAATGGAACAATGCAAAAATCATCTTCCCACTTGAACTCAGACAATTCTCATGATTTTTAATTCATTTTGATCAAATTGAACGAAAATCGTCCCTAACAAAAATTTGAGTCTCGATATCAACATATGACTGTCACTGTGTGACGTTCAGTTTGACAGTTCTGCTGTGTATCACGTTCCGTATTGAAAATTGATATTTTGCGAAAAATAATTGAATTTAAAGTGATAGTTTCTTTGGAAAAAATGCCACCAGTGAGACGTGGCAGCTACAGATACAACAAAAAAGGCTTACTTAGGACCAGCAACGCGGACCGGGCCCAGCTAGTACAAAATAAAATAAATATCAAAAACAAAAGGTTTTCACGATTTTGCCATGAGTTACTTGCATTCATACACAGCATGTTTTTGTTACGTCCAGGTTACCCTTTTAACTAATTAACTCAACAATACTAGTGTGGGATTTCTTCCACGCGCACACGTAGAAATACATTTAAATACCAATTATACAAAAGGAAGACTTGTATTCCGTTTTCGTCTTATTTCTCTCTCAACGCTGGTAACTGTGAAACTGAATAATATGGAGGAATTAAAATGCAATCATCTTAAATGTTTTCCCGCATACAAGCTTTGTGTACGAATATTACTGATCTGTTGTAATTCGGCAACAACACCTAGTGCAGATACACTCTTGCCGTTTGTAGATTCGCATTAAATTTTCTCAAAAGCTTTTTGTTTTGAGTGTCGTAAAAGTTTCTCTTCAGGCCCCTGCTCCGTTGGGATTAAAACACACTCACGGATAACTAGAAAGCAAATAGCGCAGTTTTCCGACTGAATGCTATTCCATGTTCAGTGATTTCGAAGTGAAGCCTACATGCGGTGTCCATTAACCCACCTGGCCAGGTCCCTTGCCTTTTCCGCAATCATGTGTCAGTTATCCTGTTCATTAAAGAAAACACTGGCATTGATTCAGGAAGAGATGCCTCAACTCTGTGCTCAGACGCTAATGTATTATTTAACCTGATGCCGGGGGCATGTATCATTTTCAGATATGGCGGGGTTGCTTTCTGTTAGACACAATGTGGAATTTTTATGACTTTTTCAAGGGAAACTAAAACAAAATTTCGGATTTTACATTAACACTAAAAACCTTAAATTCATCATATACTAAAAAAATTGCAATGCAGTTTACATAGTAAAATAGAGCGAAAATTTTTGCTATTGTTGGTTTAGAATTTAAAGAAAAAAACAGAAGTAGTTGTATAATGTAGTTATATAGCAATATACCTATTATTCTGGTCCTTTAACTGTGTCCCATCGTGATCGATATCCGTGAGTGGTGCACTTTCTGTAATGTTATATAGAGAATGTACATTTATTGGAATAACAGTGATGACGCATCTGATGCCTCTATGAATTTCCTGCTTGCTGACATGTTTGATATATGAAATAGGTACTTGAGAATTTCCTACAACATTTTAGAACAAATACTTCTATAAAAGGTTCAACGATAATAAATATCTCTTCCTGTCGCAAAATTGATTTTAGATTTAACTCATAAATGCACTTTCTACTTATTTCAGTTACTCCATAATTTTGTTTTAAGACACAAAAATTTATATCTAGTATCGATTTCTGATGGTGAAGTGACTGTAATTTATTTGCTGGATGTTTAACAACGTATGGGACGCGCTTTTGGGATGGATTCAATTTCTATTAAACACGGCTTCGAAAACACTTTGTTACGGAGTTACAGCTTTTGAAAGTAGAAACAGTTTCACCAATTCAGACTGTTGCCTCTTCCGGAGATTGTAACTCCGTAAAGAAGCGTCCCCGGGCCAATGTTCATAATTACTTTTTTGATTGCGTTGATGTAGAACTTATGCTTAGAGCTTGTGTGAACTGTTTTCGCATCATCAAGAACCACTCACACCATCATGGCAATTTTATTTTTAATTTTCACTTTCCCATACTTCTACTGAAGTAAGGAAAGTTATGATTTCACGCAAATTTTCGAATTTCAGATTTTAACGGAAATACGCGTTTTGGGGTCCAAGGGAACCAAAAAAAGTGTTTTTTTTTAAAATGTCTGTCCGTGGGTGGTGCATGGGTGCGTTCGTTTTCCTATATCTCCGAAACCGCTTGAAAGATTTTTATAAGATTTGGCGTGTGGAAGTTTTTTAGTTGCAGTTAGTTCCTTGTAAGGTCGTTAATCGGAATAGGAACCGGAAACGGAAATTAGACCTGTTCTTTTGGTAAAGATTTTTTTCTAAACACTATTTTGAAATTTTAAATACATAACGTGCATCTAAAAACAAATCAAATGCGTTTTTTCCAAATGCCTATTCTTCAAAATGAAGGCCGCTACACTTTTTTGAAAATTTTAATTTTAATGCTCGATTACTCAAAAACAAAATATCCAATCAATACAAGTTATCATATTATTTGATAGCCCTTAAAGTATTATAATCAAGTGATTTAAACGTATTTTTGTAAATATAAAAATTGTAAATATAATAGCGGCTCAAAATTTGGGACATTTTCAAACATTTATTTCTCAAAAACTGCTTTTTTACTTTTTGAGCCGATAGAGCTTGCAATGAACTACAATTATGTTTTTTACTTATCTACAAAATTTTACTGTGACGCTTTTCAGGAATTTAAAAAAATTTCAGATTGATTAATTATTTATTCATAAACGCAAACGCCGATAGTTATAAACTTTTATCAGTTCGATAGACTATTTGAAGTACTTTATTAGGATCAGCAAGAATTGTAAATAATTTTAAAAATTGAGAAAAAAACGATACTTATTAATATCAATAACGTGTTTTCCTGCAGTTACGTGATTTTAACTACGCCTATCAATTAGCTCTATTAAAAAAAAGTATTTTTCATTCTTTGCATATTTTTGATAACTGTATAAATAAAGTTAGTTTCGTGGGCGCAATAACTATCTTAGCGCCTTTACCTAGTAGGAGCGCGCACCGCCCGTATACGTAACCAACGTCTTGAGTCTGCAGCGGGCTTGTACCGGCTAGAGATGACTAGATGTAAATTTAAATTACTTCTTGACGCAAGAATATTTAAAACATAAAATGTGGGAAATGGTAAAGTACCAGCGACCTATTTCGCCCATTTTTTTAATTACCGCAGAAACATTTTTATATGGAGAATTAAATTTTATATACATAACTTCAAAAATTGTAAAGGTCTAAAATATTGTTTTCTAACATTTTTATTATAGCAGTTAGAAACAAAAATGTTAAAAGGAAATTTGTTTGTTGCGTTACTGTGCATACTGCATAGCGTAAAATTATTACTAGCTATACTGGCTGTTTAGTTATGCCTGTACTTTGTTATTTTTAATAGAACAACCTATATGTTATTGCATTTCCAAAATGTACATTTAATTTTAATAGAAAAGTATTAAAGTACCACGACCTTAAAATTGGTGGTTTTCGAGTTTTTCTTGTTCTTAATAATTGAAGTTTTGCAAAATGAACATTAAATTATGAACACTGTATGTAATTATCTGCTTTCTTTTTAGCATACCTCGGAATACTTTATAATGTGTTAACAGTCTGTGCGAAATAGCGATTGGTGAACGTTTTTGGTATCTAAAATATTAATTTTCAAATATTAGCCCGGCCACAAATGTCAAAATGTTCGACAAAAAGCCAAATAACCCGAAGACCGTTTTTTAAGATCATAGTACATTAATACTTTTCTGTCTGCAATTAAATTTAGAATCTGAATATGCAATGATATACAGAGTGTTTTATTTAAAACATGGAAGTAATTACTTATTTGTAGACATTTTTATGCTGTATAGGCATAATTAAACACCCAGTATAATTGGTAACAGATTTAGGTTATGCACACTAATGCAGCAAACAATTTTTCTTTTAACACTTTTTGCTAACTGTTATAATAAGACGTTAGAAAGCAATCTCGCACTAATAACTCGCCCTGTATATCCACCATATCTTATTTGTAGAGATTTTTTTAATAACATTAATTTTATATGTTCTTTACTAAACTCTAAATAATATGAACATTCCTAGTAGACGTAAAAATTTCCAGATGATAGAAAACATTTCTTTTTTCATAAGTAGATAGAAAATCCCTAGATCTAGGGAAAAATCCCTAATCTGGCACTGCTGGTTTATCACCTATCTTTATCTTTAATTTTTCCCATTATTGTAATTTTTATGAAATAGAAAGACAATTACACACGAAATCTCTTACACTTACATGTACATGTGTAGCAACGTCAGGTGTAACTAACGTTTTAAGGTTTGTCTTTCAATAGGAACTTCCTGGACTGCCAGTAAAAAGAAAGGGGATTACCCGATAATTGTCAGATATTAAAATATATTTTCACTACTTTCCTAACATGCAAGTATATTAGTGTTCAATGCCACTATTACTGATACGAGTTTATAAATTAGAACGACATTAAGAGCATTTAAATCAACGAAATATAAATATTTCCAATATTTCCACTTGGGCTCCGGAAATTTCATTTATTCCCATTTCCATGGAAATATTTACATTACTTTTATTTTCAGAATCTGAATCCATCCTAAAAGTGCGTTCCATTACGTTATCTTGCCTCTTGACCAGGATAAGTACTTCTAATGTACAAATCTGAATAAATTGATTGATTCCTCTATAAAACATTTATTATAGATACAGAGCTATTTTAGTAGAACATAAACGAATAAACTGATTTACATTCGTAAAAAAATAATTAATTAAACCTGTAACAAACCGCATATGAGTCAACATATCATTTTTGTACATAACTAGATATTTAATTATAGAAACATTTTAATTATAGAACAAAGTTAATTAGGGAGATTGTTTAATTGTTGAACTTCGCCAAATTAATACCCGTACAATTAATTAATTCAACAAAATAAACTAGTTTTATTTTTTTTCTGATTATCAATTTGACTATTTATCGTTAATTTACTAAATAACATTATAAAGAATATTTACAATTACGAATATTTAGAACATTGCATGCATGCCTTGCTGTGAATAGAATTTTAGCAGATATATTTTCCTTCCTGCTTGCAAGCTATCTTAAGAACATTTAATAAAAAGCAATAAAAGCCCATTTGTTACGCAATAATAGTTTAAGTTAGTAACGGAAGTAATTTATTTGGTGTGTTGTCTAATGTGGTTTTCAAAAATAACTTTACAGTATCCAACCGTGATGTTTATGTTAACTAGTAGGGCTTCTATATTTTCACATTGGGTAAATTAATTCAAACAAATGTGTAAGAAATACATCAAATTTAGGTAAGTGCAAATACCACATTTTGTGAAAAGGCACACCAGAAGTTTACGCAACTTTTCAATCTGTCAAACAATATGATCGATGATTATTTCATAACAAAGTAGTTGCATTATAAATGCAACATCTGCAAGCTTAAGAAGTTTATATCATACCTTTTTAGCTAAATTGTTCGTTGTTAGAACTCTGTTTGGGGAAAAACTACCTTTTTGTTTACACAAGGCAAAAGAAGTATTGTTAGTTAGTAGCGTCTCGGTCGGCCAATTTATCACTTGACCGCGCGTGATTGCGACTTCAAGAGCTTCTTCGAGTACTAGTGATTAATGGACGTTGTTTGAAAGGGAAACTTACGAGATAGATGAAAAATAATACTGATGGTCACACTTGGGAACGTGATAGGGAGAAACAAAAAGTGGAACATATAGCAATATATCACACCCGGTATCGCTATATCGCTAATTATCTTGGCGAATTTTCAAATTGCGCATTCATTTTTTACAAAAAATTTTTCTATTTTGTTTCAGGCGGAGGAATTGAATTCTATTGTTGGAAATGCATTTCGGATGGCATACGCAGCTCAGTTACAAAAGCAACCAACATTACAAGATGTTATTGCTTCCCAATTAGATCAAACTCAAACCGACAAAGTACTCTGGGTAAGTGTAAAAATTTAAATCTAAATCGTTTTATCAGCATCACATAAAAGAATTTGAACTGAACCAAAATACTGTACTCAAAGAATGTTATTAAATTTTAATGCCCCGGGCTTATGAACTTATACCATCACATTCTTTACATTACTCAAATACATATTACATTATTGTATACGTAAATGTACACAAATACCTTACAGAATGAATTTTTTTATTGCGATTTAAATTTAAATCTGTTAAAAATGTAACATATTTTGAAACATCCATAACAACTTTATTTTCTGTTATTACGGCCTAAAGCTATGTTTTTATTTTGATGTATATGAACTTATTTCATATGGCTTTAATATTCATACACAAACAGCACACTGGTATTTAAGGTGGTACACAATACATGTATATTTATGGCAAGCCGTTTTATTTTTTATGCATATTAGTTATTGAAGTATTAAAACGGTTTTTTCTATTTTGGTTCTTTACTGACTACTTTATGAAACTCATTTGGATTTCATAAAGCAACTTCTTAAAGAATTCGAAATTTTATTTTGTTAGGTTGGTGACAACCACGTGACAACAAAACCTTCACGCGGTATAAACATAACCTTCAAATTGTAAGTTCTAAAAATTAAGATTATTTAGCTTATTTTCCGCTACTTTGCGTAGCTCGGGTGGGGTGCAGGATAATTCTTCTTCCATCTTATCTTCAAATCTTAAATATTTTAAAAATTAAATCACTTTCAAACACAGTTTGTCTAAATTTTAATTTGACAGCAGTTTAAATTGTTTTAAATGTTACCAACAGCCACATAACCAAAACACAATACAAAAAATTTTCCTAATCGATTATATTTTTAAATTAAATTATAAAGTAAGGTAATTTTTAACTTTTTTGGACCAAAATAGAAAAAATAGTATAAAATACACGTTTCATAAGACATTTAAGCGCACTTGTCCGTTAGAAAACTCGCCGCAAGCGGCTCGTTTTCTAACATGGACGCGTGCTCTAAAATCATGTCTTATGAAACTTGATTTTTAATATACTATTATAGATGTGTTTGCTTTTCAGAACCAAATTTATGATGTCAGCAAATGCAGCCATATATTTAAAGCTTAAATTTATTTTTTTTAAACTTCGTCATGGACTTGGTTAATAATCATTGCAATTCAAATTTTACCTGCTTGTTTTGAAGACAATATTTTGGTGATTTAATTTTAAAACTTTTATATTTAGATGGATTTAATGCTTTAAGCCATTCATATTGAACGCCGTTTTACCATTTATTACATAAAACGTTAGCAAGTTATTTAAAGTCAAACGAAATAACAGTTTGTTTATAACTAATTATCAAAATTTTTTAATATCCGTTGACTAAAATTCTACGTCCATTAACGTGTTCAATTCAATTTTCGTTAAGGGAAATTCATTTTCTATGTTGTGCCTCAATAAGATGTAAAAAAATTGTAAACATCCTTATAAAGACCATTTCTTTAGATTATAAATAATGAATTAACTTCAGTACTAAAATTGAAATTGTAAAAGCACAAGAACACACACAAATTATTTATTTCTGTTGCCTACTAAACATAATTTTAACAGTTGCATTTTCGTTAACGGTAATTGAGATATTGTTAACAAGAATTCGATTTCCGTTAACAAAAATTAAGAGAGAATTATGTAACTGTTATAACAGTTAAAAAATTAAATATAGGTCGACCATCAAAATGAGTAAACCACAAATAACGTATACCGTAAAAATTTTGTTAACCATAGAAAATAAAACATCCTAAACAGTGCATTTCACAGAAATTGGGATAGCATAAAAAATTGTTTAACATGAAAAAGTGTTATACCATAAAAATTAATAAACCAATAAAATTCTCAATACATAGGAATTTTTAAGCAAATAAAATGACATTCGTATGCCAAAGAAAGTAAATTAGTATAGCAAAGAAATTGTTAAATCCTAAAAATGTGTACACTAGAAGAGTTTGCATGTACTAGAAATTCGTATACCATAAAAATTTGCATGCAATAGAAATTCGTATACTATAAGAATTTGCATGTCATGCAAATTAGGCATTAGAAAATTACCGACTATTGAAATTACTGGTAATTCAGTAATTGTTTTGAAATATACAGCCTACCAGTTAATTTCGATTTTTTTTTATTGCATAAAAAATTCAAATAAATAAATAAACAAATAAGCAGAACTTGTATTGCAAAACGAAAATAACATTAAAGTTAAGATAAACACAAAACTAAGTTTTCAAATATTTTCTTTTTACTTTCTCCTTCTGACAATATACCATGTCGTTTTTCACGGCTTGTGTAAGATCTTGAGCATCTTTTTGCTTTATGATCGTGTGTGTACTGGTTACATCGGCTTTGTTTCTTATCACCAGTTGCAGTTTTTCTTTCATCAACAATGCCTCCTCTGGTGAATCGCCACTGGTTGTTGCGTACATAATAAATGCTTTAATGTTTTGAAATAAGGCACAGCACAAGTTCACAAACAAAAAATAAAATATTTCCTACTATTAAGCTGATCTTCTTCAAATACATAATAGAAATAAATATATAAATAGAACGTTATTTAAAGAATTTCACCGAAGAGCTTTTTAAAATATTTACCGGTAAACAGGCAGCGCAAACCTTAATGGAAATTCGTATAAATACGAATTTGTATGTAATAGACAGTATACCAAAAGAATTTGCATGTCATGGAAATTCGTATACCATAAGAATTTGCATGTGATATAAGTTCTGAATTTCTATTATCGGAAGTTGCGCCTTCCATCGGAGAACAGATTAAGTACCTGCTACCTGCTAACAACCATTTGCACTTTTTCAGTGCAAATTTGTACCTACGATATGGAATAATTTATGATATGCGAAATTCATTTCTGACATGTAAAATGCATTTATGTTCTTATAAATTATTGTCAAAAATTAGGAATACATTTTACATATTAGGAATAAATTTAAAATATTGGATATTACGTCTTCATATTAAAAATGTATTTCACATATTATTAAAATTAAAATCACACATAAAGAAGTGGTATGAATTTAAATGTTGCTACCCTGAATAAAAACTAAAACGGTTTGCCATATGTATCTCAAACACTCGTAGGAGTCTGCTTTAAATTATTAAATAAATTGCAACATTGAAACTTGAAACTAACAAGAGCCAATTAAGTTTTACTTTCATAATTTCTTGGGGCTTTGTTTTTGCTAAACTTAACAAGAAACTAAGTTTACTGTTAAGTTTTACACACTACGAAGAGTTTCCAACACATTGCTTGTATGCCTACAATCTCATTAAAGGTTGGAGAATACCAAGTAGAATACAGGCATTAAAAACATACACTAGTGCTACGAAGTGTTGACTAATGATTATATTATAATTTAATTAAATCTGTATGTCTAATTCATTTTTAACATTTAGAAAGGTAGTTAGCAAATTTAATTCGTATTTGTTTATTTATGTATCCATACTTAAAACACTTTAGCTTCTAAATATTTAACATATTATTAGAAATTCGTTGCTGAAAAGTTGCTAGATAAGCAACTAAGTTTATTTCCATAAATGCTTCAAATACTCGAATGTTTAAAGCATTATAAACATTTCAGTGTCGAAGCTAGTTTATTTTAAAAGTCCAAACCTTGACATAATATGAATTCCTAATCGTGCAGTGCACTGCTGTAAATTATTTCACCTTCCTGTTCATTATAATCACTTAATAGTATGCATAGATATCCCGGATGTAAACAGGTTCAGCGAATGTGTGATTCATGTTTCTATTCACCTTTTATAGATGGATAATAACTCGACTTTAGATTGATGTTTGTTTCAGACGAAGGAACTTTCTACCGCCTTAAAAAAAGAAAAAGTACCGTTGCCGCTTAATAATCAGCAATCATTTGAGATGGACGTGCATATCAATAATTCCGATTCGAGTTTACGATTAGCTCCCCCCAGTTCAATACCAGGTTTGAGGCCCACACACAAATACAACGTTCTTGATCCTCCTGAAAAGAGTCAGTCACAACAAAGTACCCCAAGTAGCGACGAAAGTAATTCTCCTACCGAACTGAATTCCTGTAAAAAGATAACTGAAAAACCCCCGTTGATAAAACGAATCGCAATGGGTCTAACAGGAGGCCTACACAATGGCGATGACGATAGTTGTCCATTAGTTGTTAGCGGTAGTTCACCAAGTAGTACACCTAGTAGTCCAACAAATAGACCTCCCCCAGGAGGGTATGTAAATGAAATGGATAATGAAAATCAGAATAGAAACATTAACAATGCCAATAATAGTATAAAAGTCGAACTAGAAA
Source organism: Ctenicera cuprea (assembly GCA_958336395.1). Lineage (NCBI taxonomy): Eukaryota > Metazoa > Arthropoda > Insecta > Coleoptera > Elateridae > Ctenicera > Ctenicera cuprea. The sequence continues at coordinate 25,562,334 of OY284490.1, forward strand.
ATGTAACGTCTAGTATAACAAAACACATAGAAATTCACGACAGTAGATTGTTACAAAGTTCGCCAGCTTCTACAGAACAAGATTTCAAGTCTAAACGAATATCGCAAATAAGCTCGAGTAGTTCTAGTTCTTGTCCTCAAACCGGAACAGAAAGTACATTTTTGGGATTCACGCCAACACCACCTCCGCTGCCAGAAAGAACCGACTCATTAAGCAACAAGGAAGAAGGAGAATTACGGACGGCTCCTTGGTTTCAAGCTGGTATTCCCAGGGAAATTACTTTAGAAGTACTAGGACAAGAACCTGTTGGTGCTTTTATGGTCCGAGAAAGCACAACTAAACCCGGATGCTACGCTTTATCACTGAGAGTTCCTAGAAGTTTTCAACCCTCCGGTATCGCACATTACCTTATTATTAGAACTAACAAAGGCTTTAAAATTAAGGTAAGCATTTTATTTAAACAGTTTTTGTTAAAACGAATTTTTATAAACATAAATATGTGCAAAATAAAACCATTTTTGTGTTAAAAATGGGTACTACCTTCCAAAAATATGTTTAAATTAAATAAAGCTAAAAACTGAAAAAAGTAACTTATAGCAAGGCAAAAATGGGTTTATAGGTAAAATATACACTGGCAGACCCTTGGAAAATGAACATTTATTAAATTAGATGTAAGAAAATCAAGATGTAAAAAATATCGATGAAAAAAATTCGATTTTTAAAAATTTAAATTGATTTTTTTATTTACACGGGTTTTATTGTTTCAGTTCGATTTTTATGATTTAACAATTGCAATTCATTATTTATTATTTAAATGATTTTTGCATAGTTTGAGAGTTTTTTGTTGGCCGACAGTATTCACGTCAAATTTTTAAAAAAGAAATGTACGCATTATGTACTAAATAATTGAGAAAGAAATCAAATTGGTGTATATATTGAGAAAAAAATTAAATTGTGGTATTTATTATTAACAGTAGCTATATGCTTAGCGTAAAATTAAATACAGAAAAGTTTGAAACTTCTAGTGTTTTACTGTTATGTTTGACCGCGTTTCTTTTTGAATTAAGTCGCATAGTATTCCTAAAAAATGCCCATGCTCGCTGTTCATATTACGTCGTTACTAGCGCCATCTGTGACACCCGCATTAAGGCGGCGCGCGCTGGTAAATCTTCAAATTATTAAATTTAAAGATTGCGATCAACATACCAGTACTACATTTTAAACGTTTACTAACCGATTTTAAATACTAAAGTAAGATTGGAAAAGTCAAACGAGCTAATCAGGGCCATTTACTCATGTTAAACCATAATGCCTTTCATTAAGGGTCGTGGTGTGTCTGCACTGGTGTGTAAATTCTGGCTTTTTCCAAAAGTGGAAATTTAGTTCCAAATCTACAATTAAACCTTAATATTTTCTACATTAGCAGCTAGGGCCAAGGGTAACCAGTAAAAATCAAAATCACATAATTGATTGCCTAAAGGGACCGAACAAGGCCCGAAAGATCTCAAGAACTTCTGTTTTACTGGTTACCCTTAGCTATAACTTTTACTGTTTAAATGACCGAGGGCAATAATAACAATTACTTAATATTTCCCTATTATTAACTGGGGAAAAGCAATGAAAAGATTTTTAAACACTAGAAAAAAAACTCGACAGTCTAAGAGAGCACCTCCAAAGTAAAAGAGTCCAAAATACTTCAAAAAGTGTACTTGGCGATAATTTTAAATGATCTGTAAAATCGTTTAGCATACTTTTAGTAAATGACGTCTGCATAGTACCATAGACTAATTATAGTACACAGCGAGGTTGCAAATAGGAAAAACTTTTATATGCGTTTTAGGCAAAAATATTCTTTATAGAAAACATTCCTTCTCGCAAAACCTCTGAAACATTACTTATATTTGATTTTAGACTTACAAACTTGACTCAAATAAAAAATTCTAAGTGCTGAGAGTGAAAAACTGTTTATTTATTATGCTTTTAAAACTACACAACTACAAATTAAAGTTTTATTTTATTTATATTAATAATGATTTACACAGCTACTACGTAGAAGAGAAAAGTTAAAGCAAGGAGTAAGAGATGCATCGTGCATTAAATGAAGTTATTATTATTGTACCTGCAGATTTTTTAATGAAAATTTACACTTTATTTACTTCTTTAATGAAGTTTTGCATGTGTAAGCACTACAAACCACTATACATAAAAGCACTTATTAATTCGTTAGTATCCGTCTAAAAGAATGTATCTACTGGTAATTTTTCGAAAAGTTGTTAAAGCAGAATTGTTGATATAAAGGAGATGTTTATGAAAGAAATGAATAAAAATATTACGTTTTTATTAGCCGTGCCAATATCTGAACAGAATATTAAAATGTTTGTGTTTGATCAAGCTATGTCTGTTTACATTTAAAGCTGTAATGGACAGTTCAATTAAGTTTATTTAAAAAATCGGTATAAAAAGATAAAACAAGTTTTTATTTAAAATTATGCTTATGCTTGGCGCCCTCCCTGTATTAATTATTCAGCAGTTTATTATCCCTACTATTATTTTTGTATTAACAAATATTAAACATTTATTTTTCACAACGGAATTAAGTACATATACATTTTTAATAAAAAAGCTCAATTTGAAATACAACATATATTTTAACAAAACTAAAAACTTCCAATTTATTTAACACAAAATCAAAATAAAATGTTTATATCTATTGCTTTCTTTACACCTTTTTTGTCGCAAAACTGTTGATGACTTCCGAAAATATCATATCTTCCAAATAGATAGTCCGTTTTTATTAAAATATGAAATGGGGGGGGGGGGGTATATCAAAATTTCAGCCGTAGAAGAAACTTCCCGGTGCCGAAGTTACACATTTTTTCGGTATCATATTTTTCAGCAACTGAAGTTTGTAAATCTCAAAAGGAAATCTGATACGAGACCTTCAGTCAAATCAAATTCAACGTTTTCTCCTCGAACTTTCGTATTTGAAAATGGCGATCTGTCCGAAACTAGAGTGGGGGCGTGTAGGGCTGCCATTTCGGGCGTAACGATTTAAAGGGTGCAATTCTATTTTATATTTTTGTTATAGAGGCGAATAATCGATTCTCTTCAAAACTACTAACTTCACACATTTCTTGATTTCCGCACGAAAGCGCCGTCGCGCAATGATACTGAGTTCGCTTTTGTTTATTGTTGCCTACAATCAAAATTTACTGTGCTGCGGTACGTTTAAATAGAGGAAAGGCTGCGCGTTTGTATCATTGAATAGTCACGAATCACCCCTCTCCCAATCTAATCTTAAGCCTGCTGACTATATGCGAGGATAACATCGAGTGAGAAACTAACATGGCCGCGGGAATCGAAGGAAGCATTTGTAAAGCAAAGCTAACGTTTTTATGTGAACTCTCTAGCTTCTAAATGGAGGCCAATGCGATTTTTTTTAAATTTTGACTAGCGCTCTTTTACTTGCAAATTGGGATGAATTTATTATTGTAATAGCCCCACAGAAACACAATCTTACTGTATAGGTGCGCGAGTTGTTAAAACCATGAAAACTGTGCATTGAAAATAATTTAAAACCTTGTAATTTTTTAAAAATTTGCTTAGTTATGACGCCACGGTTTCAATTAAACTTTGTAAGCTTATAAAGGTAGGGATGCGCTACAATTTGGTACGAACTTTGTTTGCTGTACTTCTGTATAGACGCGCTCGAAAAAGAAGCTCAGATTAGTATTCTACACGTCAAATAACCGATGATCTGCGCATGCGCGATCTTTCTAGTCTCCCCCCCCCGTGCCCCCTCACCAACGATTTTTGACGTTTTAAAAATGTAGAAATTTCGGCTTCGAACTTGTTATGAGGGTGTTAAATGACAATAAGAACCAGTTTCCATTGAGATAACACCTCTGTAAGAATTGCTGTTGGTCGTTTATATGAACAGTTTAATTGGTGAATTGCCAACAAAAGCCAAGTTATGAAATCGATTTTAGATTTTAACATATAAATATTGTTTGCAATTTATTTTAGAAAATACTAAAAAATAAAATTCTCAAAATTTTGAAAATGTTTAAAAATCGTGCAACCCCGTTTGAAGACATTTAATATTATAATATAGGTTACTTGAATATTATTTGTGGTTACTATTCATTGACGTATTATTTTAGTTTAAAATACCGAAACAATGCTAGTTTTCTTATTTCATCATATCCTTCACTTCTAATAAATGTGTATTTATGTTTTAGGGATTTACAAAAGAATTCACGACATTAACGTCATTGATAACTCACCATTCTGTCATGCCAGAATTACTACCGTGTCCATTATCACTGAGTCGTTACAATCCCAGTTTTGTAAAATCTGATTCAAGAAGAGATTTTGCCGATATTGATTTAGATCCAGATTACAATACGCTTGCGGATTTTAGGAAAATGATGGCTGACCTAAATATATAAACTATAAGTGACATTAAAAATTTAACTAGTCGTGACTTTGTAACAATATGCATAAAAACAGTGTTCTACTTATTAAAGACGCAGTTTGTGTACCTTGTGATATCTTAAAGTTAATACGGCTGATTTTTAAAATAAGTGTTATTAATGTAATATTTTGTACTTATTTACTAATTGTGTACCATAAGAATATACACCCTAATCAAACGAACAAAGTATTTGTATAAAACAAAAAGCTATTCAGTAACTACCTATTTTTCTGAGATTCTAAAGCAATGTACGTTAATAAATTTTATTGCTGTCTCTTTAAGAAATATGTGTTAAAGATGCTTTTATGTACTTGTTTAACAATTTTAGCAGAATTCAGTTACAATGGTCAAATGATATTTCATACTTACCCACCTAACGGTATGTTATACATAAATGAAATGTGGCATTACTTTATATGTAACACGTTGCTGTGCAATCTTTGTTATAAATTTATTTGATATTAAAAAATATACATTTTTTTTATTGTTAATATCTAAAAGTTATGATGAGAATGTTAGTTACTAATCTTTTCAAAATGCATATTAAGGTTTTACTTCAATAAAGCCAATTAAATACCATAGAGAGTTTAACAAATACTTTGTTTTAATGATCAATATTGTTGCTAATTTATCTTCTGTAAGGTAAACGTGGAATTATGTTATTTTTTCTTGTTTTACAGTAATCTTCATTGCTAATTAATTACATTCACTTTACATGTTTACAGTTAGCTTTGCTTAAAAGTGAACAGTGATTGTTGGACCAATATTCCTTACTTATTCGTTGTTATAAAATACAAACAAAATTCTTAAGTGACCTAGTCGTACACGTAAGTGTTCAGAAATGTGTGTATAAGTAAGAATTGTAAAGGAAAAGTTATAACATGCCTGCATAAGTAAATTACCTACTATCTTGTTAAAAAATATTGATAAAAAAGAATACATGTTTGCTTTGTGCATTTAAATTAAAGTTCCTTGCTTAATTTGTATATTTTAGCAGATGCAAAACACAAGACTTGCAAAAGCATTACATAATAGTGGCAAGTGACATTAGGTTCTTTATGCAGCAGTTACCGCAATTATTTAAATCTACAGTAGCATTGTTTTCTTAAATACAGTACCATCTTGGTAATTTGAAGAATATATAACGTAAAGGTGTTCGGTTTACTGAATTGTTCAATAAAATGTTATTGTCATAAATTGTTTAACACTTTTGTCTAGTGCCCACCGATTCAATGCAACAAGCTCCTGTGTTAAGATTAATGTAGGTTTCGATTATTATCAGGGTGGTACTGTATAAGCATTTTCAAGAAGCCATAGAATGTAAATGGTATTGTATCCTTGTTATGAATAAAGAAACAAAGGTTGTATTCACACTTAATTTTTCTAAGAATTATTGAACAGGCTGCTATTTTCTGCACAAAACATCAACCCTATTTTTATTAATTATTAATTTATTATTTTAAATTTGAATCAAATCTTTAGTGTAGAAAATAGTCCTGCTGAATATCACTGCCCCAAACTTTGTTTATAGCTTTTTATTTAGCTCAAAAAATAATTTTTACTCCTAAAATATTTATTATAAATATGTATATTAACGCTGACTGTTCTTGACTGTTTTGTGTTTATTGTACTTGCATTTTTTTATTACTAGTCATAATTTTCTTTCTATAGAAAATAAATAGTTCAATGGTGGCTCGCATATTAAGTTAATATTGGGCTAGGGGCGATTAATAAAAAAAATGGATGTAGGTATAATTTTTTTTCTAAAATAAATCAAAACACACTGCACTTCCTGTGTATTCTGGTTCAACTTATATTCAGCAAATACTTTATTATAACTGAATGCTTTAAATTATTTACTAGTCGTATGGAGTTTACCAAATCAGAATTTATAGATGCAAACTAAAACAGCAACAACTTCCCACAGAATTATATAAGGGCCTACTACATTTTTAATCCAATCTAATTTTTTTTAATTTTGATAATATTTACTTTATCTTGGTAGATTAATCATTCATCAATAATATTGTATAAAATAATATGACAAGAGAAATGCAAGACTGAGTGAACTATTAATAATTTTCCTAATCACATATGTAAGTGAACCCTGACATGTGGAAAGTGTAGTAGTATGGCTTCATACTTCAAAATTAAAGTTGTTGAAAAAAAATCAGTGCTATGGATGGATGTGTTTGGCATCGTCTCATTGCCTACCCTGTGGGAGCTACCACTGAAATAATTAAGTCTGTAGACTTTCAACAGAAACATGTAGCTTCAGCCATGTAAATGATGCCGTTTTCTGCAAATTTGTTTTGACTTGCTCATATTTAGACATGTGCCCTTTATGCTTGCATTATATTGTTACGACCATTCACATATATAGCTGTTAATTTATTTCTTGTAACAAATATAGATTTTGTTTAAATATGCTTATGTATTTTAATTTAGCAAGATAGGTGGTAGTAGAAAGTATATATTCTCCTACCAGCACTAACTCCAACTTTCAAAAATCCATTTTTTGCTTAGAAAATTGATTGAATTTACTATTGATATAGATGAAAAATGGAAAGCATTTCGCCTAGACTTTCTTATACTTCACACCATTCATGCTTTTAACATTTTCAAGAATATTTTATAATAGAGAAATACATCTTTAAGCTTAACCTGGACAACCACCAGAAATTGCCTAATTTTTGTATGCTAATTATAAAAATGAAGCTGACTAAATTGATCTCTCTTTTAGTTTTTCAGCCAAATAGTTATGATTTCTACTAGAGGGGGGCAAATGAAGAAATTTTCAGGCCAGCCTGGCCCGGTCCAACAAATTCAGAAGATTGGCTAGCGTGGCCTGGTTTGTTCTTTAAGGTCTGGTCTGGCCCGACAAATTCAAAAATGTGCTTGTCTGGCGCGGTCCGTTTTATGATTATGTAAATTTCGCATTGCAAATTTGGCACGTCAACTCAACTTTTGTAAGTTTTTGTGTAACAGTATTTTACATTTTAATTACGCCGGCTTTAGCTCTGCCAGGCCAGCTAAGTCGTGCTGGCCAGGTGAGGCCTTGTTAGGCACAGCTGGCCCGGCTAGGAATTTGAATCAGCCCGGCTCCTCTCTATATGTAAATTGGTTTTAGGCCCGGCCCAGCCCTCAAGTAAATCAGAAGTCTAAAACTAAACGTTGACAAAGAAATGGAAACTTTAGGCTGAATTAGACATCAATTAAAAATTTTAGCAACTAGTTACGCCCAATAGTTATGCGAAAATTTAAAATTCGTTAAAAACATAGAAAAATAATTTTTTGAATGTTGCATTGTTTTCAAATAATTGAGGGTTTTGTGTAGGCAAACTTATTTGAACAGTGCAATGGAAGCAAAAATATTTATAGTTTAAGATGAGTTTCATTTACTTTATATATTTTATTATTAAGTGCTATACAGAGAGAGTTAAAAGTATGGAGACACTGATTTGCTGTCGTTAATATTCATTTTATAAGAAAATGTTCAATACAAAAGTTTTTTATGAAATTTTTATCTACATATTGATATACACGAAAAATTTTATTATTCAATTGTTTTTGAGTTATCACTTTACGCGATATTTTTTAAATGGCAACCTACTAATGTTATACTACTATTCGATAGAGAATTCTTTTCTCTTTACAATGGTATAAAAATTTTTTGGGTTTGCATAACATTTCTTCGAGAAAAACAAACAAATTCAGCTTTAGTGATATCGCCTTTGTTTATCGCTTCGCTTTTGTTTATCATGGCTATATCCTTTACGAATAGGGAAGTTAATTAATTGTAAATACTTCAACTTTAACGGGCATTTTCTCGAAGAAATGTTATGCAAACCCAAAAAATTTTTATACCATCGTAAAGAGAAAAGAATTCTCTATCGAATAGTAGTATAACATTAATAGGTTGCCATTTAAAAAAATATCGCGTAAAGTGATAACTCAAAAACAATTGAATAATAAAATTTTTCGTGTATATCAATATGTAGATAAAAATTTCATAAAATACTTTTGTATTGAACATTTTCTTATAAAATGAATATTAACGACAGCAAATCGGTGTCTCCATACTTTTAACTCTCTCTGTATAAAGAATTGACTCAATCATAATAGTAAAACAAAAAGTAGGTGCCTATTAAATTACGCATCCACCCAAATTTTTTTTTGTTTATTGAACATTATATTATTATGAGCATAGGTATGCAGCCAATAGGATTTTTATTAAGGTTTTATTATCGCAGTTAAATTATTATATGTATATGTAATAAAAACGATTAAAGTGCTGACCACGAATTAATTTTTTAATTTGCCTTTGTAATTGCACTTGATGACGTCACATAGTGGCTCTTAAACTGTGCCCTGTAGCATTACATCATGTTATGTACCTGTTTGAGTCTTTACCCGTTTTATAATTTTTCATGTAAACGCAACGGGAAATACAGAGGATGATGGCTTGACTTTCAGATATTAATAAACATTTTATAATAGTATATTAAAAAACAAGAGTCATAAGACATGATTTTAGAGCACGCGTCCAAGTTAGAAAACGAGCCGCTTGCGGCGAGTTTTCTAATGGACAAGTGCGCTTAAATGTCTTATGAAACGTGTATTTTATACTATTTTTTCTATTTTGGTCCAAAAAGTTAAAAATTACCTTATTTTATATTTTAATTTAAAAATATAATCGATTAGGAAAATTTTTGGTTTTTTGTTTTTGTTATGTGGCTGTTGCTAACATTTAAAACACATTTCAAACAATTCAAACTACTGTCAAATTAAAATTTAGACAAACAATTTGAAAGTGAGTTAATTTTTAAAATACCTAAGATTTGAAGATAGGATGAAAGAAGATTTATCTTGCACCCCACCCGAGCTACGCAAAGTAGCGGAAAATACGCTAAATAATCTTAATTTTTAGAACTTACAATTTGAAGGTTATGTTTATAACGCGTGAAGGTTTTGTCGTCACATGGTTGTCCCCAACCTAACAAAATAAAATTTTGAATTCTTTTAGGAGTTGCTTTATGAAATCCAAATGAGTTTCATAAAAAAGCCAGTAAAGAACCAAAATAGAAACACGATTATTTTAGGACTAATATTTATGTATGTTTAGTGTGCAATTGTATATTAAAAATTATGTTGGAGATATAAGAATTGGTGTCGTAACACTTTAACCAAAAGTAGCAGTGTTGCCAAAGTTGGATCAATTGTACGAGGTCTTGTATTATCATAGAAAACCTTGTAAGTTTGTCGCTCTCAGAAAACCTTGTGCATTTTGATGTACTTTAATACAAAATGAAATAATTTATGACGTCTATTTTACACAATAAAAACAATTTGGTGAAACTTCTAATGTTATTATTATATTAAAATTATATCAACTTGGCCTGTGGAGTCAGTATCAGCATAAGAACAAGGAGTTTTTAGATTTAGTACGGTTTTTTGGTATATCTACTGGCATTGGTAAATACGGTATTTTCGTAATTTCGATATGATAATTTGTTCCCAGGCGACCTGGCAACACTACTCGAAATTGGAATCAGCGGGAACTTATGCGCGAACTGGGCTGGTCATATATATTTTTTATGTATGTGTGGAACTGTGAATTGGTATAGCATGCTGAATTTAAGTTTGATTGCATGTATGTATTAAATACTTAAACATGAAAGTAAAAGTTATCAGTCGAAATCCCGATCAGTATCTACGAGAGACAAAGAAAGATCTTCACAAGGGTTAGTATTTAAAAAGTTTATTGTAGTAACATAACCTCTAAATTAAATTTTTTTTCATAGCTCCCAGAAACTATGACCCCGATTTACATCCGTTTCAAGCGGCCAGAGAGTACGTTCGAGCTTTGAATGCTGTAAAATTAGAAAGAGTTTTCGCCAAACCGTTTATTGGAAATTTAGATGGCCATCGTGATGGCGTTTCATGCCTAAGTAAACACCCAAAACAACTTTCTGTACTTTTGAGCGGTGCTTATGATGGAGAAATTCGAGTATGGGACATACCACAACAATTATGTTTACGTAGTTTTGTAGCGCATGAAGGATATGTAAGAGGTATCGCTTATGAACCAAACGGCTCTTGCTTTTTGACTTTGGGTGATGATAAAACTATAAAAACATGGAATGCAATTGCACCAGAATCAGAAGCAGATGAAGAACCAATGAGTACTACTTTAAGTAAAACAGTTATAACAGGAATTAGTCATCACCAAAACAAACCAATGTTTGCTACCTGCGGTGAAATATGTCAAATATGGGAAGAAAGTCGTAGTGAACCCATACACACATTTCAGTGGGGTGTTGATAGTTTACACCATATTGCTTTCAATCCTGTTGAGACTAATATATTGTCAACCTGTGCAAGTGATAGAAGTGTAATATTGTATGATGTTAGGGATAATGGTCCACTACGAAAAGTTGTAATGAAATTACGTACAAATCGAATAGCATGGAATCCCATGGAAGCTTTTATTTTTACTTGTGCAAATGAAGATTATAAGTAAGTTCGTTAATCTTGATCAATGTAAATTAACTTATTGAATTTGCAATTTTTAGTTTGTATACATATGACACTCGAAATTTAAGACAACCCGTCAATGTACATGTGGATCATGTCTCAGCAGTAATCGATGTGGCTTATGCACCCACAGGTAAAGAATTTGTCAGTGGCAGTTATGACAAATCCATCAGGATATTTGAAACTGGAAAAGGTCATTCGCGAGAAATTTATCACACTAAGAGAATGCAACGCCTTACATGTGTTGAATGGTCTCTTGACAATAAATACATTCTTAGCGGGTCTGATGAAATGAACATAAGAATTTGGAAAGCAAGAGCAGCAGAAAAGTTAGGACCGGTAAGTGCTTTGTAAAATATAAATTAATTCATACAATCTGAAAATTTTACAGTAGTAATATAATTTGTTGTGTTTATTATTAAATTATTATCTATCTTTGTTATATTAGTTGAAACCACGGGAAAAATCAGCATTAAACTACAGTGAAGCACTGAAAGATAAATATGCTAGCCATCCTCAGATTCGACGAATTGCACGTCACAGACAAGTTCCACAACATATTTACAATGCTCAAAAGGAATTACGAACCATTAAGGATAAATTGAAACGTAAAGAGTCCAATCGTAGAGCACATTCTAAGAAGAATGAAGTACCTCGTGTACCAGAGAGAAAGAAACATGTTATCCGCCAAGATAAATGAAATTATATTTTTATTTTATTAAACACATTTTCTACTTTGTCAATAAAAGTGAATACACTGACTTATTAACTAAATCAATAAATATCAAGTTTACTGGAATTCTTATGCAAATATGTATTTAATGTTGTTTTTATACTCGCTGCCTTTGGTATAATTTACTAATGTAATAAAAAGCATTTTTTAAATTTCGTACCTATGAAATGTGCATTTCTTTCATTGGTTTATTTCCATACTGCATGATTATTTATGCACAATGATTTGGCTTTGAGATGGAGTGCATTCAGTATCGTTAACACTTTCACTGCAGAGGAAGTGCAGGTGCAGCCTACCATTACACCACTATCTGCAGACAACACGCTTGTTTAGTCTGCTGGCATAAAGTTGTATTTTGGTACGCACATTGAAGGTTTAAGGTTGCAAAAATTGCCAGTAGGCATTATTTTTCCGTTTAAATGGAAACGAAAAACAAGATACCTACATTATACAAAAGCCATATCTGCACAGTGAAGGTGGTTTTTATACAGCACACCACAAAATTTTGTCTGGACTTTCATATACTTGCGAAACTTTATTTTTCCTATGTACAATGTTGTAGCCCCACAGCAGTGGTGGTACAAAACAAACCCACATTAATATTACTTCTCAAAAGACAAATACAACACGTATGGGTACCGGTTGTGTAACGAAAAAGACAATATAACTTGCAGTGACAACGAGCTATGCTATAGCCCCCACCTCACTGCTTAAGACTGATTTAGCGTAATGTTGTTGGTCCGGTTTGCATTACGTTTGGTTAGCGCAAAGTTATTTATGAGATAAAAATGATTGTTTGGAAAAAGATTCATTGGGATTAACCCTTTGAATACGCAATGCTCTCATAAATGGTACGTGCCCAGTACGCAGAAATTTTAATTTGTCGTACCCGTACGACACTCGTATTCAGAACTTTTTTTAATTACTTTTTGCAGATATTAAAAATCTTATTAAGTCGAAAAGAAGGATTTATTTCTTATAAAATACAAAATTAAAACTAAAAAAATCATCACTTTCCCCACTGTTGTATGCATCTCCAGGGCCATCATGCTAAAGACGTACTAACACGTCATAAAATACATGCACTTTAGAAGGTTGTAACAGACAGCTGAAATTCGTTTGAGCAACCCCCACCACAGAGAGTATAGTTTAAAAGGTTATTAAACATGACTGTATGGGTGCCATATCCATTCGACAGTCATGTAGCTGTCCAAAAGCAATATACAAAATACGGCACTCGGGCTTAAACAATACTGCGTATATATACGTCACTCGTATAGAAAGGGTTAAAGAAAACTCAAACCGGAAGGACAAATTCGTCCGGCAAAGTTTGAGTGGGAGGGGCAAAATTAACTCCCCTAATTTTTGCTACACTTGCAATGAAGCGTCGCAGCTCATTCTACTGATACTCGTTTGCAAGTTTAATTTATTCAATTTATACAGGGTGTAATAGCACAGCAAATAAAATTCTGTTTCACTGCCTTGGTGCGGTAGAGGGAGCGATTCATCCGATAATAAGAAGTAAATTTTTATTAACTGAACCGCCATTTTGTAACGGTGAAAGATATCGAAAAACTTTAAATACACAAATTGTTCAGTTTAATGGGACCTGACCCCTCGTCCTATATAAAATTTTTGAAATAATATCTTTTGAATATTCCCGTTTTTTTGAGGAGGAAAGGGGGTACTAACATGTATTTTTGTCCTCATGTGGTACATCGCTGGGATTTAATAGACTTTAAAAATCAGTATTAATTTCCTTGGTACAATAGTTCATGTGCAGTTGGGTAAAGGTTTATGTAATGGCCGCTTTTTTGATATAATTGGCCGCCATTTTAAAAGCTATCAATTTTTTCTTTTTATTAAATTGTTAGGTTTAAAAAGACCTTTGTATTAGAAAATCTAGAACACCCCCCCCCCCCCGCCCTCCCAAAACTACCATTTCCAGAACCCCAAAAAATTTATAAATATTTTGACTAAATACGGGTACAATTTATATAACAAATTTTTTCTACTCTCATATAATCCTACCCATTTCGATACAGATTTTCATTATGAAATGACCCAAACTGACCAATAGCAGCAAAGCATTGTTTTGGTAACCATAGTTACAAGAGTTGTTAACGTCGCGAAACAGTTTTAGTATTTGCATAAAATAGTATATTAAAAAACAAGTTTCATAAGACATGATTTTAGAGCACGCGTCCAAGTTAGAAAACGAGCCGCTTGCGGCGAGTTTTCTAATGGACAAGTGCACTTAAATGTCTTATGAAACGTGTATTTTATACTATTTTTTCTATTTTGGTCCAAAAAAGTTAAAAATTACCTTATTTTATATTTTAATTTAAAAATATAATCGATAGGAAAATTTTTTGTATTTTGTTTTGGTGTTGTGGCTGTTGGTGACATTTAAAATAATTTCAAACAATTCAAACTACTGTCAAATTAAAATTAAGACAAACTGTGTTTGAAAGTGATTTAATTTTTAAAATACCTAAGATTTGAAGATAAGATGGAAGAAGAATTATCTTGCATCCCACCCGAGCTACGCAAAGTAGCGAAAAATACGCTAAATAATATTAATTTTTACAACTTACAATTTGAAGGTTATGCTTATAACGCGTGAACGTTTTGCTGTCACATGGTTGTCACCAACCTTACAAAAGAAAATTTCGAGTTCTTTAAAGAGTTGCTTTATGAAATCCAAATGAGTTTCATAAAGTAGTCAGTAAAGAACCAAAATAGAAAAAGTTAATTAAAAATTCCAAAATAAATTTTTTTAGTGAATATTTTTTTTAATTAATTAGTAGAAAAAATAGTGTATGCAAATCTTATATAATTGTATCATTATAAATTCGTTCCATAGTATACTATTTAAATATTATTAATAGTATTATTGTGTTTGCTTTATTGACCTCTAAACATGTGAAATATTTAAAAAGTAGTCGACCCATGACCCATCATAACCTTAGATTATTTATGTGCAATGCCATGAATTGCAGAAATATAATAAAACTTGTTAAGTGCAACAACCCTATTACTAGCAAAATGCAAAGCAGTTCTGCTCAAGGTATTTTAATTACATTGTTTTATAATCAAGTGGTCAACTAACCTTACTTTTATAATTGTAGGTTCATCACTAATTATTGATAAAGTTGGTGCTGTTACAACTATTGGAATAAATAGACCACAGAAGCGTAACTGCGTTGACAGTGCTACTGCCAAGCAATTAAAAGATGCTATTGCAAATTTTGAAAAAGACGAAACTTCACATGCAGGTGTGTTGTATGGAACCCGTGGAAATTTTTGTGCAGGATATGACTTGAGCGAACTCGCGAATGCTGACGCAGTATTGGAAAATTTTAATAATCTTTTAAGTGATACAGGTACTATGGTAAGTATCAGGATGCAGACAAAGACAATGTTTTCTCTTAAATTAACTGTATTAGGATGCAACACAAAACAATGTTTTCCTTAAATATATTAGTAAATATTGCCACATTGTTTTATTGGTAGGGCCCTACACATCGATTTATCAAGAAACCCTTAATTGCTGCGATTAGTGGTTATGCTGTTGCTGGTGGCTTAGAATTGTCTCTTATGTGTGACCTACGAGTTGTAGAAGAAACGGCTATTATGGGAGTTTACTGTAGAAGATTTGGTATCTATGCTTTTTAAATGCATTAGAATATTAATTAAAAATATGTTCTTGTAAATAAAAGGTGTACCCCTCATTGATGGTGGAACAGTTAGACTTGCTGCAATGATTGGTCTGTCAAGAGCATTAGATCTTATTTTAACTGGCAGATCTCTTGAAGCAAAAGAAGCTTTTGATTGGGGTTTAGCTAACAGAATTGTACCCTGTGGAACCAGTTAAGATACGTAAAAACTAATATTCTAAATTTTTACGTTATTGTTTCTTTAGGTTTAGGTCAAGCAATAAATCTAGCTTCATCTTTAACCAAGTTTCCACAAGCTTGTCTATTGGCAGACCGAGAATCTACATACAATGCTGCTTATAGTTCAACTTATGATGACCTACTAAAATATGAGAGAGAAAATTCATGTCATGTTATAGCTACAGAGTCGATTCAAGGTGCCAAAAAATTTGCTAGTGGCATTGGAAGACATGGAAAAAGTTACAATTTAACAGAAAAAACATTACCAGCGTGGGAAGTAGATTATGATAAAAATACACTTCCAAAAAATAAATTATAAATGTACTTTAAATTTTGTATAATAAATTTCAAAATAGGTTTATATTAGTCTTTTAAGTCAACGCTTTTTTTACTTCTTGCACCTACACTACTGTCTTTCTTCTTCTGACGTGCTTCTTTAAAAGAACTGACTGAATTAGCTGTTGAGCCTTTGCTGCTGGCGCTTCCTCGCTTACCTTTTGGTTTCTGAAAATAACTCAATTATAAATTAATTAGATGTTTTTACATAATAGACAGATAGAGAAACAATCGTACTTGTATTGCTGAAGATGCCCTTCTTGTTGTGATACTCATTTTACGTTTTATACGAAATAAAGTTTCAGAATATTGTTTTGACAGTCGATTAATAAGAGGTTCCAATTTGATGTATTGCCCATTCTCATCCTCTAAAATTAATAGTTTGAATTTTTAAGTAAATAATGCATTTATATTATTTACTTTCGTAAAATACTATAATGTATGTATGTTTAGGTTTCAAGATGTTGGTTGGATATGACCAGGGCTGAATCAGCTTAATACCAACCATCTCTCCAGTTTCAGGATCACAAAAATCATAATTAGCTAGAAATAAATAGCATTAGCAGTCTTTATGGTTACAACTATCTATTCATAAGCACATAAAATAGCATACAATTTTTATCGATATTAATTTCAGAACACACATAATCCAATAATATTTGAACAGGACAGTTTGGATTAACTATAAGTTTTTTAGTTTCCATCGTTTCTAAACTTGTAGAGCATAGTGCTTTTAATGATGCCATTGACAATAAACTCGAGCTAATTTCAGGTTCATCTTTGGGAATTTCTAATAGTGTAAAAAATTATTATAGTGTAACTGTTTTGGGTAAATAAATAACTACATACCAATATATTGTATAAAGCAGTACATTCTAATATGACAATTTATATGTAATGTGACTTTTGTATAGATTGTCACTATTTTGCTGCAAACCTGAATGGTGCACAACAAATACATACAAAAAGTTGGCTTTGACCAGTGTGCGTCATGTCGTAGCTGCATTTAGAAAATCACCAGAAAACAATTGCAAATATTTATGTCCATAGGTTTCTATTTTATTCACTAGATACACGACTGCTACACAAAAAAATGAAGCCAGACGTCATTTTGTAAAAGATCAAACTCAGTTTTGTGACAGTTAACCAATTTACCTAAACGTACAAATATTAACTACTAGTTTGATTTTACAAATTCAAACACTAATGAGTGTGAAGTGTACGTGAGTGAGGAAATAATGAGTGCACTAAGTGCGGAGTCGGAAATACTTTTAATTTAAAAAATTCACATATCTGTGGATACTTTTAAATTTAAAAATATCCATAATATCTTTCTGTCTTTCCAATATTCCCTTCCTTATCGCACTCATTAGTTGTCTCTCTTTTCCTTGTTACTCTCATTAGTTACTTGTGTTTCCAGCAAAATAATAGAATTTTTTGTTTTGTACATTTTTGGTGATTTTGGAAATGAGAAAGTTGGTCAACAACCAGCATCAATATTTGATTGCTTTAGCAGTTGTTACCTAGCAACCAAATGTTTTTATGGAAACACTCAAAACATAGAGGTTGACACACCTTATTTGACTTTTCTATAAGAGAATTAATAGTACTTTCCAATAACATATTGCAGTAATGGATTGGAAATACATTTTATCATTATCACCAGATAATTTAACTGAAGATGAAAAAGACCAGATGTACAATGCAATTGCATGGTTTGACAGTGATGGCGAAAAACTTGAACAAAAGCAATATATTGCATTACTAAAAATTAGTCAAGAAATAATGAAGCATAAAGCTGAGCAGGTAAATATGTGAAATTTATTGTCCACTGCTTCATTAATTGCGTAATTTTAAAATAAGGTAGAAGCGTTACTTGCTGAATTAGATGAAATAGCTGCTCAACAAGGTGAGGAAGAAGCAAGAAAACAAGAATCCTTTGACGATTTACAAAGTTTGAAGTCTAAAAAATCTCAATCTTCAACGTATTATGATGGTAAGCAGATAATCATGTAAAATAGCTGTAATGATTATGAATTCAAATGTAAATTAAATAGATATCTAAATAATTACGTATTATTTAATTTAACGACAATGTGGGTATTAGCCGAGTTCGGTAAATGTGTTCCGTGCACTCCGAGCGTTTGTTCATCTCTTTTATGTTTGTTTGTTAAAGGGCACAAGAGAGTAAAAACAACAGAACGGAGCAATCCGAATGCTTTTACCGAACGACATTATACACTGGAGATATGTCATTTTAATTATTGTTAAAGTATGAAACTGATAAATGTAATCTTTTACATACATAACTACATAACGGAGTATGCATTTAAGTACCTTAATCTTTTTTCACATGATCACATGTGTTTCCAATAGGTAGACCAAATTAACTTTGAAATCAACCTTATATGCTCTTTGATTCAACACACTAAAGATAGACCAAAGTTATAGGTATATAAGGTATTATGCATAAGGAACATATCAAGAAAAGTTAACAGTAGTGATAAAAAAGTTTTACAGTTCTAAAATTAGAACTTTGCAGTTGGTAAATTAATGTTGTGGCATACTAAGACAACTTTTCGATATGCAGTATTAATCTTTAATGAAAGGGTTGGAGCAAAGACTATAACCCCTCCCGTTATAGTCTTTGGTTGGAGTCAAAGAGTTTATTCATATGCCCCTACAGATATTAAACATGTTTATAGAAATATAATTTTCTAATTTATATATTTCAAGACCTAGAGCAGAAGTTCAAAGAAGTAAAATCCAAGTTGAAGCAACAAACCAAAGTAAATGAAAGTCAAAAGCAGGAAATTGAAAAGGTATGGCAGTAAAACATAATATTTATTAGATGTTTAAGAATAAAACAATCAGGCCTATAACCTAAGCTATGAATTTAAGACTTATAGTTGATTTTGTATTTTACAGTACATTTTTACTCTACTATTTGATTATACCTATTGTGTAGTTAAAAACTAAGATTTGCCTCTTTAAAATTTATGTTTACCCACCAAATTCTCTTACAGCCCTTGCCTTAATAATTAAGACAGCATTACTTTCTTTTTTAATACAGTTGAATCGAAACATCACATTACTTGAACAAGAAAAGTTTCATTTGCAACGTGAATTGCAATCTGTTCTCAATCATGGGGATGAAAGTCAGTCAGATGTATCAGAAAGTGTAACAGAGCAACACAAAGAACTTGTGCATTTGGTACAACAAAAGAATAAGCAAATATCACAACTACTTACTGATATTGAGGTATGAGGCATGTGTTATTGTATTTTGTTTTAAATAATAACTACTTTTGTTCTGTTATGCTTATTAGCAAACTGAAACTGAGAATCTTAATTTACGCGAGCAAATGTCTAATCTACGAGATGAACTACAGGATGCCACAAATCAGGTCACAGTAATGACAAATGAATTTACTGCATTAAAAGATAAATTAAGCGATAATTCAGGTAAGACTTAGTGGTTGTTACTTCTTCTAAACTTCTTATATTGTACATAATACAATGATAAAATTTCTAATTTGCTTAAAATAAATTACATGCTGAAAGTAATAAAATTAAGCATTACAAACAGTACCTATATACCATGTTATAACAAATCAGGTACACACCCAATTTTCATGATAATGAAATGAAATTTTAAGGGTGTTTTAAGTATTCGGTGACGCGCAATTTTATGACAAATTATTTGTCAATCAGCCACTTTCGGGTTATCCGGAAGTGCCTGCAACTTTTTTCCCATGAATAGCACCCTATTTTTCTGGTGGATTCTGATAAACAAACCATTAAATTCTCTTCATTATTAAGTTCCAGCTCTACTTCGCTGATGTTCATATTGTTGTATAAATAAAAGCTTAAAGTGAATATATATTGTCAACGTTTTCAAGTGTTTTGTTATACATTAAATTCTCTATTTAGTCATCCATAAAAAACCACTCAAAGTGTTAAACAGTTAGCTGCTAGATGGCGTTTAAGAAACAATTAAAGTTAACCATGGTTTTCGTACTTCAATCTGTTAAAACTTTATTCTAGTAAAATTATTGGAAATCTGTGATGTAAACAGATGTGCCATGAGGGAGCCACTAGCAGGATAAATATTTTTTTGTCCAACCTCAATTATTTCAAATTTAACGTTTGAAAATGCAAATTTACAATATTAGATCATAGTTTTAAGAGATTACAGTTTTTTAATTTTGTAACTGTGATTTGCTATCTTGCTGATTTCTTTGTATATATTAAACTGAAATTTAAATTTTAAGCGTAGAAAAATTTAAGTTTATACCTGTTACATTTTCTTGTGCAGAAATAGTTCAAACTTTGAAAGAAGAAAATGAAGCTCTTCGATCTCAGATTCAAGACTTTGTTGAAGAGAAACAACAGCGTGATAGTCAAATAGATGAATTTACTTTAGCAGTGGATACAAGAGTTGATGAGTGGAAAGTAAGTTGAATTATGCAGGGTGTTTGTAAATCGTTTTACAGCTTGTAACTTCGTTATTAATACAGATATTGATAAAAACAGAGCACTGACAGTGTTCTATTCACTCTGAAGATGCAAGCTGTAATGTCTTGTGAAAGGTTAGCTTGTATGGGTTCACAAACAACTAACAGTCATAAATCTATTAAATATTCTTTTCTTGGTAAACAAAATCCAAACATTAAGATCAAATTCTTGTCCGCTCCAAGATTTAAATAATCTAAGCAGACGGCCCTGTTTAGGCAGGCAGGGCCTACCAAATATTGCTTAAACTTCTACAGCAAACGCTTGTAAAGGCAGACAAGCTACAGGTCCGTCCTTACCTGCTTATGCTGGGTGTAATTTCCAAACGACGACGCGGTCTATGCGAAACTAAATTGTAATATTGACATTATGTATAACGTTTTGATTGTTTTTAAATATACATGCAGTTCGTACAAGGCTGTTTTTAATGATTCTGGGTGTTGGCTGTTTAAAAATATTCATGCATTTTTCTAACGACACTATAGCTGTCAACTGAGAAAACTACTTGACGCAATTGTTTTATGTAGAAAACAAAGACATCAGAGACCTCCCTAAATAAGTAATTAAAATAGTCATTTTTATTATTAGTAGCAGATAATCCAAGTCACAATCAAGATTACATTACAGCGTCGTATTTTTTTAAATTTTGCCTTTCATAATTTATATAATTCTAAGTATTTAACTATAATGTTGAAAACAAACTCTATTGTAAGAGATAACTTGAAAAATTGAGAGGAGTAAATTATTTTTTCACGGCACACAAAACAAGGCATTACTAAATTTGAATTACTACTTTATTAAATGTATATTTAAAAAAACGTATGGTGCAGTTGCACAAAATTTACATCACAATTTTGAAAAGTAAATAGGTACATATACAGGGTACCCAGAATAACTTGCACAGCATGGGGATCTCACCAGCTATATGAGATACGAAGACGGTTAAATTAAATGCTTGTATCTAGTAAGCCATGGGTATTTTAGGAAAAACAAAATCACCGTTACATTGCTACCATAATAGGACAACATTCATGTAATTTAACCATCTTCATATGATCATACCTCTTACAGTTGCTGAGATCCCCATACTGTGCAAGTTGTTCTGAGCAAACTGTATAAATGACTAATCGATAAGTAACAATATCTCAATTTTGTGTTTATAGAAAATTCTTCAAGAAAAAAACGAAGTAATTCAGAAACTAAGAGTTCAAGCACAACAAGCAAGTTTACACTCATCAGACAGTAGTCTTACAACTATTGGTGATAAGCCCTATGTTGAAGCATTGAACAAGATAATAACTGAACGTGAAGAACAGCTAGTAGAGTTGCAAACACAGTTACAGTCTGCAACAAAAGAAATGGACAAAAGCACACAACTTTTACAACAGTTAACTACAGACAAAAATGCTGGTGTACGTCGAATAGATGAACTATCAAAGCTTGTAAAAGATTTAAAGTCGCAATTGCGCATCACAAATGAACGCTGTCAAGACCTACAGGAAGGTATTAATTATGCTGAGGGTATGGCGGAAAGTAAGCAAGAAGATGTAAGTAGTAGTTCGTAATTCTTATGGTATTTTTAGATGGTACCTACATGTAAAGGTTTAGATGCACTGATATATTTATTTGCTAAAAATTGTGACCCACTTAATGCAAATGACCCGGGTATATGTGAACCAAATCCCCATGTAAAACTTACTCTTTGTAGTAAATATTTACCGAAGTTAATCCAGCTTACTTCATAGAAGTATGTTTTATACAATCGTGTATTTTTTAACAATAAATTTGGCTACCTATACGTTTGGGTTACAGACTTGCAATCTATTTAATTTTAGCTCAATGAAATTGTAACAAAATTGAAGGATGAAGGAAAAATAGAATTATCTGAAAGCCTTGAACAGGTTCAGAAATTGAAAAGTCAAGTAAGAGTCAAAGATAAGCAAATTTCCGAGTATGTGAAAATTACCAATAAACTTCAAAGCTCAGTAGATCACATTGAAAATGAAAACAGTGCATTACGGTACGAGAATTGAAAATCAAATGTTATAGTTAAATTGTTTAAGTATTTGTTGTAGTGATAAGTGTGGTATACCAGATGATGAAGATGTACATGTGAGTGGTGTATTAATAAAGAAGCGCAGACAAAGTAAAGAACTAGATAAACTTAAAAAACAAATTTACTTGCTAGAAGATGAAAAATTAGACTTAAAAGGAGAAGTTCAAAAATTGAATCGTAGACTTTCCGTTCTTTCAAGTCAAATGTTGGATTCTGAAGGAAAACTTAACATTGACCCTAGCCCGTCTAGTGATATTAAAGAATCACCAAAACATCATAAACATGAAAGCAAGCAGCAATATGTGGAGCTGGTTGAAGAAAACGAGGCACTAAGAAAAGGACTGCATGAAATTCTTGACAGTGTTCAAGCAAGAAATGGTAAGTATATTATAATTATTTCATTGAATTTTAATGGCTTTTATAAATAAATGTTTTATAATCAGAATCCAGCAAAAGGGAAATAAAATCTGAGACCTTAGAAAAATTATTAAGGGCCTTAGATGCTAGGCATGTATCAGGATGGTATCATCCCGCTATGCGACTACAAGCAGAGCTTCATACATTAAAGGGCGTCAATGCCGAGCTGAGAGAACAATTAAAAACTGCTAGGTATTATTGAATTAAAGCAAAACTTGATAATTATTGATAATACAAACATTTCAGATTGGAATTGAATACATATCGTCATCAAAATCATAATCATAAAGATGCTGATCTTAAATTTTCAACAGAAATTCCACAAGATATATCTTCTTCTGGCAAAGATATGATATCGAACCTTAATAATCATTTGCTGAATGTTTTAAACGTAAGTAAGTTAATTAAGTATTTAACAAAATGTGGGAAAAATGCGAACAAATGTTGTAAAAAGAAAATAACTTAACTTATGTAGACCACAAAAATTAGCAAATTTAACTCTGTCGTCCTTGTATTTATCATCTTTCTATAGTAAACTGTCTCACCATAACAAGACAACTGGCGTTTGCATCTCGACACAGTTTATCAGTTGTGTTTTGGCAATAAATTTTGTTTATCGGCCGTATCTCTGTTAAGGGGCTCTCCTGGAAATAAGGAGAATTGATGTCTTTTAAGGAATTTTTTCTCAGTTTATGATAATATGTTTTTCATGAAGATTTTACAGGGGTTTTTTTACCTCAAAATCATTTTTATGGGGCCTTTTTTCCAGTGTCTTTTTCTGGAGCTGCTTTTTCAGGTTTATTTCGGTTTTTCATTATTTGTTTATAAATTCTGATTGTTTAATAAAAGTTTTTTTTTGTGTTTAGATTTCTGTTTTTTTTATAAGAGTTTATTTACTGCTGTACTACTTGGCAGCGTTGCGCTGAAGCTGAAATCGTAACTACAATTAAATTCATACAGAATATGACTAAATATGTATTATTAATTAAAAGTACTTACTGTTAATTATTCAACAACACAAACGACAATCTATTTAAACTAACATTTAATCTTGGAAAATCCAACAGCCAAGAAAGCGCCAGCACACGACTTCTACCCAACATGCGAAAAATTTTTTAAGTGGTTTGCCACCATTGTTTACAAAAATTATTATGATTTAAGAAAGACATAGGTCTGTCCATTTTCAAAACTTCTTTTCTATCATCTTCTTCAAATCTAGAGGAGTTTCAAGTAAGATATAAATGCGGTCGTTTACAGGAAACAATTTACTTATTTGCATGTGAACGGTGAATGCTAGCTACAGTTTACCAGACACAGCTATCCATCGATGCTTTTCTAAATGCTTCATGTAGGAAGCCCTGCATATGGGCGGGCAGGAGAATATATTGCCATGACAACAGTGTTCTGTTCCATTCTAGAGAGATGTAGTTTACAAGTCGAAATTGTAATCCCATCATTTCAACATTAGCTTTGTTGAATAGTAGTGGCTGTGGCAGCTAGTGTATGGCGCTACGAAATTTAAACTTTTATTTATTATTTTATTATTATATTTATGTTTGCATTTTGGTTAATATCCATATTACCTAGTATACTATTACTATTAGTAATAATAATAATAATCTTTAAAAATAGCAAAAAGCTCGTTTACAATGTAGTAACTTCTTCTTCTTCCTGCTTCTAATTAGACCTACAGCCTGTTTTTCCCAATTTATAGTGAATCTTTCCACCTTTTTGCCGGTCTTCCTTGTCAGCGCTTTTCAATTGGCAATTTGTCCCTTGCAAACGCACTAGACAGGTTTTATCCAACTAAAGTTTTAATACAATAGACATATAAGAGATCACATCATTAATTACCTATATCGTGTTGAAAATAAACTAAAGAATTATATGAAGCGGTGCAATTAGGTAAAGCACTCACTTCACCATATGAGCAGCAGCTGCCAACATGTTCAATAACTTCAGCAGCAATGTTGCCAAATGAAACACAAATTTTAACAATAGAAAATAACTTTTATTATAGAGACAGAATTTTTAAAAGTACAAAGAAAAACGTTTCTTTGCCAAAGAATAGAAATTATAAAAGAAGAATAAAGAAAATTCAAAGGAAAATGTAAAATAAGAAAGAATAAGTAAATATAAGTTTCTTTTTCTTTAAAACAATTTTTTCTTACTATAAGAAATATTATTTTTGGTTAAAATACTTTATTTTCCTTTAATTAATAAGTTGTATTTTTGTTTACATAAATTCTTTTAGAGAATTTTTGATTTTGGCGTAAAGACATCTCATACTTTAAATAACAGTTAAATATTGTTTTAGAGCTCAAATCGGACATTACTTAATTATTTAAAATTATTTATAATTAGTGAACTAATTTTCATTGCAGTTTAATAAACTAATACTTTCAGAACTATCATGAAGAAGAAAGTATTAACAGTAAACTTACGCAGAGTGTAGAAGAATATATGAAGAATTTTAAAGTCACAGAACAGCAGCTAAATTTGCTTTACGATGAATACATGTCAGAAAAGAAATCATGGGAAAATAAAGAAAAAGAATACGAAAAGGATAAAAGAAAGCTTGAAGATGATGTTGCTGTTTTAGATATAAAAGTGAAAGAATTTTCAAATCTTGATGAAGAAGATTACAAAAAAGCAGAACGTTTTGCAGAAATGTCTGGGAATATGGTAGTATTAAATCGAAAATGTGTTTTCTTGGAAAATGAAGAATCTAAACTGTCATTGGAAGTTAAGAAATTAAAAATTGATCTTGCAAATGCTGAAAAAGCCACATTTGAAAAATTATGTCAACTATGTAATGAAAAAAATAATTTGTTAGGGAAACTATTAATAGTGGAGAGCAAGGCAGCCAACTCTGTTAGTCGAAATATTTTAAAAGAAGTGCAAAATAATTTTGATTCTGTAACACTAAAATATAGAGATTTATTGAACAACTATAACGCTATAAAAAGCGAATACTCCAATGAATTAGTTGAATTAAAAGAAACTGTAAATATGCTCGAACAACAAAAGTCTGAGCTTCAAAATAACCTGTTGAATGCTCTTACAAATATACACATACATGAAGCTGTTTCAGCATCTGATGATGCTGAAATTCTTTCAAAACAGTTAGCACAAACTGAAATCAATGAAGTAGCTGAAAAACAAAGAGCTAATCACATGAGTAATTTATATAGGTTAGTAAAAGAGCAGTTGCAAAAGGCAGAAGAACGATTGCAAGACTTTGAAAAGTATAATCAGGAAATTTTGCATAACAACGTATTATTACAAGAAAACATTAAAAATCTTGAGGACAAGTTACTCAGCTATGTGGATATTAAAGTACATCATGATATTGAATTAAAACATACAAAATCTTCAGAAGAAATTCAAAAACTGGTTTCTGAAAACGATAGATTGAAAAATGAATTAACAATTTTAAAAAAATCTTTAACAATACAGAATTCGCTAGCAACTTCAAGTGATTTAGAAGTATTAAGCTTGAAACATCAAATTTTAGATTTACAAGCTAGCAGTGATGACAAGGCACTAATAGCTCGATTAAGTTCTGATGTTGTACATGCTCGGCTTTCGGAAACTCAATCTCACAAAAAATTAGAAGAGTTGGAAATGGAATTAAAAGAATGTCAATATAATTATGATACCTGCCAGAGCATGGTACAGCAGGTAAAAGTGGAAAAGGAAAATGCTCATACACAGTTGCAGCAAAAAATAAGGTAAACTATTTTTATAATGATGAATGAGTAATGAGTCTTTGTATTTTCTTTATTTATTAATACAATAAAATAAAATTGTGGGAATTTTTTTCTGGTTTTGCCGCTAGTGAATAATTTTTAATTGCAATATTGTGTTCCGCGTAGAGTCCCATGAGGTGCATAGTCTATTGTTACTTTAAAAATTATGGTTTCCACTCGTTTGCTAATTCAAAAATTTTTTGGTGTTTGTTATGTATGCTGACTCGGTCACAAAATGTTCGTTAATTTTAATCTGCTGATTTTAGTAAATTGTCTGTTTTTTCTGCTGAAGAAAAAACAGACAATTTACTAAAATCAGGCATCTACAAATTAAATTGCTCGCACTGTAATTCGGTTTATATAGGACAAACAATTAGAAACTTTGATATTAGGTACAAGAAACACGTACGTTGTTACAAGTATAAACACCCCCACAAATCCAATTACGCTAAACACTTACTAGAACACAATCATTCAATGACATCCAATAACACTATAAAATGTGTACACTTTTGTGATGATAAACGTTAAGTTGAATATACTAGAAGCATTTGAAATTCACAAACATTTAAAATTTTTTTAAAAGTTTACAAGCCCGTTAGATTTTTAAATATAACTTTTAAATTAAAAAAAATATTTTTAATGGAACAATTGACTTTATAGTAGGTAGTAATTTTATGTACCTCGAAACACTCTTAACGCAAAACAGAATATTGTAATTAAAAATTTTTGAATTGTCAGAAAAACAATTGGATTACACTGCTGTAATCAGAATCTGATCGTGATTAAAAAAAAATTGAAGTACATGTCATAAAATGCAGTTTTATGTGAATAATAACTTTCCAAACTTTTATTTTATTATATAAATAAGTAAAGAAAATATAGGGGATGAAACTACTATCGGTGTCACCTGGTATAGTGTTATAAGTCGTAGAGTTTAAATTTCCAAAAAAACAGTTTTAAATGTTAATTATTAGAACTTAACTATATTCTTAACCCGTTTACAACGCAAAGTTTTAAATATTTTTTTTAGTACTTTGGAACAAATTATACGACTTCAAAGGCAGCAATATTTAGGCAGTGTACCATTAATATCAGAAGAAATTTTCAATGCAAATCTACAACAAATATTGAAAGACAAACAGGCAGCTTTTGTATCGCTACAAAATATACGTAAACAAGAAAATGAATGTGCTTCGCTGACAGATCAGTTAAACAAGAAAATACGTTTGGAAGGTGAGCTCAAAGCAAGTTTAAAAAATAATACAGAAAATATAATGGCAGACATAAAAGCTTGGCATCAAGAAAGAAACATAATTCTAATAAAGGTAAAAAAATGAAATATAAACTAAGTCCATTTTAATGTTCGTCATTAATTTCATTGAATATATTTTTAGGAACTCAAGTATCGAAGGGAAGTAGATTTTAAAAATATGCAGTTGGAACAAATATCATACAGATTAAATACGCAGGATGAACTAATTACTAAATTGCAAGAAGAGTTGCTGCGGTGTTATCACAAATATGATCCATTACCATTAACTGATCGAAAAGAAAACATTGACGAAACTACTGAGAAGCAAGAAGAAACTTTAGTTTCGAACCATAATGAACTAACATTATTAAAGCAGCAAGAAACTCAAACAACTCCGGAATTACTGAAATCATTGTCAGACGAAGGAAATGTTGCAATTTTAATTGCTAATTTGCAAGCTAAAGTAAATAGTTCAGCAGATGAACTAAAAGAAAAGAACAGTAAAATTGAAGAACTCAAATCTAAAATAACAGAACTGGAAATGAATATTAGTTTATTTCGAACTCAAATTGGAGACAAACAAAGTCAAATTACATTTTATGAAAAACACATATTAGAACTGCAAAACAAAATTAGCAAATTCTATACAGAGTCTTCTACTGTTGAATGCACTGATTCTGTGGTACAATCAAATTCTGAAGAAATGATAGTCTTAAAAGTAAGTTTTATTTAATCTAACTTCAAAGTTTATTATTATGAGTTTTAGGATTCATTGAAAAAGCTTAAAGAAACAAACGTCCAAAAAGATGGATCTATACTTAAATTTCAAACACTTTTAAAACGAGATAGAGATGAACACAGTTTAGCTGCTGCTCGTATGCAGCAAGAAGTAAAGCGACTACAAGACATTATTACCACTCAAGAAAAAGCTTTTAAAGAGTAATCAAGCGTTCCTTTTTTCAATATTTCATTTTATAGGTTTAATTTTAGATTAAAGGAATCTTCTGTTCAGCATCCAGGACGAGCAGCTATAGAACAGTATATACTGCAAGTCCATGCTCTTGAAAAGCATACAGCTGATTTACATACAAATGTTTCAACTTTAAACTCACAACTTCAAGCTAGCAGGCAAGAAGCAGCTCGATGGCAAACATTAGCTAATGAACGTCTTGATAGTATGGAACAACTTCGAACTGAGTAAGTATTTATTAATTGTCTTTCCTCAGTATTAACTGCACATATACTTTTATAAAGTCTCGAGGAACAGCATAAAAGTGAAATAGCAACGTACAAAAGAGAGTCTGAAAGGTGGCGGGAAGAAATTATGAAGTTAAAAGAGTTAATAAATAAACATCGAAGTGATACAAATAAGATGGAGCCAGAATTGAACCAAAAATTGATTGAAAAGGATGATAAAATTCACGAACTTACTGTAACTCTTAAACATGCGAGAGTGAGTATAGAAATTATTTTAATATTCAAATTTTTGCATGATTATAGAGTATGCATGTTACAAACCAATTACAGTTAGGGCATTGTGCCTGTGTCTTAAGTAGGCTTTCAAAAATCTCTGGCAAAAGCAGAGAATTGAATATGCATTCAAAAATATAATAATATACAGATTATATTAAAAATTATCTCGGCGCTGTTGCTAATTTTCTTATGACTACAGCTACAAAGTTGGTTACATTGAAAAAGAAGTGTAAGTTTTCTACCGATTAAGATGCCATATATAAATAAACAACGGAACGTCGTATTTTTGAGTTATTCCATAAATCGTTGTTTAAAAAAAAAATATATAATTCGTAAATCATACCCAACATAATAACAACCTAAACGGTAATAAACCAATAATAATTTTTATTACGTATTAATTTTTTGTTATTTTTATACCTATATTTATTTATAAATATAAATAAAATATGTAAATAAAGTTTAATGTAATGATCTTGTTATTTTTTTTAAGTAATAATTGAATATGAATGAAATATCAGAGTAATTATACCTTTCCATCTTGCCGACAGTAAAATGTAAAATGTCATAGACGTTTTAAAAATCTGACAACCCTGATGGAAATATTGAATTTTAAAACTGTATTTATGAATCGGAATTACTATAAAAATGTATCATTGTAAACACTTTAGATATCAATTACTGTTCATTTCTAGGCTGAAGTAAAGAAGCACTCAGAAAAATCTGACTCACTTATATCACCCAAGGTGAATGAATTAGAGTCAGTTAACGAGCAACTTCTAAAAGAACACGAAACTTTAAAAAAACGTTACGAGCAAGTTCTTAACAGAGAAAGAAGTGCTAAAGATGAAATACATAACTTAAAAGAGCAACTTATAAGGAAGTACTAAATATTGAATGAAATTATACATTTTAAATTTGTAACTTATTCTTTCATTTTAGACCAATATCAGCAAGAACCGATAGAAGTGAAAAAGAGCAACAGTTACAAAAAAAAGTATCTTCCTTAGAAAATGAGATGGAAGATTTAAAATCAAAACTAGAAAAACAACTAGTTATAAATGAAGCACATAAAGTTGCAGTAACAGAAGATTTTGAAAAGTGGAAGAAACAGAAACACTGGCAACAAATGGCAGATAAACTTAAGAATAAATTACGTGAGAAGTCAGAAGAACATGATAAATTAAATCAAACTTGTGCCGGATATAAAATTCTTATTGAAAGAATGGAAAGAGAAAAGCATAGTTTAGAAAATAGAATTAAAACGTTGCGTATTAATAACGTTTCAATGGATACAAGCCGATTTGAAATTTTGAGTTTAGAAAATGACAAACTACAATTTCAACTTCAAGCTTTGACGGCTAAGCTTCAAATGCAGCATCGTCATTCAGGAGGGCTTGGAGCTGCAATGCTACAAGACAAATTAGAAGCACAAGAAAGAAAAATTGCGTTTTTGGAATTGACATCGAAGGTAAGTTTTTTGAATACAAAAGAAAAGAACATATTAAGTTAAAATCATTGTTTATGCATTATATATTACAGGGTAATGTAGAAATACGTGCAGAACTAGAACGCTTACAAAGTTCAAATGAAAACTTGCAAAAAATTAATTTGCGTCTAGAAGCAGAAAATCTGGAGCTAAAATTAGATTTAGAGAAATATGGAAATGATGCCCCTCATTTGAGGGAACAGATACAGCATTTGGAAAAGTATTGACTTCCAAGACTCCATAAAGCTTTAATATACAACTTTATCTCTGTTGTAGCTACATTGAAGTTTTAAAAACAGAAAATCAAAATAAACAGGCAACCTTGCAATCTGAAGATCAGCCTATTCAAAAGACCGATAGGAAAGTATCAGAGCTTGAAAGAACCGTATTTGTACTTAAAAGAGTTGTGGAAAAGCTTCAGGTTGAAAATAAAAGGCTACAGGGTGGAGGCGTCAGACCTTGCTCATCAGCTGAACGATCGGTAATGTACACAATACTTAGTGTTGTAGAAAAGTAAATTTGCTACATATTTGTTGTTATTAAACTTGCATTATATTTGCCTAGTGTTCTATTGTGTTAAACGCAAAAATAAAATACTTTTGTTAATGTAGAGTTCTGCAGACAAAGTTAGAGTAGATCATCTTCGTTTAAAAGAACAGTATGGTGAATCTATTCAGAAAGTGGCTCGCTTAGAAGATCAATTAAAATCAGCATACAGCAAGATCTCTTTATTAGAGAAAAAACCGCTATCTGTAGAAATGGCTTCTTTATCAGAAGAATTTACACGTGTTAAAGCTGAGTTATCTCGTAAATCTGAACTGCTGGACAAGGTTAAAGTATTGCTGCATCGTGCTGCAACTAAAGAGAAAGCTTTACTTGAAGAGGTAATATCGTAAAATTGTTGTTACCCTATCATATGCAGTCTACCTCAATAAAAAGTATATTGGTTGACATATTCAAAAAAAAGATATATCCCTAGACTTTTGTGATGTGTGTAGTATATAAATTATAAAATGGAAAACTGGTGAATTTATTTTAAATGTACCTCAAAAGTTTTGGTTTTATTCCCTGAAATAGACTACTAATCTTAAATTTTTAACATAGAGATTACAACAAAACTAGTACCTATGCACTTATCCACTTACCTGTTTTTCAGATTGCTTCATTAAAATTGAAAATTTTACCTGAAGTACACTCTACTGGAAGCAGTCTAACTTAGTCTGATAGATTTCTGCATTTACATATATTGTAGTTTATAAGAGTTAATAAAGTATTACTTTGTATGTTTTTGTCTTGGATTTTATATAGGCATAGAGTTAGCGCACCTTTAAAGCTTTTCCGCTCTACAAAAATTTTTACTTTTCGGTACCATAGGTATATTAAACGTCATAGGTCGCGCATCGTAGGTTGTTGCTGTATTTATTTATTTTATTTAACGGTCAGTTGGTTCTGCTGCCAAGGCTATACACCGACTTTCTAACAAGAAAACCTTAATCTATTCTACAAGACTTTCAAATTTTCATACAACTCTATTGTTACTTTTAACCAAGTAAAATTTTAGGGTGCTATACTTTACAAGAAAGATAAAAAAAGATGCCGGAGGAGTGGAACACAGAAATTATCTGGCCAATATACAAGAAGGGTGACCGCCTAGACACAGAATAGTACCCTTTCTGTGGCTTAGAATGCAATAACTACAGGGGTATATCCTTCTTCCTAAGCATAATTTACAAGATTTTAATCAGCATAATAAAGCAAAGAATGGTAGAATATAAACCAGAGATCATAAAAGAATGCCAAGCTGGATTCAGGGAAAACAGATCCACGACAGACCAAAGCAAAGGATGATCAAGCCAGTAGTATCTTAGGGAAGCCAATGCAGGAGGAAGAAGGATGGAGAATTAATACAATATCGAATTAGCAAATCTATATAAAATGATCAGATATAATCATCTTTATTAAAACACTTAGATTGACGTGGGGGGGTCATTTAATGGAAAAAACCAAAATCCGGCTGAAGAATATGGAGCACAGCCGGAAGGAAAGAGAACAAGAGGTAGACCATGATAACGCTGGACGGAAAACAGAAAAGACACTGGAGAATACCTGCGAGAGAAATTGGGAATTACATAAAAGTGTCAATCAATTATATACAATGTTGGGTGTTCATAAAAATTTGGAATGGTTTGGATAAGCAATAAAATCCAAACTAGAGGTGATTGATATAAATCTTTTTTTATTAAATACGGTAACTCAAAACGTTTTACCTACATGTGTTAGTTTTCCTGTAAATACAACATAGATCTATTAAGATTTTCTTTTACCACAACCCTTTTTAATATCTGTTTGCTTTTATCAGCGAGTTCTTTGTACTTATTGTAAAAGTATTTTTTTGGCCTACACCTGTGATAAAATGTAACATTATAGCCTACCCTCTATTTATTTTAGTACTAATAACTCTTCATATCTAAATTCTAGTTGATTTTTCTTAAATTCAACCATATACCACTCTCTGAAGTTGTTATTATGCCTTTTGTTTCCATTTTGAGTGGGAGGGTGGTTCTTGGAATCAAGTTAAATTTAAAATTCTTTAGGATCAGTGCAAGGCCCACCTTAACTTGCATTAAAGCAAACCGTTGTCCTGTAAAAAAAATATCAATATTATAAGAAAGTAAACATATATTTAATGGTTATTGGTGACTTGATGAACTAAAACAATCACTAACGTGACTAACATTTTAAAAAAGTGACTTTGTATTATAACGGATGGGAAATACTTTTTGGAGATCTAAATTCTTAATTTTTAATGTACATTTATTTGTGTTCCTAATTATTTTAAAGCTAAACCGTAATGATTTTTTTTTATAGAGAGAAAAATACTGTATCCATACGTACTACCGTTTATTATGTTCCCGAATCGAAAAAAATCGAAGAAATCAAAACTTACGTTTCTAAAAATCAGTGATGCCTTGGAATTATTTATACAAACAAACGTACCTATAGTTGTAATAGGCTGGTACATTATATTTCTAGTGGGGATTACCCCCTACTGACTCAACCTAAGTTAGAAACACTATAGTCAATCCATGTCTAAGATAGAGCGCGCGTATACAAATGCACGTGCTGTTCACGCGAATCCCTGCAGTAGGACACAAAAGACTTCGGTCAAGCTCTATCGGCCCCGAAAGAATTCGGAGTGATATTGTAAAGTAAACCTATAGTACGCTGATTTTATCCAAGCTTTTTGTAAAGAAAGTCGATTGGAAAAGACTGCTTGGAATTAAAGAAACCCAAAACGGAAGGACAAATTAGTGCACCACAAATTGGGTGGGAGAGGGAAAATTAACACCCCCTTACAAATATTGCCGTATTTAAAAATTAAGTTGGCAATTTTATTCTACTGTCACTCATGAGGAATTTAGCCTAATCAGAATTTTTTTTACCGGCCTTCGTTTATTAAATAAGGAGGTATAAATTTTCGATTTCCAAAAATTCATAGAAGGTGTAACAAAGACGTTAGCGGACAGGGACATAAACCAAATTGTAGCTTATCTATAGCTCTATAAGTCTATAAAATTTAAAAAAATCATGTGGCCCCTTTTTGCGCAGCATGTTTTTGAGAAAGTCTAAATTTTGATATTTTTTTCCTTTCGCAGTTTTAGTGGTTCCAAAAGTTTTAGTAGCTTGTAACATTATGTTGGGGTATTGGGACATTTCCAATATCAAATTAGATTTTTGAGTAAATAGGCGTTAAAACTCAAATTTTTAAAATTTCATAGAAGGCGGTAGAAAGATATTTGCGAGCTGGGACACGAAGAAAATTGTAGCTCATTTTCAGCTCTACCCATTGGCGTAACGCAAACCGTAAAAGTCCCCCCGCAGAGTTTTTCAACGGGCCCCACCCCTACCTTTACTTTTGTTACAGACAAATTAAAAATAAGACATATCTGCGTTTACCAGTCACGTATCAGGATTATTATTAAGAAATGAGCGAAACACTTCCCCTGGACTTTCCTATACATTTAAATACATTGTTTTATATTTTCCAACACTTTCGATATACACCTGTCTAGACACGACTAGTTAAAGTAAATAGTTCTTATAAGTTGTAACATCTTGAAGCGGTTGAAGAAAGACCGACCGCTGCGCTGCAAGCATAAGGTTGGGTAAAATATTCGGACTGAATCAACGGAAGCGCGGAAATTGATATTTGAAAATATATTAATAACTCGAGAAGTATTATTTTTAGCAAGAAATTACTCTTATTAATTTGTATTTAGAATTTCAAAACCTTTCTGATTTTAAAGCCAAGATGCCACGTTTCCATTTAAAAAAGTTATTTTTTACCGTGGCCGCCATATTAAAATTGGAAACTCAAGTTTTTTTCTTAAATACAATCGAGAAGAATTTGCCCTACAACTTTGCTGGTGGGTTTGCGAGTCTATCTATTAAAATAAAAAAGTTAGCCTACACTGAACATTAAACGACTAGTACAAGAATACAACTGCTGTAGAAAGCATGTGATATTCTTCTAAGGACAAAAAGATTATTAAGCGGCAAAAAATTCGATTTTTTGATTTTTTGTAAAAAGATTCTCCTAGAGCAAACAAAACAAAAAAACAAATTTTTAATTTTTTATCGAAAAAATTTGGGGGGAGGGGGAACAGTAGCCCCCCTAAATATGAAATTATCGAAAAAATATTATGATATTCGGATTTTGCTATCAATGATGAGCTATTTTGCTTTAACAGAAATATTTTATTGCCCCCCGTTAAATAAATAAAAGGGTACCAATTTTCAATTTTCAAAAATTCATAGAGGGCGTCACAGTGAAATTATAACAATGCGCAAAAAAAACAAATTGTAGAAGACTTCCAGCTCTATCAGCGTAAAAAGTTTAAACAAAAACGTATGGGCAGTTTTTGAGAAATATTTTTTTGAAAAATTCCAAAAGTTTGGAGTGATGTCATTGCGATCATTTTTATATTTTCAAAATTAATTATATTTCATGGTATAGTACCCTTTAAGGGCTACCAAACAAGATGTAGTTGATTCCAATCAGATAACTGGTTTTTGAGTAAATCGGCGTTAAAGTCGAAAATGTTCATAAATTCGTAGCGGCCGCCCGCGCCATTTTAAAGCTAGAGAGTTCGGTAAAAAATCGTTTGATTTGTCCTAAGGCCTTCTTTGACCTCCACTAAAATTTCCAAAATTCAGTTTCTGAAAAAAATGCTACCAAAAAACATGTCTAACTTCCGCTTCCGGTTTCAGTTTTTTTTAAAGCTTATTTTGTCGGTGAATTTTTGATATACCCCCTCATTCCAAAGCACATCAAAATCACAGACAGACATTTTTTAAAATTACTTTTTTGGGGTCCATGGACCCTCCCCCCCGACTATTTCCGTTAAAATCTCAACTTTGAAATTTTGCATGAAATCAATACTTCCCTATACTGGAAGTATAGGAAAGTAAAAAATTAAATTTTAAACAATTACTACAACTATAATACCCCAGCAGGTATACCTTACTTTTGTTGTTGATAATCTTGTGTGGTAAAAACACAATATTGTGTATTGACAACCTTAGTTTATACAAAACGACTTGCATTAGCGTATTTTTCATGGCGAATTTGTTTATGATTACGATGTATCACACTTTGCAGTTTGTTTAAGTTTTGAGCATTTTGATGATTTTATTACAGCAAATGAAAATTTCATAAGAGTGCCATGGAAAGACCACGTCATTTAATTTGTTTTGAAAAAATTCTAGTACGCCGTGAACTTATGGAAGTAAAAAATACTACTGTTTACTTCGACGTTTAGATACGTTAGGTATAGGAAAATTTCAGGAAATTTTGTTTTGACCGTAGGCAGCAGGTTAAGTTATTTTTTATAAAAACAAATGAATACAAAGTTCATCATTTTAAAATGTTTTTAATTCTAATAACCATTTTTGTAGTAAGTTTTATCTGAAGAAGAACATTATAAATAAAAACGAAACCAATTTGAACTTGATTGTGGTTTATTCCCAAAATCCACAAAACAAGACAAATCGTAGTAAAGGGGAATACAAATTTAAAAAAAGTAGATATACACTGTGTCTATAAAGTAACCTCCCCCCCCCCCCCCCCCCAATAACTTTAGAAACGACTTGATATTTTCTACAAAATTTGGTGTGCTTTAATGGGAAATTAAATACTATTTTTTAGCCAAATTAAATTAAATTAAATTTTGTATATCATTTAAAATGGCGGCTGGGCGCCATTTTGAATTTTTTTTAAATAGAAAGGAGGTCGAGTGTCACCTCATTTGAAATGACTTTTAGTTCTGCGTCTGATCCTAGAGTTTCAAAGAAAAATATTAAGTCATAACAAAATGGCATGTGTTTGAAAATAAGGAAGTCTATTTAAAAAACTAAGAATTAAAGCAAAAAGAAATTAAATTAAGTGTTCGAAATGTTCACCATTCACTTCTTGGCACATAAAAAGTCGGTTATGAAATTCCTGCCTTATATTTTCATACGTTTCTGGAGTGATATTTCTGCAAACTTCTGTAATGCGTTGCTTCAGTTCTTCAATTGTTTTTGGACGGGTTCTGTATACTTTCGATTTCAGATATCCCCCTAGAAAAACACCTAAGGCGGGGCTGACTATTCTCCGGACCCCCGCCTACCAACCAATCTTCCAAGAAAATGTCCGTTGAAAAAGTCAGAAACAGGCCTTGTTGGAACATAACATTTTCAATATTATTTCCAGCCACCTGAGATATTTTTGGGAAAATTTTGTCCTGCAAATGAAAAAGTGGAGTACGGGATAAAAAAATCAAAGCAATTTTAATTGAGCGAGTCCATTTGTTTTAAATCCGCCATTTTGTTATGGCTTAATATTTTTTTTGAATCTCTAAGATCAGACGCAGAACTAAAAGACCTTTCAAATGAGGTGTCACTCGAACCCCGTTTCCATTTAAAAAAAATTTTTAAATGGCGTCCAGCCGCCATTTTGAATGATTCAAAATTTAATTACTGGCCAGAAAATAGTATTTAATTTCCCATTAAAGTACACCAAATGTTGTGGTAAAATATGAAGTCGTTCAAAAGTTAGTTGGGGGGGGGGGGGGTTACTTTATAGACAGATGGTATATAACATCTTGTACTTGACAAAAACTGACAGATTCTTCAAAAAGTTATGTTTGTATCAATTATATTTCAGCGCTTTCAATTTTTGAAATTTATTTTGGTATATTCGGCGTTGTCTAAAAAGTGTTGTGTAAATAATTTTTGCTAGAATCGACCACGTGCAATGCAACTTACGTATATATTATCAAAACTAATTTTACACGTTCAATGCTAAAAAAGTGTTCCGCTGTCATATAGGTAAGTAAGAGACATTTGCAAAAAACTTTTTTTTTTAATATTTGAAAGCATAAATTTATTTTTAAGTTGGTTCTTGAATGATTGAATTTATCGGTAGCGTAATTTAAGTGTTCTTTGCCCCATAATTTTATATTGGGTCTTCTAAAACGTTAATAGGGTGGTTACTTTAGAGACGCACTATACAGAATGTATCAAATTGCGTGTTAACTATGGGGATCTCGCTTATTTGAAGAGATACGACGATGGTTAAATTAGAGAAAAGTTGTGGAATTTTATGCCCACTAATAATCTAAAAAGGTATTGGAGCTATTTTGCTTAGTTTCTGAATAAACATTAAAAAAACAGAAATTTTGGATTTTTTGTTTTCGGCTATAACTCATTTGTCATTTATATTACATATTTCTAGTTAATGCATTATTAGGACACTTTTTTTATGCCGAATTTAATTTTTTTATCAGATTTGGTATAATAGTTAACACGCAATTTGATACATCCTGTATATTGAACCGCGATATCAGTTTAATTAAATGTATTGTTTTTGCTGACAAGTTTTTCGTTTGTTTTATGATATTAAATCTTTGTATACTTTAGATGTTACTTACCAATACATATTCTTGGGCCTTCTCCAAATGGTATGTAAGAATAATCCTGAATTTTTGATTTATTTTCTTCGTTGAAGCGTTCAGGATTAAACTCTTCTGGTTCCGGGAAATATTCGGGATCTCTCTGAAGAGCCAGAGCAGGAAGTAATACCGAAAATCCTTTTTCGATCACAATATCCGTGTCGGGAATACAATAATCTTCTGTGCACTTTCGTAAATACACCGGTGCTGGCGGGTATTTACGAAGCGTTTCTAGAACGATAGATGCTTTATAACATTATTTGACATTTTTATTGTAGAATTATACCCGAAACAACAGTGTCAAGGTAATGCATTTCCATAATTGCGTCATACGTTAAGTTTTCATCGTGATTGCTTAGAACTTTTTTAATTTCAGAACGAGCTTTTTCTTGTATATTTGAATTTATAGACATTTCGAACAAGGCGAAACTCATAGTTGTCGCGGTTGTTTCAAATCCAGCCAAAAAGAAAATAAATGCTTGCGCTGCCGCCTCATTCAATGTTAATGTAGTGCCTTCTGGGGATTGTTCTGTTGGATTTTTCTTTGAAAGAACGTCATCCTCTACTTGGCCGTTTTGTTTCAACTGAATCAATAATTGTAAGAAATCTTTTCTGGTTACGTTATTATTTTCTCTGTATTCTATAGTTTCTTTAACTACTCCTTTGAAGAAGGTGGTAACAGACGAAGAAAAAATACCCAAACCACATAATCTTGCTAACCATGGGAAACTTCGTATTACTGTAACCTTGATTACATCTCCTACAGTTTGTGTGAATGCCCTCCTTCCCATTTCTCGAAATTCAGTTTGTGGATTTTCCATAGTATTACATTCTAATCCAAAAACGCAAGATCCAATTACATCAGTTGTGAATCGTGCCATTATATCTTTAATCTCCACTTCTTCACCTTTATCTACCATATCTGTCAAAATATCAACCATCTGACATCCACAATCTGAAAGAGTCTGAAACATGTATTTTAATTTCCCCGATGTAAAAGTTGGAGTGAACTTTGCTCTTAAGTTTTTCCATTTCAAACCACTTAAAGAAAATAGGTGAGCACTAAGGGGATCATTGACTTCGTCGTAATATATTCCACGATCGTGAAAATGTTTGAAATCTCTAGTTAAAATGTTTTTAACAAGATCTGGGTTGATGGCCAGAAGAGCCTTGCGACTAAAAAAATATAACCCGACGTACCTGCACCCTTGTGGTTTCATAACGTCGTAAATTTCTTTTATTTTGTCTCCCATGTTCTGCTTCCGCATAATTACCTTTCCCATATTTCCAAATGGAAATGAAGGTGAAATTTGTGGAACTCCCTTGCGCAACCAATATGTATAAGCATATTTAAAGTAACATAGTATGAAACATACACATGTAACACAAACCGCAATATAATTTGCTAAAACACTCTCAAACACTAACCACATTTTCATATCGTGTAATTGCACTTTAGTTTTTATCCGAGATTCTAGATCAGCACTTGCACTACACAGCTTTATAATTACTTGCACGCAGCAGCACATAAATTTAATGAATTTTAAAAATAATGTGAAAATCACCAATTTAAAAATTTGAATTTCATTCAAAACAGGACGAATTCGTAATTGCAGTGAACTAGGTTCTTTGATATTCGTAGTTTGTTTAATTTAAAGCTATAGTGAAACTGAAACCGCAGAGAACAAACCGGGAGCGATTTACTGGCAGAAAGTTCAACAATAACAGAAAACTGCTGAAGAATAATTTATAACTAAGAGTATGTAACTTTCACCGTTGGTAGAGAATAGATCTTAGTGTTGTATGTCATGTGAGACTTTCTCATAGTTTTAGTATTTTTTTTCGCAAAACGGTAAAATTAGCTACCGGTGTGTCGAGATTTAATGATAAATGACAATATAGGTACAAGTGTTCAGCAAGTGATCTTTCAAGGAACTAGTTAGGGGTGCTATAACAATCCGGTTAAATTACTTAATTATAAATTTAATACAACTCTTTACACTGCCACAAATATTTCTCTGTAGAATTACAACTCTCTGAAGCAATAAAATAGCTGTCGAGCAAACGCTACGAGGTCTTCCTGTCATTCCTTATAAAGCAGATAACCGATTAAAGGTAAAGCTTCCAGAGATTTCCTCTCAGTGAAATTTTGTTCTTTTGTTGTTTATTTAATGGCGCCTATATTGACGTAAAACACCTCTCCCCACGACCCTTACCTTTGAAAAAATTATCTCGTTTTATAATATTTTGTATTTTTTATTCTGGAGTTGTTCGTTTTTTTTTGTGGTTACTCAATTAAACTGTTTTGGTAAACAACCAAAAGGAAACCTTCAAGACGCTATTTTTCAGTAAAAGGCTGTTGCTACTGTCATTTAATACACTTATAAAGTTATAACGTATTTAAAGTAAAAAAACGTAAATTATTGAAACCCAAAAAATCGCTGGTGAGGTGGTAGGACTATGAGGATACGCAGAAGGGCTATTGTGTATACATCATTATGGCTTAAAGACTAAAGTATGCACGATTTAAATCGTGATATAAATCATGACGATTTTTCTTATTTTATACAACAGTTTGAATCATTTTCAAATACATCATGCATTTTTACTTCCTTATACTTCTAGTAATAGCGAAGTGTTGATATCATAAAAAAATTCTAATTCGAAATGTTGACTAAAATACATGTTTTGGACAGCATCCGCGAACCCAAAAAATGGTTTTAAAAAAATGTCTGTCTGTGGGTGTATGCGTATGCCCTCTAACTCCCAAACGGATGGTTCGATTTTAAGGAGCTTTGGAATGCAGGGTTGTAACAAAAATTCATTGGGGAAGTAAGATTTTAAAACAAATCTGAAACCGAAAGCAGAAGTTAGACATGTATTTTTGGTAGCATTTTTTCTTAACAATTTTAAAAAAATACGAATACGGAATCATAAAGAAGACCTCATGGCAAAACGAGTGTTTTTTCCGTGCTTTCTAGCTTCACAATGGTGGCTGTTACGATTTAAAAAAATTCTGAATTTAACGCCCTATTACTCAAACATAAATTGACAGATCGGAATCAAATTTGGTATTGTAGTAGCTCTAGGGGGACAAAACAATATTATATAAGCAAATTTTTAAAGGCATAAAAATTATTTGAATATTTTTAAATTTTCCAAAAAAAAAGTTGCTTAAAAACCAGCTACACGTTTTGTTTAAACATTGGAGGCTCATAGAGGTAGAGATAAGCTACAATGAGCTGTTTTAGTGTTGACGCCTATTTACTCAAAACGAGTTATCAAATTGGGAAGAAATTTGGTATTGTAAATGCGATACAATTTGGTTCGTATCCCAATTCGCTATATTATCTGTTATGCCTTCTATAAATTTTTGAATATTGTAAATATGTGCCCTTTTATTGAATGAACGGGGGGCCATAAAAATTTGTATATTCAAGCTAAATTGCTCATTAATGCGAGTGATAATAGAATAATATTCGTAACTTAATTTTTAGGCACGGCAATATTTAAGGGGGTTAATTTTACCCCTCAAACAAAATTTTTGAAAAAGAATTTGTCCTTCCGCTTTTGAGTTTCTTGAAAAAAAAAAGATTTTTTTTATCATACGAAAACCTTCGGTTTCTAAATAAATTAATTCATATTTGCCAGGTAAAG
Organism: Ctenicera cuprea; assembly: GCA_958336395.1. Taxonomy (NCBI): domain Eukaryota; kingdom Metazoa; phylum Arthropoda; class Insecta; order Coleoptera; family Elateridae; genus Ctenicera; species Ctenicera cuprea. Next base: position 25,604,924 of record OY284490.1, read on the forward strand.
CAAAGCATACGTTTAAGTGAGTTTAAGCTTGTAAGTTTATCGTGTTAGCAGCGCTCGCAATAAGTGCGGGTAGTATTTCTCTACGGTGTGCGGGGAGAATGTCTGGCTAGTTCCTTTTGCTTCTAGTACACTTCTAGTTGCACACACATGATTGTGAATTTCATATTCGAAAAAATACTATAAGTGGAATATTGCATGGGTTTATGGTTCAGGTTATTGGCGCTCGATTCCACGCTAGCAAACCGTTCATACAAACATACTTTTAAAATATGATGAAACAATTAGTTTTTAAAGTATAGGAAAGTCCAGGTGAAGAGCTTCGTTTGTTTCTAATTGAAGGTTCTTGTTTTACGAAGAATTGAAATTTGCAATGTATTTTCAATGCCCCTGATTGTTTTTTTCGAATAATTTAAACTAAAATTATTTAAAAATAACCCAATTTTACCTAATTTACACTTATTTTTTGTTAAAGTAATTAAGTAATTAGAAATTTTGTATTAAATTTTGGATATGAATTTTTCTACAAAATTTTATTACAAGAGAAGGGAACATTATAAAAGGGAATACATTTACGTTTTAAGTAATGTTGTTTTTCCAAAGTAACCCATTTAGCTTGCGGGTTTCAAAACCCGAATTTAACTCATGATTTGTTTTTAAAAATCACTTTATTTAAATCACTGATTAAATCAAGAATTTTTGAATACAACAGTTGTATTGTAAACTACTGAAGATAACCGAGATGGTTGAAACTCGAGTCGAGTAAATAGAATGCGACAAATTGTGAAACAATTACTAAGTGTTTTATTTTATTAATACACTATTAATTTTAATTAGTTAAATATTTAGAAAATTCAATTTTTTGCCAATAATATCTGATCATAGTAGTATTAATATCGCACAGAAATAAATTTTGCATTTAATTCCACAACTAAAAAATTCGTTTAAATATTATACACATTATAATACAAGAGTGTATCAAAGAATGACGAAGTTTCTATTGCTTTGTAAAAGTGACAACTTTTAGGTATAAAACAAATTAATTAGAGGTTGTGTATTAAATTGATTTCTCCTTATTCACATAGCATTGTTATGTTATGTAACTATGAGACAATGTTTACTCTACTTTCTCGTCGTGACATTATAATAATTAGTAAGAGTATGTCTAAGAAATTATGGTTTAAAGATATTTCAACATATGCTGTTTGTGTACTTGTTACATCTCATTGTATTAAATTTTGTAATATTTTGGAATAAACGTTGCATAAGTGTGTAAAAAAAGTTTAGTTTTACGTTTGATTTCTCAGGGTGCGCTTGGTCCGTGCAGTCGTTTGGAAAGTATATATAAAAAATACCTTTAAGGGTGAAGAGGGGCGGTTGACAAACTATGAGAGAAGCAGGTCAGTCTTAAGTCAGCGTGGTAAGATTTTGGGTGCTTTGTGTGAAGTTAAAAAGTATTGCCAGTATGCAAATAACAACATAGTGGTTATGTTTAATTGTTTGAAGGTACCTGTGGGCACCTGTGTATTAACCAGTGGTATTCTGATCAATGTGTTATGTATTAATTGTTGATGCGGTGATATTGTTGTTCATAATATAGAGTAGTGGTGTTGTGACCACTATTTGATGTTGTATTGTTGATGTATTAACATTATTGTTGATTATTCTTCTTCTTCTTATTGTTGTTGTTGTAACTGTTTATTGTGGTTAAACTCGTAGAAACAAGTATTTGTATTCTTGAAATTAACTAGCACAGCAGGACTAGTTACGATCCTCAACCAAGTTAATTCAGAGATTATTAGCCGGTGACCCCAAAACGTATGCTCTGTAGAGACCAGCGAAGGCTTAGTATTCCGCTTAGATTTTTTGTGTTGTCATACCTTCCGTGAAGGGGGAAAGCGGAATGTGAGCACATTGACATGGAGGTAAAGCTCTATTGATCGGTTTTACAATCAGTTAACCGGTTATTTTATACCGAAAATAATTAATTCCCAAAAAGTTAGTGAACTGCGTTTCTGTGAAAAAGTTTTAGAAATTGTGGCATACCGGCAACAATCTAAATTTTTTGAAAAAAATACGTTACTGTTCTATGCTCAATCGGGCTTTCGGAAGCGGCACTTTTGTGAATCTACTCTTCAATTTTTAATTACTAAATGAAAAAGTGAGCCAGATGAAGACAAAGTTGTATTAGCTATCTTCATTGACATAAAAAAGGTTTGAAACGATTGATAGGCAAATTCTACTAAGTAAACTTATAAGTTACGGAATAGAAGAGATAGTTTTAAAATGGTTACAATGTTGTTTAACAAATAAACGACAGACGGTTAAACTTCAAAACGATACCTCCCAGGAAACGTTTATTAATTATGGTGTGTCCCAGGGAAGTGTACTGGGGCCACTATTATTTATTATATACATCAGCGATATACACCAACACCTATCCCTAAAAATTGTCAAATAATGCTTTTTGCTGATGATGCATTGGACCGGTAGTAGCGCGAATAAAAAAGAAATATTGAATTGGGTGAATATTAAAGAATTTGTAATTTTTAATGTCATGATTTGTATCTTTAAAGTAAGCAATGGCCTTCTGCGTAATTACTTAACTTAATTTTTACATCGTAATAATGAAATTCATACGTACAATGCTCGAGTTAATAATGAGTTACGAGTAGTACCTACGAACAAAATGATTACTAAAAAACTATTTTCAATGAAGCATTGGCGTTATTTAATATAATTCCAAATTCTATAAAAACAATGCAAAACATTAAGCTCTAGTCTTGTAAATTGTTTAAAGCTTTGTATTTTTATATTATACGCCTATTTTTATTGTTGACATGTTAAATTCATTTTAAACTGTTACTATAAATTGCTAATGGTTGTGAGTTACTTTTTTTGATGTAACATATTATTGTAATGATTTGTCCTGGATTGTACTGTACTAACTTGAAATGTTTGAATTTCGTATGTTATCTGTATATTTGTTTGTTTTCTTTGTTTTAAATATGTTGTAGAATAGCCAATAGCTAAATAAATACAGTTCTATTTTCTATCCGGCGTAATAAGCGTCCCATCCTTCTCTTACAGTTTTTTAGCTATGTTGAGTTAGTACAGTGAAGATATTGCTGTAGTACACTCAAATGTTTAACTACTAGAGGCTACGTGAGATTTCCACGGAGGAAATTCCTTCTCCCTTCCATAAGTAACATACTTTGATCATGCTTTGCTAACGTAGTAATGTATATGTGCTTTAATTTTCATGTCAATTAATATTGGTGGTATTCTGAATAATAAATGGTTGGAGCGCCATAATTACGAGAAGTACGTGGTAGCTGAGCGGTGTTTTCCGAAAATGCGACCTGGCTGCTTCGGCCGATCTGTTAAAGACCTCGGTGAGTGAATATTGATTTTGTTATTTTACCACTTTGTTTTTACCCATCCTACAAAAATTCAGTAAATTTTCATTCTAGCTTGTCTTTGAATAAGTGGCTGACCCGGTAGTCCCATTAACTGACGTTGAAAATGTTTAGGCTTATTTAAATATCTAACAGTATTATAATAAAGCTACTACAACACTAACACTCGAATTTTTTTTTTTTAATTTTAGCTCTAGTTGTTGGTACGGCACCTGTTACAATCTGTGATTGAAGTATTGTTCTTGTTTATATAATATAGGCGATTTAATGATATCACCAACTGAACAATATCTGCTTTACTAATGTTTTACCAATTTATGATTTTCGTTTTGTTACCTTCTTGAACAGTGTCGTACAAGAACCGGTGTTAGTAACAGCCTGTAAGATTTTAGTAATTACTAACTCTTTAACTAAAGGGAAACAATTTTTGTATAAAAATAGAAACTAATTATGTATACTGCTCGCTGCCTTATTTATAGTTTTATCCTTATCACTCTACACAACGAAAGTTCGTTGTTTTCAACCACGAAAATTACATCTTACAACATACTGATAAACGTATTTGTTAAGAGATTTGTATTATCAGAATACAAATTATAAATATTCTGACTAAATAACAAGCAACAGTTCATAACTAAAGAAATAGTAAATGACCCAAATAAACTGTTCTGTAGTTCTTGAAAATTTAATTTAAAATATGTATCTTCATTGAATTTTCTTTGTTTTAATATACTGATTGCATATCATCACCATTATCAGCTATTTCTTTAATGTGATATAAATGATATTATGCAACACATATTGACGAATAACTATTCGAGGTCTACAAGGTCGTTTTCAAATCGGTGGCAACTCAAATGTGCTAGTGTAGTCGAACGTTGTAGAAAGGAAATTGTACATAAAACTAGTAATGGCTCTAAATAAACTGTGTTTGAAGTGTTTACGGGGAAGTGACTTACAAAAAGAACTGCAGTGCTTTTATCCGACTGTGTCTAAACGTAATTTTTTTAATTATGTTCCTAATACAAAACCGCCTGTTAATGGTATGTATATTGTTTAAATTACTAAATGGCAAAGTATTATCAACACACTTAAAATTATATTTTACTTGTAAAATGTATTAAAATAACATTTACTAATTAATGTGTGGGTTTTAAGTTTAAAACTACAATTTTGCAAAAACGGTTAACTGTGGATGCTACCGAAAATTTGTTTACCTGTCTATACAGCAAATTCATTACAGAAACTTAACATTTTTATGTGAATGTTAATACCTTTTTACTAATTCATACCAAAATTTTGTTAAATCATTTCGTACGGCTGCTTTCTGTAAGCAAAGGCTTTTGTATGAATAAATGCACACCGCTTTGTTTCTTGCAAGAGGCCACAGCAAAAATATAAAAATCTTGCCAGAATAAAAGTATTGTTATTATATTTTTCACATTTGTTCAAGCAAATGTTTATTTTTGGCAAAAAGCTTCTGCCTAGGCCAATTGCTTTCTAGACAAACAGCGTTTGGCCACGAGAGCATCATCATTCCTCAAAAATATAATGTTCAATAAACTATAATACAATTTTTTGATTTTTTTTTTGAGGAACTATCATGCTATTTGCCTAAACAGAAAGTTTTTGCTAATACTTACACGATTATAATTTTTTTAAGAAACAATAAGATTAATCAATGTAGTTTATGGTTTGACTATTATTTTCTTAAATGTACATTTTTTAAATGTAACCTTTGATTACAATAAATCGTCATAGGTCCTTCCAATTTTTACAATAATGCTATATTTGGGTTCTTAAATAATGTAAATACTACTACTTCTCCTTTATAAAGATACACTTCGACCTTAGATTAGATTAGATTTGAAGCGGGGAGGGTTTGTTACGCCCTTTAACACTGCGGCCTCTTGGGCCTATTGTGTGTCCCCTTCGGTCGCTAGTCGCTGTCAAGTAGGTCCGTCCCCTTTAGCAGGGCTAGGAGTTTGTTGATCAGACTGGCTGGCGGTTGTGTCTCATTGGGATTGATGCCCTCAAAGATTTGGAATCTTCTGCGAGCTAGGGCTTCGCATTCGAATATTATATGGGAGGCTGTTTCCTCTTCCTCGCCACATAGTCTGCATATGGGATCTTCATTATATATACCTATGTTATGCAGATGTTTTCTGAAGTGCCAGTGTCCCGTTAGGAGCCCCGTCACTATTCTGATGTGAGTCCTGCTGAGTTGCAGGACTGGTTTTGTCAGCTTATGGGGATGGCTGCCCATCATAGCTTTGCTATGTCTCTGTCGAGGTGAGAGTCTCCAGTGTTCCGAGTGTTTTGTGGAAATCCATTCTTTAACTGCTCCTCTCGCTGTCTTTTTAGTTGTGCCAACCACAGGTTCCGGCCCTGTGAATGGTGTTTCAGATCCCTGCTTTGCTAGTTTATCTGCATTTTCATTTCCTTCTATGCCACTGTGTCCCGGCACCCACACAAGTTTTACTTTGTTAGAGTTTGCCAGTTTCAAGAGGCTACAAAGGCAGTTCCAGACGAGCTTTGACTTGATCTGGTTTGAATTCAGTGCTTTTAAAGTTGCCTGACTGTCAGAGATGATAAGGATGGTTTTGTTCATATACCCCCTTCTTATGTTCTCTTCTATTGCTGCTAGGATTGCATATGTTTCTGCTTGGAATATTGTGGTAGATTGGCCCAGTGATATAGAGGTGCTGTATCTTGGTTTACTACCGTATATTCCAGCTCCGGTTCCGTTGTCTGTGCGTGAACCGTCTGTATACCTTGATGACAACGTTGTATTTAGTAGCTTTCAACAAGAGTACCTTCATTTACTTTCCCATACTTCTACTAAAGTAAGGAAAGTTATGATTTCATGGAAATTTTCCTGTATATTTCGTATGTAGAATCACATTTTTAAGTCAAAAGTTAGAAAATTTTAAGTGTGTGAAAAATACTTAAAGAGATACGTTTAGTACTCCCCACAAACTACGCCCCTGGTCGATGAATTTGAACGGTAACAGTTCAAGTTTTAAACCATCATTAATAAAATATTCACATTATCAAATTTATAAATCTTCTTGCGAAATACTGAAGTGCATAATTTTATTTTAAATCGGTAAACAGACCAAAAATTTGTATTGAAATATTGAAAAATAAAGAAAATATTTGTTGTTTGTACCTCAATTGCTAAATGCAGAAACTGCATTTTCTTCTATAAAATTAAGTACTGTAATTTATTATTCCCTAATGAGCTAAACGGATCGTCTGCTGTGTGGGCAGTACGGTAGGTACTTATGTAAAATATAAAAGTATAAAACTATAACTTACTACCAGTGGCGCACATTGGGGGGCCTAGGTGGGTTATCACAATTTATTCAGGGAGGCCCGAGGTTAAGTGCGAAGCGCTTAAATTTAAATTAAAATGAGTAATTATAAGTAGGTAGTTTCTTTTCTTACAACGTTACAACCGTACTGAATGAAAACGCATTTCCGCGCACACAATATGCCCCAGACAAAGTCCTGCAATTGCAATGGTGTGAACTTTCCATAGACGAACCAATAATACAACAATAATTAAAATTTAAAATTAAAACCTACAATATTATTTTAGATGTAATATTAACTCAGTTGAGTTGTCGACGTTATGATTTTCACAGCATTGCATTGAACATTATTTGCATCCATTAATCTTGATAAGCTGAAAAGTTTAAAAAATGTATTTGGCATTATTTCATGAAAACGATGTTGTACCAACTGAAATAGCTGAGAACTTTTAAGTATAAAAAAAAAATCTTTACAAGGAAAAGATTTAGGGGTATTCTGGATAGTTTTATACATATTCACAATTTTTAAGTGTTACTTGATCGCGATTTTCCTAAGCACCCTTAAATTAGCAATCAAAAGTGTTCTTTGCACCTATGCACACAAAACTAGAATCAAATATCTCAATTTATGGCGAATATATTAACTGAAACATTATTAATCTGTACCATTTTTGGGAGGTTGTACCACCCTAAGGAAGTAGTTTAGGACATACGTTTATGGAAACTTTTTCTCTTAAAACGACCTAAGAAATCACTTCCCAAAGAGTGCCGGTGTAAACATTTTGGAACACCCCAAAAGGCAGGTTCAAGATAAATAGTATAATTAAAAGACAATGAAGTAACCAGCCACCTCCCCAATTTAGTCTTTGAAAACAAAATTAGGAATTAAATTATAATAAAATATATTCTGATTTTTTACTATAATTTTACTTCAGTATAGGACTTATGTCCGTTTATAGCCCATAAACTTGTATGCAACTTAAATATATTGTTGATATGAATCAAATTTAGGCTTCGTTGAAACTCTAGACAAAAGCTAACTGAAATTGCAAGCGACATTTTCGGGCCAAGGTTCAAAAATAATGTATTCAAATTCATATTCAATGTATGTTTCCCCAGTAAAACCAGACTGAGCTAAGCGTAAACAAATTCACTGTTAGTTATGTCAAGTATAAAGAAGGTCACAAAAAATACCTTGGTTGTCATAAACATATTCGATTTAATCAATACAAATATTAAGCTATATTAAATGTTTCAGGTCCTACAACTCGGATGAATATGTTTCAAGCAGTTAATAACGCACTAGATACCGCTATGAAGACAGACGAAACCGCTATGATATTTGGTGAAGATGTCGCGTTTGGGGGAGTTTTTCGGTGTACAATGGGTTTGCAAGCGAAATATGGAAAAGCACGAGTTTTTAATACACCGCTCTGTGAACAAGGAATTGTGGGATTTGGAATTGGGGTTGCCAATGTTGGTTCAACTGCTATAGCTGAAATTCAATTTGCAGATTATATTTTTCCAGCGTTTGATCAGGTTTGATTTTTTAGCACTTGCATATATTTGTAAATAAAACTTTTTAACGCATAGCTTGTAAATGAAGCGGCAAAATGCAGATACAGAAGTGGAAATCAGTTTGATTGTGGTAACTTAACTGTAAGAGCTCCTTGCGGAGCAGTTGGTCACGGGGCTTTATATCATTCTCAAAGTCCTGAAGCTTATTTTGCTCATACTCCGGGATTAAAGGTAAGGTAAGGCTGTTTTTATCCGACAACAATAACAATGCAATTCTTTAGGTGGTTGTGCCAAGAGGACCAATTCAGGCCAAAGGATTACTTTTGGCATGCATTAGAGAACCCGATCCTTGTTTAGTTTTAGAACCAAAGGTATTATATAGGGCAGCTGTTGAAGAAGTACCCGAAGATGATTATATTATTCCTTTAGGAAAAGCAGATGTGTTACTTAATGGTAAGACTATTGAAATTTATATATATCGAAAAATTACAGGTTCAGCTCATTGAAAAACAAAGCTCTGATGAAATGGCGCTGTATTTCAATAAAAATTGCACATGCACATTTGCGACATTTCCGGGGGCACGATCATCTGCATGCCGGCCATACCGTAGCTAACCGACTTTTTATTTTGTGAAAAAAAAAATCCATTTTTTAATCAAAAAAAATTACTTGGGATTAAGAAAAATCAGAGACCAAAAGGAAATTTTGCGCAGTATTTTCCTTTCCCATACGCCAAGCCTTTTTTTCTCACTTACATTTAATGTCCATACTTCACTCGCCGTTACCGTTGTTTTCACTATGGTTTTATGGCAGCGGCCGACATTTTGAAGCTAGTAAATTTGGAAATAAAAAGTTGGATTTTTCCCTAAGGTTTTCTATCAAATTCCGCTTATAATTCCACTAAATTAAGTTTGTGAAGGAAATGTTCTTTCACAGTCGAAATCGCACCAATCGTTCTGAACATAAGACGGAATGAACATAGCCACATACCCACTCACAGGCAGACATTGTTTTTTAAGATCAACTTAAAATATACCGAAAAATTCATTTACGTTTTTCTGCATTTTTAATGTATTATCAAAAAAGTTTCTATTATGATTTAGAATTTCACAAATGTGTTTTAATCCACAAAGTTGTAGTAAATATCGGGTGATCGTAAAAAAATGATTCAGAGCAGGCCATAGCCGAAGTGTTAAAGTTGGCAATACTTAATATAAGCCAATTGTCAAATGTTGACAGCTGTCAAAATTTTTGGTAGATACATTAAGTTAAATGTATCTAACCAAAAATTTTTACAGATGTCAACATTTGACAGTTGGCTTATATTAAGTATTGCCAACTTTAACACTTCGGCCATGGCCTGCTCTGAATCATGTTTTTTACGATCACCCGGTATATAGTCCTGTAATTCGTATACGTAATAGCACAGATAAGGTTAACACTACAGATATACGGTAAATATATGAGCTACCGGCAGCTTGTTTTATATGATTAATAATCTGCAAAAAGATGGCGCTACAATGACAATTTATAATTAAGTCACAGATGACTGTAATTGAGCAGATTACTTAGCACATATTCAAACCAAAAGTTAGACAGCCATCTGCCATGTTTAATTGTCAATTCGCAATTTTTCGTAAATAATTAATATTTCTACTTAATATTTCTATTTTTTATTCTAATATTTCTACTTAAATTATATTCATGATGTGACAGATGCACTCAAATCCGCTATAAAACAGTTTCCAACACATTTCAACAGTAATAAACAAATAGCGATAGCAGCGCCCTAAAATTGGTCCGGCGTTTTGTATAAATGGTCGTATATCTGTAGTGTTAACTTTATCTGTGGTAATAGAGTCTTAAAAAATAAACACATATTTTGAATCGTAGGGTTAGTACGCCATTTTTTGTCTATTCTAATTAAATGCTCGAAGATCCTCTCAGTTTTCTATTTATATTCTCACGAAAATGTTAAGGCGACGCCTGACTCCTGGTGAAAACTCAAAACGACTGTTTAAAAAGTGTTTCAACTTTAGAACCTCTTGAGCGTATTACTTCCAGGTTTTCTTTCGTCTAACATAAATTTCTATTATTTTAGTTTCACTTTAACTCTGCAACGTGTACCATGCAAAAAGTTATACTGTTTGTGATTGTTTGAACAAAATTATAATTTAAGAAGGCTATACCATTAATTTTAATCAACGTGATATATAAAATACAAGTTTCGTAGGTAATTTGTTTATGTAGAACATCTAACGAAGAAATATATTTTAATTATTGGAATATTGTGGGGAAGCTTGTACATGCGTAGCCTCACTGTTAAAATGTCTGCCTGGAAAAGAATAACTGTCTATTTTTTTGAACTTTTAAACAAACTCAAAAAAACTTGCTTATAAAGACGTTTGTTCAAAATGTAGTTAAATAAACAAGTTTATCGATTTTGACATCCACCAAATGAATCTTACATTAAATGTTGTGGCAGTTTCTCCATAATTTGCAATTTTCTTAATATAATGAGAATTTAATATCATACAACTCGTTTTATTAGATCGCCTTCTATGTCAGTGTGCGAAGTATACCTAAGAGAAACGTCTTGTATTCAGTTCAATGATACTGAACAATCGGTGTTCGACAAAGAGTATTTATAGCACCCGGATAAAATCGCAGATCATGGAGATTGGTCCGGTAAACAATATGAGCGGGGCGAGATGGCTCAAATATTAACTCACCAAATATTTCTTGAGGACAAATCAGAGTTTTCTAAAACAAAAAAAACACCGGATAATTTCGCTTCAGGATCGATCAGAACGGCCTAAAGCAATAACCAACCTTGCCACTCTTAGTAGCCAGAGCTGCAGGATCGAAAGTTTGTAACCGGTTTAAAGCTTATCATCGGCACAGGCTCGTCCAAGAGCCAACCAGCCCCCAGCTTCTACAAAAGCTTCAACCTACTTCCGCATTGAACTAAGGAAGAATCCCAAGCCAAACAACTTCACAGCCCCTTCTAGAGCAAAGCAGAAGCCACCAGTCTTCCGAAGCTCATGCACTAGCACCTTGTTTATTGTTCTCTGAATTATGGTTTATGTGAACTTTTGTAGTTGTTCTTAAAAACTTGTTAATTGTTAGTTCGTGGTTAATGTTATTCAAGTATAATTTTGTATGTCAAATAAATATTACTTTAAACCTACGAAGCTGTTATCTGCACTAACTTTTGCCCCTCACCCCTCTTACCATTGGCATTCAAACCAACCAAACATTTTACAGGAGACGCAGTCACACTTATAGGATGGGGTACTCAAGTTCATGTTTTAATGGAAGTAGCACAATTGGCAAAGACGAAATTCAACGTAGATTGTGAGGTTGTGGACCTCGTCTCTATTCTACCTTGGGACAGAGATACCGTTTGCGAAGTCAGTATATTTTACCTTTAACCCATAATTTTTTTTATTATGTAATATATTTTAAAACTGTTTTATTTTGACTATCTACAGTCGGTGAAGAAAACAGGCCGAGTTATTATAGCGCATGAAGCTCCTTTAACTGGAGGTTTTGGTGCGGAATTAGCTTCTGTTATTCAGGTAAGTTGAATGCTTAATTTTCTTAAACAAAATTTGAAATGAACAGTGCAAAGAGCACTTAAAACGTGTTTGTTTTGGTTTTTTTCTGGATTAAGCCATAGTAGTGCAACAGTTGAGCCCTAGGTGGACAATGGACATATATCTATGTGTCTTCACATCTGTTACCAAAGATTGCAATTCTATTCTTATGTTACATTAATTTGGTACCCAATAACCTCCGGGACAATGTTACGTGATCTGTACAATACTTAGTTTGTATCTACTTTTAAAGCATTTTGCATTTGTTTAAAATCGTTCGGCAAAATAATATGGTATAAACAGTTTTATTACGTAACAAGATAAGTTTTCATTTAATTCATCTACTCTGGTCTCAGCAAAAAAACAAGATTGGAGGACAGTGAAAGAGTTACTAAAGATCCAACTACTTTGGAAAAAAATTGTCAGCAATACCACATAAACTATTAAATCCAAATTAAAATCCAAACAAGAAGAGTTGTCTCTGATATTTCAACCAATCAAAACTTTGCTGTAGAGTTTTACACAGATTAAATCGATATGTAACTGTTTTTACTTGGACGGTACCCCTACCACCATATCAACTTCAAATTACAAAATAATTATGTCGAATATCGCTGTAGTACAATTTACTAGAATACATTTTTTATCGCAACACTCAAGCTTGTTGCTCTTTAGCAACTTCACTCACTTATCTGATATAAGTAAAATCTTTGGTCGACTAGTTTTTTCATACCAGTTGCTTTAAACACATTTTGCATTAAAATTACAAATAGTAACAGTTTACAACACGCTGCAATGTAATGTTAAAATAGTATATTATGCAACGAATCTATAATGATAGCTATTAATATACGAGTGAGATTACGACACGAGCGGCAAACAATTGTATTAATAGCCATTATATAAGAGTTGCATATACTATTTTTTCGACGACTAGTTCATAATAAAAAATATTGATTAAAAAAATGAATTCGAACATTATGCTTAAAAAAACTCGAACTGTTTTGCGATGTTAACTGAGAAATGTCAACAACTCTTGTAACCATGGTCACCAGAAACAATGCTGTGCTGCTATTAGTCAGTTTGGGTCATTTCATAATGAAAATCTGTATTGAAATGGGTATCATTATAGTATAGGCAGCGCACACTTAATACATAAATTAAAACATGGAAGTAGAAAAATGCATATTTTTAGATGAATTTCGCTAAATATGTAATTTGGCGCGAGAATTACGATTTTGCATACAAGAAATAGAAAAAAATAACTTATGGCATTAGTAAAAAAAAAGAGAGAAACCTAATACCTATCATTGCGTTTTATTTTGACATGATCGTCTTTCTTCCGCTTTTTCGCAACTTTCTTCTCTTAACATATTTTGTGGAACAATATACCGCTTTATAACTCTCAAGCTTAGCGTAAAACTTGAAATTGAACAGGTTCGATTGAAAAAACTTTATTAATTGCACGAGCGATTGTTACTGATTCTTTTTAAATATGTTTTCGGAGGCCCTTCCTACACAAAAATGAGTCCGTTGAAATCCCTGCCATTTTTAACATTTTTCAAGAAATCTGTACGTTTTCATCTCTTCTGCATGCAAATCGTAATTTCGAGGCCAATCTACATATATCACAAATCCATGGACGGTAGATTTGTGATATCTGACACACCTACATTTACCAACGCTACTGACAATCAGTAAAATCGACTGGTAATTTTATGAATAATCTTATAAATTTTTGTTAAATCCACTGCTATGTTAGATATTACAAAAAACCGGCAGTGATTATAAATAATCGCCGCCTTAGCATATACAGAGCGATTCACAAAAATACTTTGGAGCAGGCTTTGACCAGCGTGTATCACGTCTTAGCTATAGTCAGAACACAATTACAAAAATTAATGTCAGTCTTAATTGTGGTTTTCTGAATATATCTAAGACATGATGCTACCAGATTTTTATATAAAATTTGGAGCAGCGGGAACGCGCTCGGTTAAGTTGGGGTTTTCGGAGTTGGGCATGTTTAGACCCGTAAAAAACACTAAGTTTGCTGAGCCGGGATAAACGGAGATACTTTTTTGTATAAAAAAAGTAACAGAAGTCTGCTCTATACATATATGTTTTATGGATCGCTCGGTATACTACGTACACCAACAAGATGAAACCCCAAAATTACATAAACAATTGCGCTGCATAGCTACTTGTTTTAAGTGCAGTGATTGTAAACTTTTTATCGTTACAATTCACGTCTTTTGCAGGAGGAATGTTTTCTACATCTGTCAGCTCCTGTAAGCAGAGTCACGGGATTCGACACGCCGTTTCCTCATATCTTTGAGCCATTCTATTTGCCCGACAAATGGCGTTGTCTTCAAGCTATTCGTAATTTATTAGATTATTAAATTTTATTGTGTATTATATTTTATAAAATTTAATTTGCAAATTATTCTCCTGTATTTCGAGTTGAGATATTTTATTTGGTTTTGATTGCTATGTATTGTATTAATGTTTTAACTCGGATCTGTTCATAAACGATTTATTTTTAATTTTTATTTATGAAACCACATTTGATATCGTGTATGCCACATCACAAAAGCTTAAATTCTTTTAAGGATATAAAGTTACAAAAAATTTGACACTAAGATGATATGTTGAGAAATGGATTTTTATGCCTTGAAATTCCATACCACTTGTTCTAGTAGTGAAGCTCTTCACTTAGTAAGCCATGGAGTTTCTTGCCAATACTGGTAAAATATTTTTCTGAAAATGCCAGTTCAGAATTTGTTATGTTCTGCCGTTCTGAAAATAAATTGCTCAGAGTATTGTACTAACCTGATATAACTGGAGTTCTCTATAAATTTAAACAATTTCTTATATTATTGTTAACAGTTGTTCTTGTATTTATTTGCGAAATAGTACTGCTTTTCGTATAGATTTTCGAGAAGAAGATTATTAAACTCTAAAATGTGTGTTATATATAAAGATATCTAGAATAATGACCTGAAAGTTGAATGACAAACAAGTTTTTCTAGCTACTCGTGGTATATCATCTAGTAATATAAATATAAGGTCGTCTGTTTTAACCGGGACACTATAGGTATCTCGCAAACTGTAAGAGATTCAAAATTGGTTTAACAATATAATAGATGCCACATTAGGCGAACGAATACGGATTTTGCCTTCCAAAATACTCATGGCTTACTAGATACGAGCGAAAAATCTAAAAAGTAGAAAACCTTTTGAAGCTGTATAAAGAAAAAATATTTTCACAACTATGTTTGGTTTCATGTGCTAGATACAACGCAAACATGCATTTTTTAAATTAAAAGTCGTATTGTATTTTAACACTATGAAAAAGCTTGTCGTTCTCTTTTCAACGTTACCTGGTTTGATATATTTAATTTTAAACAAAATAAAAAAACAATAAAGGAATAAGAACTTTTAGTCACTATTAAAATAACTTTAGAAATACCTATTTTGGAAAACATTTTTGAGGAATTCTATTAGAAACCATATTTTGATAACAAACAAAATTAGCGATCGGGAAATTAACGAAAAATTAAATGAGATGATTAATTAACAATGGGATTAAAAAAAACTACAAAAACACGAACTATCGAAAAATGCATAAAAAACAACAGGCTTAAATTAAAAGCTCAAAATGAGCACTGATTAATTTATCAGATATTCACTACTTAAATGTGTATTATAATTAGTAATGATAGATAGACAGGATAAGCAGATTGTCTTTTGTGTTCGTGACAGAAAACATTCTAGTGTATAATTCATGTCCTACTTTAATAAACAAGTTCTTAATAGTATATTAAAACACAAGTTGCATAAGGCATTGTCTTAACGTACGAGTCCAAGATTGAAAAACGAGGGAGCGTAGCGACCGAGTTTTTTAATGGACGAGTGCGTCAAGACGCCTTACGAAACGAGTTTTTTATACTATTTTCTCTATTGAGGAGAATTAATGAAAAAACGTTATAAAAAATTGCTGCGATCAAATTTGGTAAATTTAGTATATGTATATGTTGGCAGCAAGTTTCAAATTGCTGCCATCAAATTTGGTAAATTTAGTATGTATATGTTGGCATACATACTAAATTTACCAAATTTGATCATGAATATCTCATGAATACCAATCTTTGTTGGTGAAATTTTACAAAAAGCAATGCTTTAAAAGACTCTTAAAACACTGTTTTGTAGCTAAAACAGTGCTTTAAGAATAACCTTAAAAAACCGGAATAGAAAAATTATTTTAAACGATATTTTCAGTTATTTTACAGGAACTTTTTATATTCTTAAAAAGGAAATAAAAATGGCTTTCCAAAAATGTAAAAATCCGACCAAAAGAAAAAAAAAGTTAACACCGCCGGCGCCGCTCGAAAATTGTGGGTCAAAAAAATTCTGGTTACACCAATAAATTCCGTCTGATACGTTATACTATTCCTACAAAAACGAATTATTAAAGTTTTTAAATAAAGCATCTACAAGCAAAAGAAGCAAACATCAAATTTTTGTTTTTTACGCGTATTTAGTAAACAAAAATTAGTGATTTAGTTTCAACTATGGCTAGAATAGACAGCTACGCGTTTCTTTCTTCCTAAAACTCCCTAGGCCGGCATAATTCTAGCCATAGTTGAAACCAAAAGCGATAGCAGTAAATATGCTGGAAAGATATACCGATTTGTTGCTTTGCAACTTTCTCGCTGCACATTAAAGGGTATTGCACAAGTTCCTGTTCTGTATCTAGTAAGCTATGAATTGTTCAACACCTTTTTAAATTGTAATAAAATTATTTAAATAGGCTATTTTATTCACTATTAATAATATAAAGCAAACTAAAATTAATAAAAATAAAATAAAAACCCGTTGAAGTTAATAAGTGTTCATTTACAATATACCTATTCGCCATTTAACAGTTCTTCTTTCTCTTACCCTTCCCAAGATCCCAGTGGTGAGCAGAATTAAAGTTTACAGCTGTATATTGACGGGAGTTTTACAGGTATTGCCGCTTCCCGCTTTTAAATCTCCATTGCCTTTATTCATATCAATCATTCTCTCCTATCCCTCACGTTCTCATTGCTGTCTCCAGAACAACGACAGTCGCTGCCTTCCTCTTCTTTCTTCGATGTACTGGGTGGTATTCAAAAACTCGTTTTGGCCACCTTCGCTCCTCCATTCCTTTTACATGGCCATGCCACAACAACTTTCGTGTCTCTATTTTGCCCATGATTGTGTCTATTATCCCAGACTGTTTGTGTCTTCTAATATTCTCATGCCTACGTGCTCTATTTAGAAGATTCTGCATGCTGTGCGTGTGGAATCCGTTTTACAGCAATCTTCCGTCTATTTTTCGTATTGTGCTGCTAGTACTCTACTCCGTACGTTGTTATTGGTTTTACAATTGCTTTGTATATTTGTATTAAGTTTTATTTCTGTTGACCAAAATAGAGAATTACGCCTTTAAATCGCTGATGTACCTCGTATGTTTTGAATGTCTCTTTCGCACTTGCCATTTTGTTGTCCCTAAACATTTGTAATATATATTTAAACACAACATAATGTATTAAAACAAAATTAAACTTTGTTATCACAGGCCTTCATAAAATAAACTGACGCAATTTTGTACATGCCTAAATTTTTCCTTATTATGAAAATATTTTTGTTACATTACAAAGTACATCAAAAATAAATGTGAGAAATACTGGTACATTTTTTCTCTAAATTTTGCCAGTTTTAAAGTTGATGTACCTTAATTAACTATAAAAATTCACTAATCAGTTGCTTTTTGAGATTACTACATTATTACCCATTTTATTGTTACTATGCTGCTGAAAGCTATGCAACCTAAACTACTCTTTATCATTGTAGTCTGCATGCTTACCTATATTTAGTTTTCCCAATTCCAACTAGCAATGATAATTTTTAAATGAAAAATTATTAAATTTCTTTAAGCTTGCCATCATTTTATTTCAAGTGTTTTACAGAGAATGTACAGGTTGTCTTTTTGGAATAAATTACACAGCTATCTATGTTGTCAGTTACAGAGCTGGTTAAATTAGCAAAGTTGAGCAGAATGTATAGAAGAATCTGATGCCATTAAACTTGACTTTTTAATTTTAATAGCCAATTACCATACAACAAAAATTTAAATACATTTTCGTAGATCTTTCTACATAGAATTCTACAACATTGATAAATATCTCACGGCGCTTTTGATTTTCAGGATATGCGAAACATTTTTTTAAATGCCATATATAGTAGGCTGTGATCCTATTAAAAAACTTAGTTTTTTCTGAGTTCATTGATACCGGGTTTGATATGGTTTTCTCTGCCAGTTTTTGGACATCTTAAAAATAGTGTAATTGTCTTAAATAACTACAAAGTAACACACAAGTAGACTTTAGAAAATAATTTCGTGTTAATAAAGTGTAGTAACGTTGCAAACACGTTTCACTAGCTTCATTACTAAGCTACACAGCTAGAACACCTTGTAACAAAATTAGCTGAACGGCTAGACCAAATGCTAAACATAATAACCCCATTATTAGCAAAATTCAACAATGGTTAATACACTTAAATTTGGAATATGCAATGCCAACGAATTGGCACAAAGAAGATAAGAGTTAAAAATGTTTTTAATTTTACACAGCTCATCACACACGTAGGTTATAATTTTAATGAAACGCGGAACCCAGGCGGAACCGCCCACGGCCCACACTGCAATAAAATTTAAAACAAAAATTAAACATTAAGAAATTTCAAAAAGGATTATTTGTAATCCACTATCATCACCATTGAGAATTGAAACGGACCAATTAATTTTGCTGCGGTATACACCCTTCCAAAACATTCAGTGAAGGCAGAACAGTATTCGGAATTTTTCACAAATTTGAGTAAAAGATTTATCGCAGCGAGTGACTCCAACGCCAAACATTAATGGTGGGGCAAAATAATCAAAACAACACTACTTATTTAAACTAATTTTATAAGTAACATTAATTGTTTGAAGTTATTTTGTTTTGATTCCCAGTCTGTTGGGCCTCTATGGTAATAGTTTATTTATTTAGAACAAACACCGCACTTGTATGAACTTAAGAGAAAAAAACAAAAAATAAACTTACATAATTACAAAAATAGCCCTGTTATCTACTCAAAAAATGAACACGCTGTATAATAATTTGTATTACATTTAAAAACCGATTAAAGTTATTCAGAACTAAAACTTTAAATATTAGATATGTTTGGCGTTCCTACTCTTACAGTTTATTTTCTGGACAGCCTAATCATTAAGTACTATGGTTGTATTAAAAATGTATGTATACTGGGTTTGATTGTTACTAATCATGTCTAGTGTAATGTTTCGGAAGCAGGCTAGTACAAAATCAATTATTTGCATTTTCGAGCTTTACAATTGTCATTTTCTAAATCATCCTATATGTTTATATAATAAAAACCATATTATTTTTCTATTTAAGATTTCTATCTTAAACACACACACACACACACACACAGTCTCAGACAATGTTGTAGACGTTATCTAATTATCTTAGAAACTGCATTTTATTTATTTAAAATTACCAGCAAAAAAATTGTTATTATTTTTGTGTTATGCTTGGGTTGTTTGTGAAATAAAAAATATTACTGGCACAGATGGGAATTGTCATTTGGGTAGTTAACAGAAGAAGCCGTTAGAGGGTACGAAAATAAAAGGCAAAAAACTGTGTTTTTAATACTGTTATAAACTTTCCTATTTGATTACAACTAACATTTAACGATTATTTATTAAGGTAATAATGCCTTTTTAATTACTTCACATAAGATAGAGCTTGTTTTGGTTGTTAATGGAACAATTCATTTGGTTTTACAATCTTTTACACTATCAAAAACCACTTAACAACATATGCTATATCTAGCCTTAAGCTTAAGCTTAAGCTATTAAGCCCATGCTTAATGTGTATAATAAAAAATATATGTTAGATTGAAATTTATTGTTGGATATACAGGATGTATTAAATTGCGTATAACTAAATTAGGATCTCGCTTGTTTGAAAAGATACAACGACGGTTAAATTAGAGAAAAGTTGACTGAAAAACAGAAATTTTGTAATTTTTGTTTTCGGTTGTAATTCATTTGCCATTGATATTACATATTTCTAGAATTAGGACACTTCTTATGCTAAATATAATTTTTTTATAAGGTTTTGTATAACTGAACTGCTACCGTTGTTGATTTTCAGTTGTCAATTTTTTTGTCTTCTTATAGCCGGCCTTTAATTTTTTTAATTTAAATGGTAATTTTTATTCTGATTGAAACGGTATATCACACTTTGCATTTTGTTTAAGTTTTGATCATTTTATTAGTGTCACGGAAAGATCACGTTTTTAAATTTAAATTTCAATAAATAGTAGGCTAACGTTATCGTGGAAATAAAACAAAACACGACTTTTATTATTTACTTTAAATTTTATATTCGTCGCAAGATTTCGTCAACTTCTGCGCAAGTGTAAAAGCTTGTTGAGAAACTCTATCCGTGCGCAGGCGCAGTACGCGTACTTCTGTCAGTTTCTAATGTCAAGTGGAATGATAAAGAAATTAGGTGCTTCTAATTTGTCAAAAAAATGTGTGTGTGTGGGCGCGCGTGCGCGTATGTGTGCGCGTGTGTGTGTTTGATTTACAATAATTGCCCTCTGTACAAGTAGAACTGTACTTCGGACAACCAAAACTCACCGCATTTATCGATAATGACGAGAGTTTGCACGAACTAGATTGCAGTAATTTATGTACCATGAGATAATTACGCTTGCAGTGAATTAGAACGTCCTTGACCTGTTCGGCTTTTGGATATTAATTGTAGGAATCATGAGCGTCAAGGTACATACTCATACATCACGTTTCTGCTGCAATTGTTGGCGCATCACTTTCACTGATCACCATTTATCGTGATTTGACGAGGAGATTTCACAAGAAGTCGGGGGCGAGTTATGCACGTTTGTGTGTTGTACATCATGCCCGTAATATTATAGTTTTTCTAAACGTTATTTTAGTTTCATTAGCTTCGACGAATACTATGGTTTATTTGGTCACGACTCATAAATTTTAAAGTTTCTTCTATTTCATTTTGCCAATGCATTTCCTTGCACGAATTATAAATTAAATTGACAAGTGCTTTGTTTCATTACAGAAATTTTAACAATAATGTTATTATGTTCACACTTCACACGTTTTAGTAGATTGCAACATGTATTCTTCAGATGAACCTAGTTTGGTTGTTACAATTGATGATGTAATATAAAATAGAGAAACTACAAAGATTACCTTGATTTCCTTACTTGTCCAGAAGACTATTATAAATGTAACAAAAGCTCGTAGTTATTGTTATTATGGATAATAAATAAAATTGATTGTATGTGAAACGTAATTAGAAATATTATGAAATAAAAGCATTTGAGCTTAAAGGAGCAGTTTTGATAAATATACAGGGTGTGTATAAATTGGTGAAAGAACTACACGTGGCGATGTTGGTCATAAAATTCTGAGTCGTAAATCTTAATACCAAAATGTTGGACAATACTTCCTCTGTCCTCAGGAACCATTTTAAAGGAACGTACATTTGACAACATTGGATCCACACACCACAGGTGTTTTGTTGTAATGCACGGTAACTAATGATGTCTGTTACATCGCAATACTCCGTGAATGTTGGAACAAAGTTAGGGTAATTGTTCGAACTGAAAACCGTCTGTTTGCAAACACAGTTGTAACCTTTGTGGCATAGTTTGCATCACTCGTTCAAGTTTTTGGGAGGTGATTTCTAATACAGCCGCATTAATTCTATTCCTAACTTCGTCAGAATTTGTGGGAGGCGTAGCATAAACTTTTCCTTTAATGAAACCCCAAACAAAAAAGTCTAATGGACTGAAATCGGGGGATCTCGCGGGCCATAAGATAGGGCCGCCGCGACCAATCTATTTGTTTGGTAAGTGTTCGTCCAACCACTCTCCATCATGCATGTATAACATTTCGTGTCTTATCTGCAACGGCATTTCGTCAATTACTTGTTCTAAAACATTGAGGTATTCATCGGCATTAAGACGTTCGGCAAATAAATTGGTACAACAACCCTATGGTTTATTATGACAAACCAAACTTTAATGGAAAATCTTCTTTGGTGACCATATTCTCGATATTCGTGCGGGTTTTCGTCAGCCCAATGGTGAATATTATGTGTATTAAACACGCCATCTCTAGTAAACAGGCACTCATCGCTCCAAAGAATACGTCTCAAGAAGCCGTCATTGTCACGAATTGTATTTAAAATCGTGTTGCAGAAATTCAATCGGGCTATGTTATCATTTTCATAAAGGGGCTGTACTTTGGTGACACATAATATGGATGAAGAAAGTTTTGTTTTAGAACCAAATAAACGGTGTTATTGCTGGGAATATTTAATGTTGCAGCTAACTGCCGGGTGCTGACGGAGGGATCTTCTTGTACTGCATCTAAAATTTGCTCTTCCAGTTGTACCGTGCGACTTTGCCTTGGTCGACCAGCGTTTACATTCCTTGGAACAAATGAACCAGTTTCACGAAGACGTTGGTCCAGCCTTCGAAAAACATTTGCTGTAGGATGCCTCCGGTTTGGATAACGTGCACGATATTCACGTTCTGCCATGTCGCCATTTCCATTACAGAAACCAAATACCATGTACATATCAGCATAATCATTGAACGTAAAATCCATTGTTAGTGAACGAAACAAGAAAACGAAAATAATAATAATTAATACTAATAACTACGAAAAAAGCAACGATGATGGAAAAAGGAAGTCCAATTACAAATTTTGACACTTGTCAAACTTTGACGTTATCAAGACAGAAGTAATTTAGAGTCGCATCACTCTTGAATAATTATTGTTTCACAATGCTGCCATATGTATTTTTTACAATAATTAGTTAACGAAGAAATGTTTAAAACACGCTTTTGGGGCTGAAAACAACATCTATGAAAAAATATTTATTACAATTCTTATTTCTTCTAATTTGCAGCTCTTTCTGTCAACAGATAATGAATTAAAACACTTATTAAAAGACTTCATTTTCAAACCGTGCATACCCAGAAAGCATGGTGCAATATTTTGGTATAAAGATTTTTGACTCAGAATTTTATGACATCGCCACGTGTAGTTCTTTCGCCAATTTATACACACCCTATATTTTAATGACAAAGTAAATATTACTACTTACGTCTTTATGAACTCGTAAACCACCTAGTTAAACTCAGTGACGGATGATGCAGGGAAACCAATGCCTCAATGCCCTACCAAATTAAAACCTACCCACCGTATCAACATTTTTCTTTTTGTCTGTTCAATTAATTGATTGTTTTTTATAAACAAGCATCATACTGTTATTATAAAAACTATCAAAACATAGTAGCTAGTACAATGTTTAATATTAAGTAGTTGGTGTTTTAATGATGTGTCATCAAGCTAAGGGGCCATCGTTAAGCCGCCCGTAATTTACGAAGTAGAGTGGCGTGGGGTAGCGGGATTTCACGTTTAGTAATGCTACTTGTACATGCACAAACATTTTTCCATATTTGTTCCCCAACTCAAAATGTTTTACGCAGCAATTATTAATCATAGTCTGTAGTAATACCATAAGAGGTTTGTAATTGGCGGTCTTCTCTTCCTCTTCAGTGTCTTAACCTTTCTATCTAAGTCTTCGGGTGTCTAATACTTTTTCCGCTCTTTCCCATCTCTCAACGCTTCTTATTGTATATCCCATTTTTCAAAAAATTTTTTATTATCTCATTCCAACTTCTTTTAGGTCACCCCCTCGCTCCTATTTGGCATGGTTGCCAGTCCATAGTTTTCTTTGGGAGTCTATCGTTGTTCATCAGTTTGACGTGTCCGTACCACAAGCGTTACCGCTTTTTTATTTCTTCTGTGATAGCCCGTTCCGCTTTCGTGTTTTCATGTATTCTTTCCTTTCTGATTCTTTCTCTTTGGGATGTTCCTGCAGGTCTTCTCCAACAGTACATCTCCATCACGGTCAGTTGGCGGTTGACATTTATCATATGCCTCTATCCCATTCCTTGGCATATATTCTCTTTTCTTGTATTTCGTCTTTGTTTTGGGCCGTAATGTGATCGTTGGCAAACTGCAGCGTGTGTAGTGTCGTATTTTCGAGCTAGAGTTACTTTGAATTCTATGGTCAGTTTTGTTCCCACCTTCACTATACCTGTTTGATTATTATATGGTTTTTTCACAGCCCTAACTTATGTATTGTTTATCTTACTGTCTTGTAGAACTTCCCATAATTTGCTTAAAGGCACATTATCGTACTCTTCAGTTATGCCTAAGAACACAAATTTACTTCTCTGCCTGTTGCTAGTGTTTTCTATATTGTTTGTGTTAAGCAGAATATATTGTTTCGGTACGATCTTCCTGTCTTAAATCCACTTTGCGCCACCCATTCTTTTTTATATTCTCTAGTTAGTTAGTTCAATTAGTTCTTGTCTAATTCGGCGATTGTTTTTACTGACTGTACTGCAATTCCTCTATAATTCTCACATAGGTCACTTTTTGTTCTTCTGAAAGCTCGTTGTCATCGTTATCTGCTGCTCGTTTTTCTTGCTGTGTGTTTATTTGAAATTCCGACGTATTTTCTGTGGGTAGTTTTTGGAAGTATTGTTCCCACTTTTATATAAGTATATTTGGGATTATTGTTTTCTCTCTATACGGCGTTTTTACGTTTCGTATAAATTTCTATATCGCCGATGCTCTCCCTCCTATATACATTTCTATCTCTACATTTATATTCCTACGTTTAATAATAATAATAATAATAATAGATATATATTTTCTCCATAATTTTCTTAGTACAATAGTTCACGTGGTTGGGTAAAGGTTTATGTAATGATCGCTTTTTTTGATATAATTGGCCGCCATTTCAAAACAGTTTGATACCCCCCTAAACTACCCTTTCCAGAGCCCCAAAAAATTTATAAATATTTGTACTGAATACCTCGGGAACGATTTATATAACAAATTTTTTATCTCACCTGTGTAGGTTCAATAGTTTAGCCGTAAAAGATAATGCGTCGGTGGTCTGTTACACCCTGTATATATATTTTATAAATTAGTTCAATTTAGTTAACTATCTATTAATTTATATCCAGACTTGAAAATATAAAACATATGTCAATTTTTATAAAATTATATTTAATTATGAAGGAAGAGAATTTCGCAACAGGAAGTACCAAATTTACATTAAAAAGTTCATTGTAACAATGCTTTAAAGGTTGTACAAGTGCCTTTTAAACCTACACACATTTTATTAATTAAGATATAAACTTTAAAGCCGAACCATCTCCGTAGACCATGGTCAAATCGAATTTTTAAGTTTGCTGTTATACAGTTTTTATGCCATTTAAAATAAAATTGGGCTTCCAAGATTAACATATCGACTCGTTGTTTAAAGAAAACAGTCACCAAGGTCTTACCCGTAGGTGCAGCACTTAGCAATCAGTCGCAGATGCATAATAATTTTTATTTCTATTTAATTTGCTACATTAAGCCAACACCTAATTTGTTGAATTATGAAATACTTGAATGTCAATGAACCTAAAGTACATTTTCATGTATCTACATATTAAGGTGGTGTTTATGGAGTGACCTAATTTTTCCATAAATTTTGATTATCTTCAAGCTCTCGGTAAAAGGTATAATTATGCTGTTTTCGTTGAATAACGAATCCGAAGTATCTGATAACCGTCAATTAGACTTAAATAAATTTGAATAATTTTCAACAGATACAAATGCCCGAGGAACTCAATGATTTATGTAATTTTGAGTGAGCTATAAAAAAACTAGCATATGGCATTTAAAATAACTGATTGACTTATTAATTTTTCAATGTTTTTTAATTGTTAATAATATTAACATTTAAGATGATTTATATGGCAGTAGGCTTTATTTATTAGTGCTAATATTATTTTATTCCTGTAAAAGGAGATAAAATACATTCAGGTCATTTTAAATCACAATCTCGAAACCTTTGAACATCAATGTAATATACGGCAAAAAAATACATACGTAAGCAACCTATACATACATAAAATATTGCGTCACTACAAAAACACTGTATTAGCTTAAATTAGTAATCAAATGTATGGACGAAACGGTCTGAACAAAATTATCAGTTGTTACCGATTTACGTGAAAATATTTCAGGAAAACGCAAATAAAAACAATATGTAAAAGAATAATAATGAAAAAATAACGTGTTGGCCACAATCGTCTGAAAAAGATCAAATATGTCATTTTGAACAATTACTGTAGAAGTGTAGAGTGTAGGTGTAGCAGATCTGTCAAAATAAAAAAAATAGGCTAATCTTTATCAACACTGTTTGTTTTTCATCTTAGTTTTCATCTGCTGTTTGGTAAAAGTTACAAATATATATCAAAATATGATTTAGACAAAAGTTGCTTATATTTAAGCCATCTCTCAAACTAGAGCTGCGACTTTATGTACTGAAATAGGAAATACGAATCCGAGCCAATTCGAATACAATCCGAAGTTGTATCTGATATAATTCAATTAAAATAAGTTGCAAGTCGGATCAGATCAAGTAAGTTCTACTTTAAGTTAGATTTGGAAACCAATCCACAAATTTAGTTTTTCCAAGATCCGAAAGTTATCCAAGATTGGAAAGTAATCTAAATCCGAAATTTAACTAAAATACGAGATTCCAAAACTCATCTAATATTCTAACATCCAAAACTTATCTACACCAAAAACTTATTCAGAATTTCACATTTCTTTGAATTCAAAGATTTATTTTTAGCTCCCACATTTTACCGAAAGATTATCAAAACTATTAATCAACAACATTAAAATAGTACGGTTAACCCAATAATTTAAGCGAAGCTTGTTAAACTGCACAAAAACCTATTAAATGTGATCTATATATTAAATTGGGCACCCTTCCACGTTAGTCAATTTTCTACTCGGCTGACAGCGTCGCGTCAATCATTATTCGAACGACAATGCCAAAAAAATTGAACACGTTTAAATTTAAGCATTTTCAGGTAAGAAATAGTATCTCGCACCCTAATGCAACTGTATTACGAATTTACGTTGACTTTTAAACTGTGTAGAATGCTAATATTTAATAAGACAATATTTAAGAGTTCATAAGTTGAACGACTTCTTTTGTTTATTTCTATTTTGCCGGTTAGGGTAAATCATTATATCATATAAAAACGGACGGAAATATCGGAATAATAAATCAGTAGCGCATAAAACAACCTAGAGGCGTACACATTTTTGTCGGGTTTATGAAACACTAAAAACAGTACCAAAAACCAAATATGTTTTTACGAAAATAAAAAAAACATAAAAGTGTGACATTGTTCAATGTAGGATACTATAGGATGTAGATTATGTAGCACAAGATTGAATTTATTTTCGATTCAGATGGATTCAATAAAGGATCGTTAGGCAGCATTCGGATATGATTTTTTTTATAAAACTCCCACCTCTACTCGGTACTATTAATAAAAAATTATTAATTCTCATACTGCCTGCCTAAGTGGGCTAATCGAAAAATGCCGCATCTTAAAAGTAAACGCGAACTAGATATGCTGAATTTTTATAAAAATTAAGCAACGAATTTTTATCAAATTGAATTATAGCAAAGATTTTTAGTATATAAACAGAAATTATTGTTAAAGATTTTTTTAAGGAAATGCGATTTTTTTTAATTTTCTTTGCTAATAATAATAATTCTGAAGTATTTAGTTTCATTTTTTCTATATCATTTATTATGCTTGTCGTCTTTACAAACTTGTAATATATGTATATAAGTTATAACCAGCAGTGTATGCACAGGTATAGTTAAATAACAATAATTTTAACGTTTCAGCGATATTGTTTGCAAATTAAAAATATCTTGTCTCGCAAAAACTGCATAGAAATAAAAAAATTAAACCGGTTCAAATATAGGCTATAGCAATCATTAATTATATTATAGTAAATGTCTATGAAGGTCGAAATACAGAATACTGTTCGGGTGAAAAATATATCACGTAACACATTTACATACATTCAATGAATTATTACACCACCTCAACCTTCTTCAGTAGCCTATGTTACCTACCTCTGTTTGTTGGATTTAAATACAGGTTCATAGGCGGTAACAATATTACAACTTTACTCCTTGGGATGTCAACAACGAGGCCCCCAGTTCAAAACCAAGGTTGGCCAATGTTCTTGATAATGAATTTAGATTGTAATATGTAAGTGTTTTTATACCCCTGTATACACGAACTAGCATTTTTATACAATTATTATAAAATGATTACCAACACAGTGTGAAAATTACGAGAAATGCTAAAATAAATGCTTTGAATATTTACACAACGAACTGTAATATTTACGATTTTTTAACTTATGGAGAAATTAAGATTAGTATATAAGCATAAACTCTGGAAGTTACTGTACCCTATAAGGTTTTGAAATTTAAAAGCATAAATAACGAACTATTCAATTTTGAGAGTTATAATTGATATGCAATTGATAGAATAATAGTAGTAGATACCAAAGCACACAGTTAAGTAAATAAATAAATAGATACTACGGGATTACTTGTTCACAGAATATTTTAATGTTAATTATCGGTTTCGCTTATCTAATACGATAATGATTATTATCTTGTACATTAACATTTACATAACAACATCGATCATATTAGTATGACATCAAAATCAATGTTGTAGCTTTTAAAGGCTTTGTGTAATTTTGTTGTCTGAATGAGAATTTCACAGGCTCCCGTCAAAAAATTGTTACGTTCATCGACTGAGGATGGTTAACAAAACATGGCCGGCCCTGGATGCAATACTTTTAAATCCAATATACTTTATTATTATTCAATTACCAAACCCCAAATCTGAAACTTACTCCAATCTCTTCAAATTTAAGCCTTCGATGTCTACATTTAGGATCTTAGTTTTAGTGAAATTTGAAATCACGGGACGGTAATTACTCATAATTTGTAATTTTTAGCATTTTCCAAAATAAGCATGTTCAGGTATCTGCCTCGCAGAAATTCTCGTCTACTGACGTTCTCAAATCGGCAAATGTTACGTTACGTAACGTATACTTTCAATATTCTTAACGGTTTTGAAATAAAGACAGTTTTTGAAATACAGCACCGTATTAAGGTAAACTTTAGCATTAGCCTCTTTCCACTGTATATCCATTTAGAATGTCAGAACCGAATAAATATTTTACCTAGCCTTACCTACTTCTTTGTCAATTCCGATTGCAAAATATGTATTTAAAGGGTATTTACTTTTAATTAATGTTCTTTCTTTCTTTTATCTTTCACCTTTTATACCCGAAGGTGTCGAGGACTATCACTCCGGCTATAAATTCTAATTTAAAAAATGTATAAAGATTGATTTTTTTTGTTCTGCTTCAAATGGTTATGAAATTATTTACCATTAAAAATTCATTAATTTCAGTTTTTTTTTAGATAATGCAAAAAGTTGACGAATCCTAAATTAAAAAATGGTATCAGATTCTCCTCGAAGTTCAGCTCAATTTTGCCAAACTAATCGACTCTGTAATTCTCATAATAAATAAGGTAGCCATGTTATTCACTCAAAAAATAAACACCTTCCTTGATTCAATCAACAGTACGATAAATTAATTATTAATAGCACCTCCTGTTTTTTTTGTAACTCAAAATGTATCTTCCGCTGACTCGATCTCGGGATTGAGAAGTGCTCCCGAAAAGAGAATCCTGTGAAAAAAACGAAAAAAGGCTTAAAACCCCCCAGAAAAAACTCTAAAAATCCAGTAAAAAACAGCTCCGTAAACAAATTCTCAGAAAAAAAACTCGGGGCGCCCCCGGTACTAGAAACCGAAACTTTACGCGTCTATTATATAGGGAGCTTGTTCGTACGTACTGATATCCATACGATCAATACAGTTTTCGATGCAAAGAAGAAAATTGACTTTGCGCTGTTTGTTTGGATTATTGGAAGTTTGAACGCAATCAAATCTTAGCCTTCATTTACAAACCAGACTCGGCCGCCGTCAGAAGCATTGCGCTGTATATCACGTCTTGACTGTTGATTTTACAAATTGACGTTGATTTTTATTAAGTTGTGCTGTATAGAATGCTAAGATTTCATAATAGTTCTGGATTCTGGATTTTGGGTTGGAGGGTACCCGTACAGGTACACGCACTTAGGCCGCTGAAACGGGCCCATTGTGCTGCCTCCACAGCAGCTCCTCGGCCCGGGAGTCACCCAAGCCACCCAATTCTTTGGATGAACTTGAGGACATCCGCGGTTGGGCTGTTGCTGATAATGGCCATGTCAGGCCAGAAGTCCCCCAGCATGGATCCTCTGATTGTTGCGAGAGCAGGGCAGGGACAGAGAACGTGTTCTGCCGTCTCGTCCTCAAGGTTGCATCCGCGGCAGTTGGGGCTAGTGGATAGCCCCATCCTGTGCATGTGTTTCTTTAGGGTGCAGTGCCCCGTTAGAATTCCTACGACCAGTCGGAGATTCTTCCTGGACAACTGTACGCAGTACTTGGCTATCTTCAGTGAGGTTGCTGCAAGAGCAGCCTTCGCTTGGCGACAGCTTTGAATATTTTCCCACCTTCTTATGAAGCTGTTGAGGGTTTCTTGATGTAGCATAGTGCTGAGTATCGTCGGGGAGATGGGGGTTACAGGTTCTGGCCCCCAAGGAAGTTGTTCCGAGGCCAGTCTTGCGACCTCATCAGCTTCCTCGTTGCCTCGATTGCCATCATGTCCCTTTACCCAAACGAGTGAAACGACATTGTCTCTAGAGATATCTTCGAGAGCTTCGTAGCACTCAAGTACTACTCCTGAGGTAATCTTACAATTACTAAGGGCCAATAAGGCAGCTCTGCTATCACTAAAAATACCAATACCTTGGTTCCTTATTTGTCGTTCAAGGACTGCGTTTGCACCGTGCATTATCCCCACTACTTCCGCTTGGAAGACGGTGGTGTGTTTGCCTAGTGGTATACTTTGGCGAAGGTTTAGGTCATCGGAGAAAACCCCGGCGCCCGTACCGTGCCTTGTTTTGGATCGATCAGTGAAGATGGATATGTCCGGATGGTGGGTTGCCCCAGCGTCCGCGGGTACACTGAAGTGTCGATTGAAGGTAAACTTGGAAGGGAGGCAGTCTACCACCGCGTCAAGAAGAGGAGTCTTTACGACTGCCTCGTCGAGGATGCTAGTGTGCTTGCCTCCCACACCACTTGTATACCATAACCCCCTACGGCGTAGCCTCAAAGCAGTCTTTATGGCTAATTCCTTCACAAGAAGATCGAGTGGAGGTATGCATAGGACCGCTTCTAATGCCGCCGTGGGGGTTGAGCGCATAGCCCCTGTAATGCTGAGACAGGCAAGACGTTGCACATGTCCCAGTTTAGTTGCTGCTGTAGCCTGTCTGGCTCTGGGCCACCAGATCAGTGCTCCATAGCATAACATAGGTCTGATAACGGCAGTATACAGCCACAGGGTGATTCTGGGGGAAGTCCCCAGGATTTACCCAGCGCGCGGCGACGCTGCCAAAAGACCATGCATGCTTTTTCGGTCTTAGCCTGTAAGTGCTTCCCCCAATTCAGCTGTTTGTCGAAAGTAACTCCCAGGTATTTGACGTTGTCTGATAGATTGAGAGAAGTACCAAATAGGGTGGGTGTACGTAAAGGTCCAACCTTCCTCTTTCTGGTGAATAGTACCATCTCTGTTTTCGAGGGGTTGACAGAGAGGGACTGTTCATTACATCAGTTTTCTGTTATTCGAAGAGCCGTCTGCATTAAGGAGCAGAGCATGTTCTCAAATTTCCCTATGATGAGGATGGTAATATCATCCGCATAACCAATAGTATAAAAGCCAGCGTCGTTGAGGGAGTGCAGAAGGCTGTCTACCACTGTGTTCCATAACAGTGGGGACAGAACGCCACCTTGCGGGCAGCCCTTCGTTACAACACCTCTTATGGAGCTGTCGCCTATATTAACCTGTACTGCTCTCATCGTAAGGACGTGTTTTATCCACTCACGGAGAGTGGACGCGACCCCGTGCCTGCGAAGGGCAGTATTAATGCTGTCGAAGGAGGCCTTATCAAAGACTCCTTCAATATCGATGAAAACTCCTAGGGTGGACATTTGATTGTCTAGCGATCTCTCTACCCGATTTGCCACAGCATGTAGTGGGGATTCGGTGGATCTCCCAGGGATGTAAGCATGTTGATTTTGGTGCAGTGGGTGTGTGAATAGCACCTGCTCTCGTATTTCTCTGTCGCATAGTCTCTCAAGCGTCTTTAGTAAGAAGGATGTGAGACTAATGAGGCGAAATGATTTTGCCAGGGAGTAGTCACTACGACCCGGTTTAGTTATAAATATGACCCTCACTTCTCTCCAGCTCTCCGGTATGCATCGGAAAGCGATACATGCCCGGTAGATACGCACCAGGTGAGCAGGTATATAGTCCAGACCCCATTGTAGAAGGGCTGGAAAAATACCGTCCAACCCGGGCGACTTGAAGGGAAGGAAGGAGTTTATAGCCCAGGTCACCTTGTTACTCTGTACGACCCGGTCCGCCACTTCCCAGTCCTCCTCTGTGGGGGGTGGTGTGTCGAGCCGAGGCCATACATGGGGGGTAACAATACAGCCTGGGAAGAGAGTGTTTATTAGCACGTCGGCTGTCTCTGCGGGTTTGGTTGTGAAGGTACCATCCCCTCCTTTAAGACAGCCCAGCCCGGCTGTTGATTTGGATCCTTTGAAAGGATCTTCTTTAAGCGGGCCGTAGAGGCAGTGGTTTCTACGGAATTGCAGAATGCTCTCCAAGAATCCCTTTGCCTGCGACGAGTTTCCTTTTTATATAGTCGTTGTTGGTCCTTATAGGCCTTCCAATCTCTAGTGTTCCTAGATCGTTTCGCTTTGTTGAAAAGTTTACCTAGTACTGATTTCATATTGTCGAGATTCTTGCACCATCAAGAGGTGGTGCATCTCGCACGGGACGTCATAATAGTAATAAAATTTAAAGGTACAATTAATTATGGAATTATCAAAAACTGCTTATTAACCAGAATAAAGTATTCACGATGTAAAACAGTCGGGTGCTGGGCAAACATCTCTTCATAATTAATCTAAACATTTTTATTATTCTTGCAAACGACTTTATGTATTGATATTTTAGTATAGTTAAAGCTTAGGATGATGTCGTATAAACACGTACTCGAATATCGCAATAACGGACAACAAAATAAATCGCCGACATATTTAACTAATACAAAACAAAGGTCTGTATTTCTTCGCTAATCGCCGACACCTTGCATATTTAGACAATATACAATACTGCTGAAAGCATTAAGAATATCTCGACACAGCGTATTTATTATTAGTATTAGTATTAATTATATCTGCAATGAATCGTAATTAAACCGAATAGATATGTTTAACACTTAATGGTCTAAACTCTAAACGTTTATTTTACGAAAGGTAACCTAATTGACTTAATAACTATTGTAGTAATACAAGAGATAACATTTTAATAGTAATAACGTAATTTATTTGCAGAATTGTTCTTAATTAATTAATATACTTTCCATAGGAAAGTTTAATAAGGTTAAATTTAAAAAAAAACCTTAACTCAGTTTAATTATTTAAAATAATTCTTTATCTGAGTGAGATTGCTTAATACCCATTCGAATTTAAATTGTGGTTCTTAAAACGACACATGTCCTTAACTGTAGTTGGATTGTTGGAAAGTGGTTATTACTTTGTGATATATCATATCTTAAGAAATGTTCGTTTATACATGTTTTTTTGCAACTCAACACCATAAACATTAATTCTAATTTCAATCATCATATGTAACAGCGGCCAAAATGGCACTTCATAGTCAGAATACGATTACTACCATTTTTATTGTATTCACTCAATTTCAATTAAATCAAAATTTCCTTTCTCCGAATGTTGTCAGGCGCTTGGATCGTGGAGACTGTAAACGGCAGTTGATAGCCTTGACAAGGCCGTTAGTGCGGGCGTTTGTCGCTCCTTACTCCCCGTTCCGTGGAGTTCGCAATTCTCAAACATTCGATTTCTAATGCAAGCCGTGGCCGGCATTCCTAAATATTTCAACACAAAGTGCAGCACTAACATATCTTAACACTAGGTTGTTTGTAATTTTGTTTTGAAATACGCTTTAATTAACCATTTATGCTGAAGAAAACCATAGTAATGAAATATATAATAATTATCTACGTCAATTATATCTAAATGAAATCAAAATTTTTATCTTATAAATTGATTAATGCATAAATTCTTCGAAACATTACAATGGTGTTTGAGCATTGTAGCACTTGAAGATCTCTATCTTAGTAGATGTTCTTTCAAAACTTCCTCATTTCACTTTGTGTTGGTCTGATTACAAATATTTAAAACTTGGCTCGATGTAATATAAGTAGGTATTTAAATTCTTTTCGGATGTGTCATTAGCATAGGAAAATGTAAGTTAATAAATATTGCGTTAATAAATATAACAAAGTAACAACACGGGATATACGTAAAAAAACGTCCTTGTTAAAAATTTCGTTGCAGGCATGTAGAATAACCTTGCGTTTTAAATGAGAAAGAAGTCGTAGTTGATCTTTTTCTATAAAGTTAATTATCATGTTATTTAGTTTTTCTAGTGCGTTGGTCCCCGGTTTCTGTGCCTTTCACTCCTAGGCCACTTGAAGGGCGCCATTCGACTTAAATGCTCTACTCACTATACTGTAATAAGATTTCACCTGGTAAACCAAAAATGGTATAATTGATAGAATAGAATTTAAACGATTTCAGTTTACAGCTAAATAACACTTATTTCGATTGTAAACCTACGTTAACTGATCGTTTCATTGTTTATTATTCAAGAATTCTTATTTTATTAGTGTTTTTGCAATTAATACTTTATAATAACAGGCTGTTGAGTGCTACTTCATACGCATAACCGAATTTGTTGCTCTGCCACGAACTGTTATATTTCCTAACAATTCGCTCTATAAGAAGCACTTTCAATTGTATATAATATAAAAAGTATTCAGTGTAAACACGCATTTACATGCACAGCGAAGTGTGTGCACATACTGCTGTAAATGCACTCAAATTGCCTAAAAACGTATGATTTCGGTAAAATATGCATCAATATGACAGTTATTGTCATAAAGTTCGTAGGTGTATTAAACAACAAATATACAGTTACACTTACAATATTAATTCCTTAGTATTACTACAAACAAATTAATTATTTAATTAATTATACATAATTCAATTCCACTTAAGCTGTTATATTTTCTATAAATGGCCGTTTTGTATGTTTTAGATTAATTATTATTAAGTGTTTTTCAGTTAGTGAGAAGAAATGATTGAAAATCTGACAAATTAGCTCACACAACAATTTCTTTTTCACGCTGGTTAACACGAATGTTTATAATAATAAATTAATTGTAGGGACACCCTAAATAACTGAATAATTCTTAGAAACGTTTTCAAAAATTCCTAGTTTAATATACAGTGTGTCTATAAAGTAACCCCTCCCTTGCTAACTTTTAAACGACTTAATAACTCGGCTAAAAATTTTGTGTGCTTTATTGGGAGGTTATATACTACTATTTAGCGTATATTTAAATTTTGCACCTTGCAAAATGGCAGCTTGGGCCTATTTAAAAAAAAATTAATCAGCAAAGGGGGTCGAGTGGAATCTGATCTAAAAGGTCTTTTAATTCTGCGTGTGACCCTAATGTTTCAGAAAAAATATTCATCTAGAACAAAATGACCAGTAATTGAAAATAAACAAGTTTATTTAAAACTAAGAATTAAACAAGTGTTCGAAATATTCACCATTGACTTCTTAACACATGAAGAGTCTGTTCTGAAATTCCTCCCTTACTTTTCCATAAGTTTCTGAAGTGATATTTCTGCAAACTTGTGTTATGCGCTGCTCCAGTTTTTTAATTGTTGATCCGAGGATTCTGTACAGCGCCGGATTGGCCCACCGGGAAATCGGGAAGTTCCCGGTGGGCTGGGGAAGAAATGTGGCCGGTGGCCGGCAGGTCTTCAGTAGAATAAATTTATATAATTAACATAAAATCAAGTTTGCAATTTTGCATTTATACTTTAGTTTTACAAACTTATGCCTTCTCTCCTCTTTGTATTATCGTTGTTGAGACTGGCACAATAAATCAATATACTTGTAACAAACATAGAAATTGCCGGCTCAGATAACATATTCTCTGAAGAATTATCGGAATTTTGGAATTTCATACGCATGCCGCGGCCGGTGCCCCGGCATTGACAGATCTAAAAACTGAAATCTTTGTTTATTATTATATAATTTTACAACTTTTACGTGCTAGAAAAGACCTGATCATATGTAGGGCCATGAAGGGGATGATGTTTCCGATTTTTATTTTCATAACATTACAGATTACTACTATTTATGAATTAGACATAAAAATAGAGGACACATTGCCAAAAGTTCGAACGAAAAAAACAAAAAAATGTTTGATGAACTTGCTTCAGCTGATCCTGTCATCGGTGCAGAAAATTGGTATAGAGTCAACGTATATAACAGAATTTTTTATCAAATTATTATTACTTTTGAGGAGAGTATTCAGAAACAGGGCAATATATTTAGAGGTGGCTTCATTGAACCCAAAAAACTACGACCAAGAAATATCCTGAGATTTTGTAAGACCTTGCGATGGTTTAAAAAAGTTTAATGATAACGTTGCTTCTGCCCTTTTGATTTCGGAGTTAAAGGACTTTAAATCCAAGTGGGATGTTCTAAAACTTAATTTAGACGAATCACAAGAACAATACCGTCAAGAGGATGAAAACGAAGAAGAAAGCCAGGATGACAAAAATGAAGAAACTGGAGTTCAGAAATGCTATAACATTTAATAATAAACGCTGTCGTAATTGCATAAGGTGTGTCAATTATGTATTGGAAACGTATAATTGATATGGTTCAGCATATAAGATATTGAGCTTAGCATACAAGTATGTACTAAGCTAGAGCTGGGTGATATTAAAAATTTGATATCGAATATCGATAATAAATTTATATCGATATATGGATAATATCGATAATACCGATAATATCGATAATATCGATAAATCTATAATATCGATAGTTTCGATAATATCTATTATATCGATAGTGTAAAGAGTATGATTTTTTTGTGTGTACATCGTGTAAGAACAAGGGAATTTTTACGCGTTGACATTGACTTTGCTTCCAATGTAAACTAAAGGCAGAGCTATTACTATTTATAGCTATTTTAATAAAAGGAAAGAATAGCCATTTACTTTGAAGTAGAGTAGGCGATTTAAGTTGCGAATCAATATGAGTTGATATGTTTCAATTGTTGCAATAATTGCGTCAATTACAATCATCAATTTAAGATATGTCTACTAACTACACAATATTTCTGGATTTAATTTTTTCTGTCACTATTATATTTTAATTTTCTATGTAGGTGTTATTATAGATATTATCGACATTATCGACGTTGTCAATATTATCGATGTTTGCGAAATTATCGATAGTATCGATATATCGATAATTCTTTTAAAATTATCGCTATTCGATATTATCGATAATATCGATATTATCGATAATATCGATATTATCGATATATCGATAAATATTCCCAGCCTTAGTACTACTACTAGTAGTTATCAGTGACACAAGTGAAATGTGAGAGATCCTTTTCGAAACTTAAACTTATAAGAAATAGGTTACGATCTAGTCTGTCGCAGGATAATTTAGATAAAATAATGATTATGGTAACAGAAAAGACGATTTTAATGAATATAAAAAACGATGCAATTATTGACAAATTATTTTGTAAAAGTAACCTGCTGGCAAAATTATTAGCATTGTAATAATTTACTGTTATTATCATTATTTTATAATATATTATATTTACTCGTAAAATGTTATGAAGTGCTGTTTGATTTATTATTATTAAAACTATAAAAATAAAATTATGTACGCTGCATTTTATTATTAAATAATGATAACCCTCTTTGAGACAAACCTTACTTTTTTTACATTTGTGTGGCTGGTGGTCGCTATTACTTCTCGGAGAAAATGTTCCCAATCTGGCACTGATTCTGTACAACAGAGATTTCACATATCTAAAAAGATTCCTATCCCCTCCCACCATAGAGGAATTGTCGTTTCCTTTTTTTAATTTTATTATTGACACAACGACGCTTCATAGTTTTTTTTCACAATAGATTTCAGAAATAGTTATACAATTTTCAATTTTTTCCTTAACTTTCTACCTAGCAAGAAAATCACATTTCAAACTTGTCAAAGTATAAATAAATATTTAACTATTACAACAACTTGTGCAACAAATACCAAGTGTTTTTTTTTTTTTTTTAATAATTAAATATGTATAAATGTTTCACCACGTGCCTACCATACAATCAATTCAAAATATTGTTAAAGTATATATTTTAATAATATAAATAATAAAACAACAACTTTGTATTGCATTTTATTAAATTTAATTAACGAAACAAGCTGGGAAAAAATAAAACAAATAATTTAAAGAAATCCAACTAAAATGCATTAACATTAATTTAACATAACGAAAACGAGGTAACGTCCCCTGAACATAATTAATACAAATCATCAAATTCGCATGTAAAACAAAAAAAAACATGAAGCAAAAAAACTATTCAACAGTTACACCAATAATCGACGCACCCTGGTATGTTACTAACCAGACCATCCACGAAGACCTGGGAGTACCTTTCGTGCAAGACGAGATCCACGGATTTGCTGCCAACTATCACGCAAAAACTCACGGACACCCGAATGAGCTAGTGGGCCACCTCTCAAACGAAGAAATTCCAAGGAGACTACGGAGAATTTGGCCAACCGACTTATTATTGCAATAAATCATACTCTCCACAATTAAAATACATACCATAGTAAACTGTAATATATATATAGGAGTAACATCAATGGATGATTATCTCCTTCAATGTCTTGTTCTCTAACAACTCTTTTGCTTAATACTCATCCAGAGTAGATGTAAAATTCAATTGATGTCAATAAAAAAAAACAGTTACACCACCACTGATCTGAAATTTACCAAACAAAAAATTGGAAAATTTTTTGCTAAGCAGGAAGTTTGAGTAATTTTTCTTCGGATATTTTTTAATTTATGACTCGTACATGATTGGATTATTTAAAATAAAACAAACAACAAAAAATAAGTAATTTGTTCAAATTTATTCACCATACAACTTTGTTAGTCAAAAATGTTTGGGTAAAAATTTTGTTTTGGCTGCTGAAACTGCAAATACAACTTAGTGACTGCTCGACGAGTAGAATAATCTCATAAATAAAATCTTAAATTATTCAAATACAAAAAAAACGCAAATTTTTCGCTTCTATATTCAATATTAAACGCAGAAAGTACCTCAGACTCACTTTCAGAAAAATCAAAAGTAGTTCGATTAGTTTCAACTGATCTTGAAACAAACCAAATTGCGTCATTGGTTAAGCGATCTTTAATTCGTCTTATTTTAGATGCTCCAAAAGGCAATTAATGATTCATTAGCACTTTTATATTCCATTATTTTCAGGTGCAGGATCATTCAGAAAACGAAGGAACTAATAAGTGTTAACGAACCACCAACAAACTTATACGATAAAAATATTAGTGCATTTTACCTTCCTCGCTATACGGGATAGCGCTACAGGTTGGTATTGTATTTTACTTTTTCACTAACATCAAGCAATGTAATGTTCTCCCTAAACATTCATTTCTTATATTTATCATAATTAAAGTATTTTGTTGTATGAATGTGTACTATACTAGAGTTATTAGAACAAAATAAATTAAAAAAAATATTAGTCCTTTTTCGATTTAACATGTAGATACCAAATAAAACTTATGTTCGAGTATAGAAGCTAGCAGCATGTTGTGTAGAATTTGGACAGGTTTGAAAGCGATAGCAATCATTTTAACCTTTTAAGAAATAATTTACGATTGTACATCATTCCTTTGAAAATATGCAAAAATATTGTTTTTTTGTAATTTCAGTACTATGCCTGTTGTATTATGTTATTAAGGTGCGTTTTGTATCATCAAAACTTAGGAAATTGCTCTGCTAAGTGTTTTGTTATTGCATCACCATGTTATCGGTATTTATAGTTTAAACTGGTTACTAAGGCAAAAACAGCTTATTAAATCTAAGTTTTAAACCGAATTGAACTTCATCAAATCATTTTACTATTTTCTTAAATAAAAGTCTATTGCAGTCATCAAAAATGCTTAATTAACTTTTCTAACTAACACAAATTCTGTATTAATTTCCATTTTCCAGTGATTTATAAACCCTGTAAAATTTCTCGTTGATTTGAATTTACTGCTTTTACAAATTGCAAGGTAATCTGCTTTTCAGCTTTTGTATCGATGGTTTTAAAGGTTCGAATTTAAGAAATCTAATTTTTCCATAATTAATCAATTAGAGTGGGATTATTTTATACACTTGGTATTATTTACGTGGGGATAATAAATTTTAATTTAAAACTGTTTAATAAATAATTTGTTGTAATATATTATTCCTATGATGTTTCTGCTTATTTGTTGTTTCGTGTCTTACGGTAATCAATATAATTTTGAATCAATTAATCAAATTGAAGTTGAGTTATTTTGGTTAAATCTACATAGTTTATCTGCAAGATTGCAAACGTATAAAGAGAGTGTGTGCAATTTACCTTTAAAAAAGCTTGGCCTAACACCTTTCACACCTTACCAACTTGCTCCATAATACACTTTTTACAAGACAAAGAACCCAAGCACGTGCAACTCGTAATAAAACGTACATAATCATGCGAACTAAAAATACTTGCTTACACATTACCAAAATAGCTAAAAGTTAAATTATTAAAAAATCATTTGTTTGTTGATTTTCCTTCACAATATATGAAATTTATAATTGTAACAGTCATTAAATATTGTTGCAGAAAGGCAGCTTTTTTGTTAGTAGTCATCTTTTCTTTGTTGTTGACAACAAATCCTAATGGAGTATTGTTTGGTAGTTATTTTATTTTTTACTTCCATTTAGTATAAAATTCTCAAAATCGAAACTAATTATTTTTTAGTTATCTAAAGCTAAAGCTTGTAGTTTATACTATTGACAAAAATCTTTAAGGTACTACTAACAGGAGGAAATTTTTATTTTTAGTGATTTTTAGGGTTGAGCGGAGAGAACGTATTAGATCTACTTAAATAATTGGCCGCTTTGTTCTAAAAAAATATTCTAAACATTTCTCTTATTGAAAAATTAACATAACCGTTAAACTTGGAAGTAATATTCTTTTTTAGCAGTCCTGCAACCTAGACATTTCACTAAGATGCCATTTCTAATTAATTATTACATACGCAAACGCTGCACAAACTAGGAAAGTGTGAAGTCCGTCATCATTTTTTTTCGTTGGATGAGCTTGCTGTAGCATTAGTCTTCTCAATTAAGAATCATTGACGAAATTAATTATCCTTGAAATACTTTGGAAGCCGACAGATTGCAGTTTGATTTGCGTTGGAATGTATACATATACAGGATGGACAAATGCAATCCTTTCTAAAGACAAAAAAGAAGGGGTGTAATTAAAGCAATTACATTGTCACAACATTAAAGCAAAGTTTGGTTGATGTTATAAGAAACAATGAAATCAATTTTCTCACAATTGTATTTATATACTCTAAACATAGCACAACATAAGAGAACAAATTTATTTACCGATTACCAGAGGGCGGATGTATAAACATTTACTTTTTAAAAGTAAGCGCTTGTAATAAGCTTGAAAAATCAGAAAAAAAGCATGAAAAATCACAATATACGCAAAATATAAAAACGTCAAACTATTAATTTGTTTTCCATAAGAATAAGTATTGTTACAAATATTTCAATACAAACTAAAAACTAAAAATTGTAATTAATAACAAATAAAAATATACATTGATATAAATTTCTTTATCGTTCAAACCATGTTTTTATTAAAAATTAGACTAAAGCATATTGTGGCAGAACGATAGAAACTTTTTAAATCAGCTTCTAAAACTAACAAATATTACGGTTTTTATGGAGCTTCTCAAAATAGTTTGTTAGTTTCAATAACCAATTCAGGAAAATCTTTAAAGTCAAGTTGCCAAAATAAAATAACGTTTCGGTTTTCGGTTACGGTTCAATTTTTGAAAATGTTGGTTAGGTTTTTAGTTACCGTTTACTGCTACTAAAAATTTCGGTTTCGGTTACAGTTACCGGTATTTCTTGATGAAAACAAAGAAAATTCGCCACAAGATTAAGTGGAAAAAATTATGCCTTGTATTTCAAAAAAATGTTAAAAAAATTTTCGCTTTTGTAAAATTGCGGAAAAACTGCTGGCAGTTACACAAAATGTCTAGACAGATCACTAAATAAAAATATTATCGAATCATTGGCAAAACTCTCTTTCGGCAATAATTTAGAAACATAGAAACCCTGGAAACATGAAACATTGTTCAAAAGAGTCATGAAACAGTTATTTAAGCTACAAGGATATTAACATTCGACGAAGAATACAGAGGCGGAGCCGAGGTTTATATTACCTTACGAGAATGTTATATCCTTACATTGCGTGTTGCTCATTATATTTTTCTCACTGCCAGCAGCAATAAGCTTAAAATAATAACAAATTAACCCCCAATTAACATCTGTCATCAAAAAAGGAATGTAAGTGACACTATTAAGTCCCGTAGTCAAGTGTAACCAATAAACAAATGTTATGAGGCACTTACATCTCTTGTAACCATGGATGTATGGCATACTTACATTGCCGGTAGTCGCAAAAGTAAATTATCATATGTCGCTGGGCCATGCTATAGTTTTTTATGAAATGTTTAATTACACTATCTCCCTACCATATATCACACTGACTTGCCGGCTAGTGCCGGTTTATACATTTTGCCGGTATACAGTATACCGTCATCGAATAACATGCAGCGTAGTTTACCAGCAATTTAAAATTGGGCGGCAGATGACGTATTGTTTGTGTATGTGTTCTATATTATAGTATCAACCATCAACAGACGCAGCCGCGCCTCGGTACTAGAACGCGTGTACAGCGTTGTGAGGCGTAGGTTGGTCAAGAGTTCGAATCCTGTGCGGTATCATTTTTAAAATTGTAATTTTACTACTTTTCAAAATAGGGGTACATAGGCTATTATTATTTTGTTGTTGTTGAATACATACTGACATGATTTTTATGGTACTTGGACTTTTTAGCGATAATGTCAGCACCTCAGACGCAGCAATGTGCACACTGACTGCCAATAACACAAAAACTAAGTACTTGCGAAGAAGAAAA
Organism: Ctenicera cuprea; assembly: GCA_958336395.1. Lineage (NCBI taxonomy): Eukaryota > Metazoa > Arthropoda > Insecta > Coleoptera > Elateridae > Ctenicera > Ctenicera cuprea. Next base: position 25,648,252 of record OY284490.1, read on the forward strand.
AATGTATCCTACTACTAATCATTGTTTTGGCTACAACCCTAAGGGTAAACCAAAAGGGCTGAACATGGCAAATGCAAAGATTGAATAGTAAATACTTATCGCTATTTGCTACAATAAACAAATGTCGGTTCTACATTTGTCGGAACGAAAAAATACCGGTATGTTTTTAAAATAATTACGGTGATGGTTTTCGGTTACGGTTCAAGAAATTTTTAGTTCGGTTATCGTTTTGGTTACGTTTCAAAATTTTTCGTTTTGGTTACGGTGCACGTCCCTGCTTTCAATAGAACACAAAACTTGGCGCATTCCCGAGCGCACTATTTGTTTTTCTAAGGAATGTTTGTTTGGTCTAGCAGGACATTTCTAGAATGTAGTGTAAACATTCGGTAAATTATTTGCTGAGTTGTTCAAACCGAAAAATAATAAATTAATTAATGTTTTAACATTAGATTTTTCAAAACTAAAAATTGCAAATGCTATATTCTTTATAAAAAAAAGCACCAACTAGCTGTATAAAAGCTAAAATAAGCACATATAAGCAGTTTAAGAAGCAACCCCAGAAATAAGCAAAACAAAAGTGGTATCAAATAATTACATATTTCATAAATCATGGATATACAAAAGGATTTTAAAATGCATACAATAATAGTGCATAAGCAAAATGCTTGAAATCCGCGCTCTGTAGTGATTACATTAATAAACCGAGAAAGTCAAACCTATTATAATTTAAAACTTAATATTGATAGTTGGTATTTAGAAAAAAATAGTTATAAACATTATTTACTAAGGAAATAAAGGCCACCATTAATTTAATTTTATAAAATCAAGAAATAATTTATCAATGTTGACAAATTTTAACAGAAAATATATTGCACTACTGTAATGAGTTCTTGTAGAGCCAAATAAATATATGAGACATCCTGTATATGTAATAGAATTTGTAGCTTACAGTAGAATTTAAAAAAGGTCTCAGTTATTCAAATTCTTTATCTCCATTTTAAAATCTGACTTTTAAATATCACATTGGATCTCAAATGTCGTCTACTGATCACCACACGCTGCGCGCTGGTATGATCTTATGTAGGCACGCGTACGGTTTACATATACAAAATAAAAAGGTTGGGTAATTGTAATAAGATTAACTTTCAATAGTAATAATAATAATAAAAATAATGACTAGGTTGATGCTATAACATCTGAAAGGTCTTTTAAATACGGAACTCGTATTTTTTTTAATACAACGGTAAAAGTTGTTACAGCTATTAATAATGACAACGCTATCGTTGTTATTAAAATATTCAGACATTCTTTGTCTTTTTCTAGATCGCTTAATGAGGAAGAGATTGGAAAAAAGTGCAAGTGTTTTGATAAAAAAATTTGGACGGATAAATAATACAGTATTTTAATACGGTCGACCTAAAAATATTTCACTAAATAAAGTCAAGGATGAACAGGTAATTCTTTAATTGTAACTACTTTTTTATTAATTACTTAATTGGCCGATAATTAACTCGTTTTAATTAATTTATTCTTTTAGAAAAAAGCCTTTATTAAATGTTACAAACGACTTTTATTAAACACCGGTTTAACGTTTAAAAAAGGCAGAAAATTTTCAATGTGTTTTTGTTGAAATAAAAATAAATCCTTTAGCAGAGTTTAAGTTGCTAAACTATAAATTAGTTTTAAGAGAACGTTCGTCTTGATGTTCAAGCGCACATATATTTTTTATGTCAGACTTTGCACTAACCTTTCACAACTGCAGAGTCCAGACAGGATATTGTTACGCAAATGTAAGGCGTGCCACAGGTAGTCTCATAACCAGTGTTCAGTTACTCCAAGCATTAATAATATTAATAACAAACGAAGATTATAAAATATTAAGACAAATAAAAAGTCATCTGACCCCGGTGACTCGATGAATAAATCGAAATAGCAAAATGTTAAGGTCGTTGAAATAATAGTATAGAACGTGTTTTGTCCAATCTGACCAGTTGATTTTGATATTACTATAGTTGGAATGTGATTCTAGCATTATTATGTAAAAAAAAAACAATTTATTTATCTATTAATATTAATTTTGTAATTTTGTATTTTTATTCAATCAGGTGAAACTTCAAACATAAAGTCAATATGCCAAATGTTAGTTAATTGACACTTACATTGGTCTTGTCACTTTCTATTAATCGTTGTACTATTTAGTTGTGTTACCCCCAAATGTTTACAAAAACCTTAATAAATATTTTGGCTTAGTACAAAAAATGCCTAAAAACCCTGTTTTCTACTTCCATGTTAATTTACTTATTATAAAGTTTGCGCTGCTTATACTGTAATGGGTATTTCGATACAAATTTTCTTTATGAAATGACCTAAACTGACCAATAGCAGCAAAGCATTGTTTTTGGTAAACATGGTGACAATAGTTGTTGACATTTCTCAGTTAAGATCGCAAAACAGTCGAGTTTTTTTAAGTATACAGAGTGCTCATTGTAAAACTCTGAGCCTAAATTTTTTTAAATAGGCAACACACAATGCAACTTCCAGATCACTATGCATTTCTACCATTTTTTTTAAATTGAGATCAGAGTTGTTTTACAGTACATGTATCTACTAATGATTAAGTACAAATTTAAGGTTACTTTAATAACTCAAATTTAATATTTGACAACAATAACTACAATAATTTAATAGGAACATAGTACAAAAATTAACGAAGCAGGTGTTCAAATTGCCTTCCCCCTTCGTTTTCGCAGAGTATAATTCTTCTAAGCGTCGAACCTCTAACACAAGCTAACATTTCCGGTGTGATAGTCTAGCGGAGTCAAATCGGGACTACGGGCAGGTCAAGGATGCAATGCACCTCGTCCAATTACGCGTCCCTCAAAACGTTGGTTAAGATAATTTCTCACATCCCTATGAAAATGCGGAGGTGCACCATCATTTAAAAATGCTATTCCGTACGTTTTGAGGAACTGTTTGGAGGAGAGCCGGTAGTTCATTAATTAAGAAATTTAAATACATTTCACCATCTAAATTTCCATTAAAGAAATGTGGACCTATTACAAAATCGCCAATAATACCGCACCACACATTAAGAGAAAAAATTCTCTGAAAATGAGTTATCCTGATCCAGCGGGGATTGTCTTGGGCGTAATAGTGGCAGTTATTTCGATTAACCATGCCGTTGTTTGAAAACCTCGCCTCATCACAAAATAATACCATACTTAAAAATTCCGCATTGCCGTTTAATTGCCGTCTAAGAAATTGACAATACTGAACACGATGCTCATAATCCCTATCTTCAAGATGGTGTATGGTATGAACATGGTAGGGGTGAAATTTGTTCGCCTTAAAAACATTGAAGACAGAACCTTTGCTAATGTTTAAGGCATTTGAAATCGCTCTTTGACTTGTATGGGGATTATCCGTAATCATTTCAATTACAGCTACTTCGTTATGTTCAACCGTAATTTGCCGTGCCCTTACTTTTGGTTTTGAAAATTGCCCATACTCTTGTAAATTCAGAAGAAGCATTCTAAATGTTTTGTCTGTTGGAATTCGTGAACCTGGAAAGCGTTGCGCATACAAAGTACTAGCAGCACTCGCATTTTTTCGACATTCACCCAGATTTAGAAGCATGTCCACTTTGTCAGCGTTGGAATATATTTTGCACCAAAGATTAGTGATCGATAATCTTTGTTTTGCACCGTTCAAGTAATGTGGCTTAACGAATTTCATTAGTAAACTGTCAAGTTAATGCAAAAATAATTGCCCTGATCTTAATTATAGAAATATTTTGTTTTAAAATAATAGTCGGCAGTGACTTGTATTGTGTGTTGCCTATTTAAAAAAATTTAGTGTTGGAGTTATAAAATGGACACTCTGTATTGTTCAAATACATTTTTTTAATGAATCTTTTTTTTTAATTAACGAGTCGTAGAAAATGGCTATTAATACACTCGTGTAGTAATAGAGCTATCATTATAGATTCGTTGCGTAATATGCTATTTCGATGCTTTCTTCTTCAAGACAGAACCTTTAGTTTACTCTGCAAAATTGTCTTTGGATACGCAAAAGTATTTGTTTTTTTTTGGTTTACACACTTTACAAAGAAAAACGGTTAGCACAAAAGCATCTCGGCAAATTACTTCTCCCGTTTTGGTTTTCATATGTTTTGTTCAAGTTTATTTATTATTTATTTAAACGTTTAAAGGCACATTTTGTAATATATTTTTTCTCTATATAACCACGTGAAAAGTTTCTAGTTACATAATGAAATTGTGTAAGAAAATGACATAAATTAATTTTGACATATTTATCAAACTTATAATTTCTTAGGTATTAACAAATCAAAAAACAAAAAAAAACTGTAGGACAACCGCCATGGTCAGTGGTGTAGCCAGCATTTAGGGGCGGGTGGGGCAATAGCCAAAGGGGACTCCAAAGGTGGACTAACATTTAAATGTCCGAATGTAAATAAAAGACAACAAATATTTTATATAAGCATGTAAACCAAACTGAAGTATATTCGTTGTATAACAAATTATAAAACATCTTTAAAAAATTAAAATGAAAAAATAAGATACGGCAAATGTAGAAACTCTGAAATTATCACAAATAATAATTAATAAATAAAAATTCTTCACCAAAAAATTATAATTATATTTTTCACGCTACCGGCAATGTAAGTAGGCCTTACATCCATAGCTACAGGGATCGTAAATGGCTGATAACATTCGTGTACTAGTTACCCTTGACGACGGAACTTAATAGTGTCACTTACATCCCTAGGAAAATAATGTTGATTTTAACTGTTCGTTGATATGGTAACAAGCACAGACAACTTAGAATAATGGGGCTTTTAAAAAATAATTCCGATGACAGCTGTCAAAACGAACTTTTAAAAATATGATTAAATTTCTACCTGTAGGCCTACTTACATTGCCGGTAGCGTGAAAAATGTAATAAGTAACACGAAATGTATCGACTAATAACATCCTCGGCAGGCGACAAGCTTCGGCTCCGCCTCAGCTCGTATTCGCCTACCTCGGATGTTATTACGTCCTTACATTCCTTGATACTTAAATAACTATTATTGCCTTTTCCACTTTTAAAAATATTCAAATTTTTAAAAAATTAATATCGACTGCATAATTCGAGTTGATACTTAAAGCAACAAATTAGTGAGTCTCTCTTGTCCCACAGTGGATCTTATAATAATTTTTATTAGTTTATGGCGACTAAAAGTTGTTTCAGCTCTTACAATACTAACTGACAGCGTTAAGTATATAAAAAAATATATTATAAAATGGGGTACATATACTGTCTAAATTGTTTGACAAACTAAAAGAAAATACTTCCTCAGCATAAACTTGGCCGAATTTTGGTCAAGTAATTGGTCTAATATTCGGTACTCCGTAAAATATTCTGCTTTGTGGTCGAATAATATTACGAATATTCACCAAATAGTTGGCCGAATAACGCAATAAATACAAATAAATACAATAAATACAAATACAAAAAAAAATTGAGTTTTTTGGCTTTTAATTAAAATCCGATACCTTTAGGTCTTAACATTTTCGTTTGAAATTTTAACCCTATATTTATGAATACAATATACAAGTTTTCCGCGCCCGCCATATTTAAAAAACTAAAAAATAAATTTTCGATGCACCCTATTGAACATGTTTCCTTTACGTTCTACTTCTTATGCTTCCAACTTGTTCCTGCGTTAGCTGTGTTGTATCCAGATGCACCTTGTTGCTTTAGTATTATTGCTCGCCAGTATTTGAATGCCCACACATGTGGATAAGAAAAAATGTCACGTTGTATAGCCAACTAGTTCATCAGATTTAAACGCTGGATTTCAAAAATCAGAAACTCAAAAATAAACGACAATTATTTTTGTAAATTAAAACATTAAAACTTTTATAAAGTTACTGTTTACGATTGTTACATACTTTTTGTTTGCCTTGTAGGTACAAGTTTCCATGTTGAATAAATTAAGTTTAAGACACCTTGTTATTCTACGATAATTTAAGCTGAAGAAATCTGAAATGTAATACTCTTTCTCAAAATAGCTTATATCACTTGGCCCTGAAATTTCCGATTTATATCTTTTCTCTACCTAATTTGAAGCTAAGGTTAAATAACTTTATTTATGCAATTCTTCCTGAAGCCTCCTTAAAGAGCAATTCTTTCCATAATCGGAAATCGTTGTTTTATTTCTAGGTGAAAATATGTTTTAATAAAGTTACTATTTTAATTATTATCATTTAATTTAATTATTTAATATGCGGCAGTTTTAAAAAGTTTCAATTGTGCGTTAATTTCAAGAAAGCAATTTCACGTGTAAACAGCTCTTATAAACAATATTAAACAAATATAGACTTACACCACGAATAATTTAGAATGTTTAAAGAAAAACAGGCGTCAATGCAAAACAAAGTTTCATTTAGAGCTAAATAAATAATTTAGTTTTGAAATTTGTGTATAATACCCTCTAATTTGAAAGGAAAGTAATTTATAGACTTTAATAATCTACGTTCTGGATTTTAAGCCAACGGCAACGTTGCATTGTACATGTTTCGAGTGTAATATACTCAGTAATTACTTCTATACAATTAGTTAATTAATTTACAGGTGGGTGCTTTCATAGTCTACGTGGGTGCAATTACTAATTAAAGACACAATTCTTTAAATGCCCAATTGTTCTGAAATATCTGTATTCAGTGCGTTTGTTTAATTTAGGTGTTAAACAACGATTTTAAAAGTCGATTAACTAATATTTACAAGAAACCTACATGTTATTGTGAAGGTATGCGTAAAGGTATATTATACAATTGAATTAATCGGTAAAAATTGGCAGAAAACGTTATTAGGTCTATTCTGCTAATCAGTGGCGGCTCGTGTTGTGGCGTACTGGGGGGTCATTTTGAAATATTTTTTGATAAAAATGTACTTACCCAGCCAAATTTTAGGTAGACTTATATTTCAAGTCGATCCTTCGCGTTGGAAAAATAATCTATCACTAGTTCATTAAAATTTTCAATGTTATTAATTAACGATTTTTCTTGCCCTATCGTATTTCGTGTTTCGTGTTACGCAAAATTTTTTTTTCTTTTTAAAGTATAGAAGCAACGCTCGCTTTCCACCGTTGTCATCCGCAAAGTACACAAAATTTTAAAAAGTTTTACACTCTCGGTAAAAGTCTGACAAAGATTATTGTTTACAAATAATTGTAGTATCGCAACAGCACCAGCACTTTCATAAAAATCCTCACGATCGTATAGCACTTCTAGTTCGGTTTTTAATTTTAAATCATTTATAACGGGGTAATTAGTCTTGACTAATTTAAAATCACTCTGTAGAAAACATTTTGTGTGCTCTTAGAATTTATTTGCTTGAAATAACTGCGAAACAATTAAATGATTAGAAAATATAAATCTATGTTCAACCTCCGATACAATTGCGTCGCAAATTTCTACTGCAATTGGAAGTTTTGAATTTTCATTTATTTTATTTCTTTTTCTGCATGTCGATGGAGCAGCTGGCACGAAATTATTAAGAATGTAATGCCTAACTTTTTCTATATTACTCCGCAACACTTTATGCAGTCTATAATTTTATTTAAAATATACCTATTTTTATCAACATTTTCATTAAAATCTTTAATAGATCATCGATAAGCACGGTCTAGTTGCAATCTGATACCTACATTACCAAATGTGGCAAAATTCATAAAATTTTTCATATGATTTACTGATAAAAATGTTTTTGTACTTTAATTTTTAAATGTTTTAAGTCAATCACGCCGTCGTCATTGCGTCATGGCAGAATAACACCCACTTGACTCTAAAATACCTGTTAACCTCTTTATTTCTATACAATGTTATTATTTGTTTAATAATTAGGGCTGGTTGTGGACGGCCGTTTTCTTTTAACTTCAAACGTTCTTCAAACTTCAAACCACGTTGAGCTTTAAGTTCCATTATTTTTTGCACAGACATTCTATAGCACTAAATTAAGATTTTCTACAGAATTATAATTTACTACACAAGAAAATGTCACAGACAAAACCAATCTACGAAAAATCCCCAAATATTTCTACACAAAGAAAGTTTGTTGCTAACCTTGTGTTATACTAACATAAAACGAACGTGTGAAGAAATACACCAACTACACGTGATTAGCATGCGCTGTTATTCTACTCATTTAATCAGAAACTGGGGTCATCGACACTGAAGTCTCTAATGCGCACCAGCTTCTTTCCTTTTTTAGCTTGTGTAATCTGAATTTTACCGCAATGAGATTTCTATTTTACTCTTCTTCATTTAAAATCCTTTTAAGCCGGCTGCTTTATTCGGTGGCGTAAAGCTGAATTGTGGACAAACAGCTATATGACCCTCGCATAGTTTCGCTTACCGCGCGCGCGATATTCAAACATTCAAACGTTTTCGGATCCTGTGGCAGCTCTTTAATAAACGTTGTCGCATTGAAATCTCATACAAACGTTAACTATAAAGTATTTTTTGAATTTTGTAGTGGTGTAATATGTTATGTACTCAAACAAAAATTTTTTTTCTTATTGCATAGGGAGGTCAATGAGCATTTGGCCCAATGGAGAAACCGCCATTGCTGCTAATAATTTTAGAACTTCGTATAGTTAGCTGAATAAAATTCTTAGCGGTTCTAAACGCGATAGAAAATTGAACTTGTATAAGCACAAGTAATACACTCAACTCACTCTCTTTAATTTCAAAGCGAATTGAATGGTTTATGTTACAAAGGTTTATATCAGGTATTAGCAAATATAAATCGAGTTAGGATATGAATTTTTTAACGGGTCGAAACGTAAATATTCTACAGAACAATAACTTAAATGGTAAAATAGTTTTTTACGTAATAAATCAGCGATAGTTGTTGATAATTTTTTTTTAAATTTCTGCAGTAAACAAAGGCTGACAAATTTAAATAGCGACATTTTTTTCTACAGACGTCGAAAAATGATGACATCGTTACATTAATCGCAGTATGCAAAATGTCACATTGGAGTTGTTTATCTTGACAACGTGCACAAAGTATTTCGCGCACTAGAGCGAAAAATATTTCGTGCATGACAACAAAGGTAACATAACGCCGACCAAACTTGTTTAGGAAAAAATAACTGACAAATATTAGTATTTGTTAAGTTTTGTTTCTGTAGTAACAAAGAAAGACTAGATTGCGACAGAATAAATCTTATTTTTGTATTTTATTATGATTTTACTTGATTTTTTTCACTATTTCAGTAAGTCTGTAGAAAAAATGTTGTATGCAACTCGTGCGCGAAATTTCTTTGGTGCTTTCGAATGATTTCATTCTCAAGCACCAAAGTATAATTTCGCGCATTAGATACATAAAAAACTATTTTTTACAAACGTCAAAAGATGATGACATTTTTAAATTAATCTCAGTATGCAAATTGTTACATTGGAGTTGTTTATCTTGTCAAAACGTACACGAAGTATTTCGCGCACTAGAGCGAGAGAGAATTTTTTTCACTATTTCAGTAAGTCTGTAGAAAAAATGTTGTATGCAACTCATGCGCGAAATTTCGTTGGTGCTTTCGAATGATTTTTGTCTCGGCTGCCGCCTCGACAAAAACTTTCATTCTCAAGCACCAAAGTATAATGTCGTGCACTAGATACATAAATAACTATTATTTCAACACTCAACATGATTAGCGTAAAAATAAAAGATTGTTATAAATATTTCCAAATTGATTGGATGGTCATTGCATTTATAATTACTTCTTAGCAATAGCTTTTTTCTACCGTATGTTTTTTCCAAACAATAAAACGTTTTATTCCTGTTGACAAGACGATATCCAAGGTGTCAGGAGATCCTTTTCGCTAATTAGCTGCCTAGGATTTCCGCATTGTTGATTAGTATCTTAAAGAAGTGGTCCAATAAACTGATGTAGGCTAATACCGGGTTACGGTTTCCGTCCGAAAACAACGATGTGGTTTTACGATAGTTAACCACGAATTACCGATTATATGAAACTTACGAGGGTCATGATGCGAGTTATGACAGCAAGTTTACTAAAACTTCCAAGAGCGAATGAATATTAATTTGGTTTTGATTTAGATTATACGGCGGACCTAGATCAGTAGTTCTCAACCAAAAACATATCGTGCACCGGTAAAATGTACTTGTTACATACATTTTACGTATTATATTATTAGCTACTATGATTTCATGACGAAACGTCACCTTATAAGTTTGTGTCGTCGTCATTTTGATAGCGAAAAAGTTTTTATTAATATTTAAACAAATACAATGTCATCATTCGCACAAAAATATAGGTTCATTTAGACAGCAGTCTTAACAAACAACTTGTTTCCATTCAATAATTAATAATGGAAATACAAACCATTGGCAAATTTCACTCACTTTATTATGTCTTTGTGACTATATAGTTTCGCCTTTTACAGCGTTTTCAAACAACTGGCAAACAACATCTTAACATTTCTCAAATTTCTAGGTAAGTATGTGTGGTGGACAACGGAATTCTGACAACCACGTCGTAACTTCTCCTAAGTGTTTATACCTACTGTTATAGTTTTTTGTTGCTAAAATCTATTTAAAACTAAGATTGAGTAAGGGTGAATTATTTAAAGCTATTTGATCATTTAATAGGACAATTAAACTATTTTCACTGTATTTATTATTTTCAATTGATTACACAAAACTTAATTTTTGACTTTTGTTACAAATATCCAGAAGTTTTGGTTCGAAGTTTGGAGATAATTTATGGCCTGAATCTGTTAAGTGTTTACTAAGTTTAGAGCCCACTTTATCATAGAAACAAAAGGGCATATTTTTTATAATGACGTTAATATCAAAGAACATTTTAATGCCGTTATTGACATGATATTTAATTGCTGGATCTGGATGAGAGTGAGAAAACTAATGCGCACTTAAGCCACAAAAATCGGGCCCATTGTCCTAGCTCTATAGCAGTTTACCAACACGGGAATTACCCAAGCCACCCAATCCTTTGAATCAACTTTAAGAGCGCCGCGATTGGGATGTTGCTGATGACGGCCATGTCAGGCCAGAAGTCTCCCAACGTGGATCCTTTATTTATTGCGAGGGCTAGACAGTGGCATTCACAAGTGTTCTGATGTCTCGTCCACCACATTACATCCTCGACAGTTGGAGCTGTTCCCACTTAAGCATACCGTTAATCGACACTTCAGTGTATAGTACTTCAGTGCTTACGAAGCTCTCCAGCATATCTCTAGTGACAATGTTGTTTTACTCAATTGAGTAAAGAGACTTGATCGTAGTCGAGGTAATAAGGAAGCTAACGCGGTCGCAAGACTGTCCTCCGAACAACTTCTTTGTAACTCCTCTCTCCCCAACGACATTCAACACCATGCTACATCAATAAACCCTAAACAGCTTCCAAAAGATGGGTTAATATTCATAGCTCGCCAGGTAAGGGCTACTTTTGCACCCCCCCCCCCCCAAAGGTAGCCAAATACTGTGTGCAGCTGTCCAGATAGAATCTCTGCCATGTTCTAAGAATCTTGACTCGGCACTACATAAAAAAAGCACATGCACAGGATAAGGCTGGTGAGGCAGTCAACTACCGCACCAAAAAAGATCTTTACGACTGCCTCATCGAAGAAGCAACGGGTTTGCCTGCCACCCACACCTTTTGTATACCATAGCACCCTAAAACGTAGCCTCAAGACAGCCTTTATAGCTGATTTATCTTCACTACCATATCGAGTGGGAAAATGCATAGGATTGGCTATAAGGCCGTCGTCGTAGGGGTCCTTACACTAAGACAAGCAAAACGGTGCACATGTCCCAGTTTAGTTGTTGTTGTGCTTGTCCGATTTTGGGCTATTAGATCAGTGCTCCGTAGCATAGCCTAGACCTAATAACGACATATTATAATATAACGCCAATAGTGTGAAAGCCAGCACCGTTGAGGGAGTGTAGAAGGCTATCTACCACTGTGTTCCATAGCAGTGAAGACAGAACGCCACCTTAGGGACAGCCCTTCATTACAACACCTCGTAAGTTGAAAGAAATTTATTAACACATAGTATATACAAATCATTCAATAATAACAAATTTGAAAATAAGCCTGCGACTAATCTGTCCATACTACATATCAAAAGCTGTTTTAGCAGCTGTTTCCTCTTCAGTCTGGCTAAAATGACTTAAGGTTACAAAAAAAAAAGAAAAAAAAAAGCTAAACGATGATTAATTAAGTTAGATTAAAAATTAGATAAAATATTAGATTAGATTGGAGTGGACCTGGTCTTCACGTGTTAGCGGAATGCCAACGAGGTTTCCTCGATGACGTCCTGGAGGTCCTGGGGAAGGTCTTCTGCGTCCACGAGTAGGGCTGCGGGCGGGTGCCTCAGTTTTCTTCTGGGTTTACAACACCTCTTATGAAGCTGTCATCTATATTAACTTGTACTGCGCTGTGCGCAGCGCAGGATGTGTTTTATTCACTCACAGATAATAAACGCAAAACGATATCTGCGTAGGGCAGTGTAAAAAGGTAATTTACTGAAAGCTCCTTTAATGTCAGTGAAAACTCCTAGGGCAGATATGTGATTGTCTAGAGATCTCTTTATCTGATTTACCACGGCATGTAGTGCGGATTCGGTAGATCTCTCAAGAATGTAAGCATGTTGATTTTGGTGCAGTGGGTATAAAACTAGCACTTGCTCTCGTATTTTTCTACCATATAGTCTCTCAAGCGTCTTTAGAACGAAGTGAGACTGATAAGATTTGGTCATGGAGTAACCACTACGAGCGGGTTTAGGTGTAAACGCTGCGTTCGCTTCCCTATATATCGGAAAACGATACATGGCCGGTAAGTATGCACCAGGTGAACGAGTACAAGGTCTTGACTCCATTGTAACAAAGGTGGAAAAATCCGTCCAGCCCGAGCGACCTGATTGGAAGGAAATTGTTTATAGCCCAAGTCACCTTGTAACCCTGTACGACCCGGTTTGCCACTTCCCAGTTCACCTCAGCGGGAGGTGGGATTTCGGGCCGTGACATACGTGTGGGTAACAATACAGCCTGGGAAATCAGGCACATCGACTGTCTCTTCAGGTTTGATTGTGAAAATACTATCCCCTCGTATAAGATAGTCTGGCTGTTGGTTTGGGTTCTTTGTAAAGATCCTATTTAATCAAACCGCAGAAGCAATGGTTTCTATAGAATTGGAGAACGTTTTACTAGAATCCCTTTGTCTGCTGCGATTTTTTTTCTTATATAGTCGTTGTTAGTCTCTATAGACCTCTCAGTCGTTAGTTCTTCTAGACCTTTTTGCTTTACTAAAAAGTTTATCTAATACTGACTTTATCTTGTCGAGTTTCTTACATCGCCAGGAGGTAGTGGGTTTCGCGCGGGATGATCTCAGCGCGCATGATGTTTAAAAGGATTGTACGGGCGAGCTCTGCAGAAGATGTGCACTAGTCTACAGATCATAAAAATGTAGAACCAAACAGGTGGGTTACTAAGTGCACCTTGGAAGATGTTATATCTGTCTGCCTGGGGTTTCTCTATTGGTTTGGCGTAATCGTGACGCTACATAATCTGTAAACAATCTATCTGTAATTCAAGAAGACACCTACCTCTGGCGTTGATGTTTCCATCACAGCCTACAATGAGGTTTTTGTTGTCCCTCTCACAGTAATCCATCAACTCCGCACACGGTAGAAGAGAGTTATTTAAATCTATTTGATTATTTAATATAGTAACTGAACTACTTTTACCGTACGTATTAGTTTCAAGTGCTTCCAAAAAAACTGAATTTTATTGCAAACATACAAAAGCTTTTCTTCAAAATGTGGAGATAATTTATGGCCTAAATCTATTAAGTGTTTACTAAAATTAGAAGCTTATGAAACCCAAAGGGCATAATTTTTATAATGACGCTAATACCAACAGAACAATATAAGGCCAGATAAATGCATAACATTTTAAACTTATTGCAATATATTTCAAGTTTATAAATATTAATTTATTATTGACATGATATTTAATAGTAAGTTACTAAATTATCAGTCGTGGCTTTTATTACACCAGGCTTCTGTCTGCAATACTAACCAGTTTATGGTATTTCTACTGTTTGATATGTCTTAAAACATTTTTAAATGTTATATCTTTTCTTGCTACAAAAGTAGAGTTTAAAAAATTTCTGATTTTTGTAAATTGTTTTTGTGGTAGTATTTTAAGTACAATTTCAGGACTTTCGAAATTACAACAGCGACATGTTCAAAAATATTAGTAGCAGGATAAAGGATGGTTTTAAAAGTTGTTTTGACATTGGCAATTGATATCAAATATGAATAGCTTATATATGGTTATGTATATATGGTTCTCTACACAAACGTAGAAGTAAATAGATATACTTATAAAGAAATTATGTATTGTCCTATGTTCCTACCCTAGTTATATTATTAGTTGTTAGGTATAACAGAAAATGAAGAAAATTTTGTATATTAAAAAACAGCAGATAATAAATTACTTTGTATCATTCGCGTCAGTCGAATAGGTTTATATTGTGTAGTAGGAATTTGGCAAATGCGGGTCTGACTTAATTTGTTATAATTCAGTGGCGACGCTTGTGTGTAAACGCTGTAATCGGCGATTACATTTGAAAAATAAAAAAAACATTTGATTTAATAAATAATATAAATCAATAAGTAATGATTACCTATATTAAATAATTGGGATCTTTGTAAATTATTTATTCTGGTTACTAGAACAAAAAGCGCGCAGCAGATAATAATGCTGTCGTGTAATCGCAAGTAGCTGCGGTTGCACCAAAGAAGAAGGGAGATCAGAGACTAGTCGCTGATACGCACCAACACTACGGCCTGCAGATATACGGAATAATGCACCCATGTATTCGCTACTGCCAGCGGTTACTTGCATTAATTCTCAGTACGTGTACGGGACACGTTGTTTTAATTGTTTAATTTTAAGCTTTTCCGCAATAAATTATAACATATCGAAACGAAAGTTGCGTTTTTCTCATGTTGAAATGGGAGATAAATCGAATATAATGATACTGACATCTTGTATTGTGTTTGCTATTTATGTGAAACTTCTTTAGCGGCGCGGCGGCCGGCAGGAGTAACTTGCGAATGCGTGAACTAGAACTGCGAAACGGCTATTAAACGGCGCCATTGCTGGTCTTTTAAAATTAATGCATAGATGATTATTCCAGCGACTTCCAGTACCCTTCTACGGTCACAGATGATCGTTCATAAGCTTTACGGAAATTGAATTAAATATTACCACGTTTAAATAATGGTAAGTAAATGAGCGTCAATTACGATGGCTTGCATACAATTAATTTGTAGTTGTTTGAGTTAATTAAAATTAATAAATATCTATTAAAAAAATAATGGTGATAAATGCATATCAAGTTCCCTAATCAGCATAAAAATCCAAATGCATATAATTAACCCACGCGCATTGGCGTTTTTCTACCGATTCCTACAACTACCGTTCGTTTTTCTGTTAAATCATACAATTTAAAATACACTTTTAGTGAGAACACGCTAAGAAGTTTCGCTTAGAAATTGCGTGCTCGGCACTTATTTCTCTTTTGTGTATTTTTAGCGTATTATTCCATAAAAAAAACTTAATAAAATAAAAACAAATGCGATTATTACATGGCTTTGTAGTTTATAAAGGTTGTGGTATAGATGTACCATTGCATGGACAAAAATCCATTTGACCTATATCCAAAACTGCTCCCTTACGAAGTTGCTGCGTCTTTGACGTACCTAATTTAGAGTATTGTTGTTTCGTTTACATACAACATTTAAATTCGATAGATTTTGTTCTGACAATTCCACTCATGTATCATAATTTCCATTTGTGAGTACAAAAATCGTAGTTTGCTATCGGCTAAATAGGAAGGAACAGAAATGCAAGTGGATAAAAAAATCGGATAAATTACGTTACCGTAGCAACGCTAGCATTTACTGTTCGTTTATCAAGCGTTGTGCGTCGCATCAGTTGGATAATTGTAAATGTCAAAAACAGAATTAAACAGCAAATAATATTCCAGTAAGCATGTCGAGATTTGGAAATATTTGCGAGGCAGAAATAGTAAGGGAGATTAAAAAACAAACTCCAGAAAATACAAAAAAAAGTCATTCCTCCATTTGGAATCAATTTAGCGAATTTTGTAATCAACGAAACTTCAATTTGGAAACCGAACAGTCAGTGGAAAATGTGGCAGGAATATTGATGGACTGGGACTTTAATATGAAGAAACAGAATGGGGAAGATTATAAAGAATACGTGGTGAAAACAATGTGGAACACAACAGCGAAAATGTTGCAAAGCATGTATTTCGAAAAATTTAATGTTACTTTCAACCCTTTCAACAACAAAATCTGCATCAGTAAAGGAGCAAATGTCTACTGAACCAATTGTATATAATAATTGTATTTTTAACAATTGTTCTTTCTAAACATTATTCTTCTACTTATTGTTCTTTTAGTTTGTTAAATAAAGTTTAATTGAATTGAGTTTTCTATTCATGGAATTGTCTTACCAAATACCACGCGAGCTCAGATTTAGCAGGATATTTTTTACGGTGGTTTTCTCATACTTACTTTCATATAGGTAATTTAACTCGATCTGTTCTGACAAACTCACTCGAGCTACGCTCTCGTGATTTTGTCAGAACAGCTCTCGTTAAATTGCCAATGAAAGTAAGTATTCGAAAACAACCACAAAAAATATCCGGCTAAATCTGAGCTCTTGTGGTATTACCCCTGAATATTTTTAAAGTTTATTTGGATAAATACGGAATAAAAACCACCAAATTTGAATATTCAACTGCTAACTTTCAGAAAATTATCATACATTTAATTTATGTACTCAGCTGAAGCAAAGTGTATTAAATGAAATGAATCTAGTTAAATGTAATGGTACATTTCTACAGACACAATGTTAAATTATTTTAGAATTTAATCTAACAGACTTTTTAATTATTTGGTCAGCAGGTTTTATAGACATTATTACTCTTTTTTGGTGCAGCTAATTTTAATATAACCACTTGTTTGTTGACCTTAGATATCTGACGATTCCAAGTTTATGTTATGTTAATTTCCCTAAATACCTCAACAGCCATTACGTTATCGTGGATAGGTTAACAACTGGTGTATAAAATTTATACCAACGTAGTGCAGGAGCATGAACCTGTCGCGTGAACAGGTTTACAAAATAAACGGACCCACTCGTTAGAACGTAATAGTCGATTCACTATCAAATCTGACACTGTTATTCTTATTAACATTATGTATTTGGAGGGTACTTTTAAATTTCAGATTAGGAATTTGTTTAAAGATGAACTAAATTGAATAATTTTTGCTAGATTTTATGCACTTTGTTTTTTTTTAATTCAAAATTAAATATGAACTCGAACTAAGCCGTAGAACTGTAAAATGTACGTAAGTAAAAGTAAGTAAAACTGAAAAATTTAAGGAAAGCTAAACCAAGAGAATAAGATCAGGCCCAAAACAGGTCCTCATTTATAAATCACTGTTTAAAACCCCTAAGGTATCTTTTATCTTTTTATTGTTTTCAAAATTTTGTTATTATTAGGATTGGTAACTCGAAGTAAGGTGCGACATTTGATTTCAATTTTTGAAATATTCACAAAGAAACTGTAACTGAACCAGATATTTTAAAAATTAGCAGACATTTCTTAATGCAAGTATTACTATTAACAGTGACGTACGAAGTCTTTAAGGGCCTCCACAAACTAACTATACTATGTGTGGACCTCTCTCTCATTCAGTACATTAGGTATGGTTTAAAAAATTTAATACATTATTTTGTAGACACCCCGCTCAAATTTTTTTTAGCATTGTTATAATTCTAATAATTTTTGTTTGTTAGTTCCTTCCCTTACATCTTTCGTACATGTTCCGATGTTGACGGGCTTCGAAATGAGTTTTGTAGATATAGAAACGGGATTTGATGAAAGAACTCAAGATAAATGTAACGCTTTTTTAATTCTTTGGGCTGAAAAAGCAAGGAACGCGATGATCTTCTACATAAAAAAACTGTTAAGTAAAGATTCCCAATTTATAATAATTTTCTAAATAACTTGGCCTAAATAATGGCCACATGGTTTTGTTAAAACCCTAATCATTTACATAGTGACAAACAACTTATTTTTATTTTATTTTATTTCTTTATTCTTCATTTCTGTTTTTAAGGCTAAACACCAACACGTCGTTTTTACGAACAACAAATTTAAATCACTTACCCCAACACTGATCATCTGATTAAATTAAATAAACGTTCGTTTGATATGTTATATGTTCTTTAACATTGAAGACGATCTTTTGGCAGCACCCCTTTTGATAAGCAACATCAAAAGTATACACGCCAGTTTTCAAATTTTGCTTTTTCCTTCTTCTTGTTTATACTTTTTTACTTTAAGACGGGATCGCGTTTTATTTAAGCAGAGCAGCTACGGTTGCTACGCCACTGGTATCTAAATATCAATCTTTTGTAAACACTTTTTATAAATAATTAATTTACACGTAGTTCATTGATCGAGCTAGAAGAAACGATAAGATTGTGTTTTTATTTTTTTAATTACTAACTTTTTTAAAAATTAATTCACGTATCTTAATCCTTGTTTTAATCGTTCTAGGAGTACATGAAGTAAATAAGTATATAAACCGAACTACAATAGGAGCAATTTAATGCCTGATTGTAGTAAATCATCTGTTTTTTCTTTTGCATTAAACAAAGTGTCTTGTTTTTATTAGTTTTAAAATTGACTTTACAATTTTTTGTTTTGTTTATAATTTTTGCAATTTTTCCGATTTGTCACACTGTTGCGATGATAAACGTAAATAAGATATATACTGGGGGCATTTGAAATTCACAAACATTTAAAAACTGTATCATTAATGAAATCAATCTCTTAATTTTACCTTTATTGGACGTTTTGGAATGAGTTATCAAATTATCTGCAAACACTGATAACCACGATTAAGTCATCAAGTTCTGTTGTTCTTTTAGAAACACCAACTGTTTACTTTTTAATATTACCTTTGATGAGGCATGTAAACATGTCGAAAAACGTATAAGGTTAAAATAAATAATTATTGCTGAAGTGATAAACTATTTTATTTAATATCAATATGAACTTCAACAAGTAAAGCCGGAACTTGCTAATGAAGTGATTTTTTCGTTTTTACTGTTTTTTACGCGGTTATGAAGTTACCAAAAAAAGAGGGGAAAGGGCAAACTTCACGATTTTTTAGTCTATTTATTAAATCCGGAACTCTCTGAACCACGGGTCTCAACTTTAAGCGGCGATGGGCTATGCTCGTAGCTGATTTATTATTTTGATTGCAGAATTGAAGGTGCGACACTTTATTTAAAATAGCTGACGTGGGGCGTAGATCGTGGGTTCACCTAGTTTATTATAATCCGCCACTAATTCAAATAATTTTATTAAAGTGTATTAAAAAGGTAATTAATAAATGGTATTTCAAATTGTGGTTGTAACATAATGAATGACACGATAAGAAAACTATGTTAAAAATGTGTTGAATTTTTAGTTCTTTTTTTTTTAGAATCTTGTTTTTTATTTCATAGACGTTTGCTGTTCACATTTCAAGTTATAAGCAATGTGAACTAGAGCAACGCATATACGACATGCACCCAACAAAAATACATTAAAAAACTAAGTTATAGTGGCTTGTCAAGTAAAAGTATAACATTAAAAAGACATAACTATGTTGATTAGGAAGTGAGTTATGTTACGATATAAATTATAGATGCAGCTAATATACATAGTTCAACTGTTCAATTCTTTTATAGTGGTCTTTTATATTTAAAGAAAATGTTGAAAGGTGAGACATAAATAAATAGCATTTAAAAGAAACGAAAATATCAATAAGCTTATAAAATTCACATGAAGGTGTGTCTTGGTTACTATTAATTTATAAACAGTTTTAATAAGTACCTAACGTAACTTAGATGTTTGTATGCATTTCAAGTATCGCTCTAAAATCGTAATTTGTAATTTAATTCAGTTTTACAAAGTGTGTGCGTGCCTGTAATAAATCATTTACGGAATGTTAATAAAATTAAAACTATTTAACTCATTGGTTATCAAAAATAGATGTCAAATAGAAAATTGCATTAAAGATCGAAAGGCGTTTCCAGTTCCTATGTTTTTCTGCATAGCACAACTTACCGCAAATTATAAAAAGCAATGGTGAAAATAGCTATAAGGTGAAGTGTTTTGCGGAAGCATCTATCGTATGTAGGAAGTGAAATTTAAAAAGATCAATAAAAATTAGTCCAATACAAAATCTTCTGTTTACTTCAGGTGTTCGATAGATCCCAAAAGCATAGTAACAGTTACAAGCAACGAACGGTAGCAATGGACAGATTAAACTTTCACTTTCTATTGGCAACGAGTTGGCGGGGCAAACCGGAGCTCAGCCGGAGCTGGACCGACCAGCCTTGACATTTCCACTACGTACGTGCGCGACAATCTCCAAGATTGTTGTTAAAAGCAAATGCTTTGTTTTTATAATCGATTTATAATTTCCGTTAGCTTAAGATGCATTGTGTAAAAGAAAATAAAAACAATAACGCAAATTTTTAACTTACCTTGGATGCAAAATTAGAAAATTAATCCTAGAATTCGTTAATAAGTAAAAATTTACACTCCAATAATATAAACATGACAAAGCAAAATCAAAACAACTCAATGTCCATGATCACTATAAGTAGGTATGCTTAAAAGTTAAAAGTTTATAAAACTTTAGTAGCATGATCCAGTAAATTAGTAATGTATTACCAAGTGTTTATTGTACTTACAACGTAAACATTCACCAGTCAGTCGCCAAAAACCTTAGAAATATCGTCTAGAATTATATTTATCATTTTGCACGATTAATTATTTTATCAATTAACATATGATTACAACATATTGTTGAAAGGAACCTACACCTCTGAAAATATGATATAGTACTACCGGCGTCTAATGTAAAATATTTTATTTCTTCTTTATTTCTTATTACTTGAGTCGTTTAGTACTTCTAATGTTTTTCTTCTTTCAATTATGCTTTTTATTTTTTAAGTGAAAATTAAAGGTTATTTAACTTCTGTATTATCGATAAAATGTTGTTAACACCAGTGGCGGTTTCTCTATTGGGTCAAATGGTCATTGACCTCCCAATGAAATAAGAAAAAACAAATAATTACTCTTTGTTTGAGTACATAACATATTATACACTACAATATTTAAAAAACTTTATAGTTAACTTTTGTATGAGATTTCTATGCGAGGATCCGCGAAAACGTTTGAATGTTTTAGTATTTCGCGCGCATTAAACGAATCTATGCGAGGGTCATTTAGCTGTCAGTCCCCAATTCAGCTATACGCCACCAAATAAAGCTGCCGGCTTAAAAGGCCTTCAAATGAATAAGAGTGAAATAGAGAGCTCATTGCGGTAAAATTCATATTACACAAGCTAAAAGAGGATAGAAGTATCTGCGTATTAAAGACTTCAGGGTCACGAACCCACAACTTCCGAGAATTATACTGTCAGCTGTCCGTGATAAGCGCATGCCAATAGCCGCCTAATTTGCGGGATTCGTACGTACAGGACGTAGTAGTGTGAAAACAGTTGGTTGTCTAATTATAATTTAATGTCGTACGATGTCCGTGCAAAATAATTTTGGATTGTGAATGCCATGTAAGAAAATGATTTCACTTGTTTCCACTGTCTGCTATTTTGTGATAATTCATTGTGTGTTATTGACTGCAAACATTTAAAAACTAAAATTCAAACACATTTTTTAATCGTAAACCACTTTAAAATTTTTTTATATTTTGACACACTGGCAATGTGGGTATCAATTTACAATAGTTTTATTAGAGAGTGCTTATCGAAAGTCTGTTAAAGACTTCAGTGGAAATGTTGGTAAAAATAGATCATTTTGCCAACGTAAAGGATGGGTTTGAAATAAAAGGCTACCTAAAACTTGTGTAAGAACAATTAATTTCCAAAAAAATACTTTAAAATGCCTCCCAGTACACCACACCACGAGCCGCCACTGGTTAACACCAAGATTGAAACTGTCATATTATTCATTTTTTATTGGTTGCATTTAATGTTTTTTTCTATTTCAAGCAGGTCGAATTACAATTTTCTGCAATCCTTCTTCTCCCAACAACATGCTCTTTCTCTCTTTTTATTATAACTTAATGATTTTCAATTAGTTTCCTTCACTGATAGTTCATAAATTTTGTCACTGATTATACCTCTCTGACATTCGATATTCAGAACAGTATAACGGTTGATGATTATCCATTTAGTTTTAGCTGTTCTTTATTTTCTTCCCAGAACCACTTTACCTTGTATCTACCAATTATACAAGGTAAGGTGTCTTCTTTTAGTTTCGTCTGTTGATGTTTTTTTTTTCTTTTTTTTTTTGTTGTGTTGAAAATAATTCGCCGTTAAGGTTTTCTTGTAATATATGTAGGTTCGTCGTCTTTCTTATCATCTCTAAGCTTTTGCTAATAACCTTCCATCTCTCTGTCAACGCTATAATTTAAATATGAGATGTAGAAATAAATTAGAAAAAATGTTACTTGTTGTCTGGTTTGTGTGATTTACCTCTACAATGATCTGGTGCACTAGTGGTTAATTAGTTGATCAGAATACTTACAGTGATCTGTGTTGTTTGACTGCTAAGAGCTCTCGAGTTTGATGTACACGTACGAGTGTTATTATTAACGGGCCAGCAAAGTAATCGCAATCATGGCCTAAAAACCATGTATCCTGTGATATGATATGATACATGCCATGTCATTCCCACGATGTCACTATGGAATAGATAGATGGCGTTCCTCGCTTATTGGCTGCTTCGGTAGTGCTGCAATACTAACTGATTTACAGGTGTTTAATCTGAGTACTGGCGATAAAGGCCAATTAGTCAATGGTTCAGTAATGTGGAACTAATCAACCTTGAGATATCAAATCATAGTGGCAAAGAGATGTGAATTATCTGTTTTGCCGAGCCGAAAGAGGTGGGACACCGGGTGAGTTAAAGTATAGCATTATAAAGCAGTAGCAGATTAGTGAGTCGTTTCTTTTATTTCAGATTTCCAAATGCGACGCCGCTTATTTGCGATCCTTAGCGCATGTAGCTGTAGGCTCAATTCCAAAACTTCACCCGGATTACAAGGAACGTGTGAAGCTTGGTTCCGGCTCAACGATCTTGTGTTCAACTATCTAATTCTGTACTTTTATTGTTAACCAAGGAACTTGTTAATAATAAAAGTTCTTCTAACAAATTATTAAAAATGAAAATTTGCTCAATTTTTCATATGATGTGGTTACTTAGAATTTGTTCGGGCCAGTATTGTCCGTTTACCACCAATGTAACGTGTCACTTATGTTTTGTTTTAGCCCGCTAATATATTTATAGTTTTTGGTAACAATTTTGTTTCTACTACGATTAGATCGTCGACCACACGCAGCTTTAAAATGGGGTGTAATGCTGTGTGCGTCCGTAGCAGAAATGCTACACGTGCTCCCTGAACAGCGCTAAATGAACAACTAAACACGATACACATTACAACCATAAAATGCTATCACATCTTATAGCGAATGGATAACAATGAACAGCAGAAAAAAACAAAACGAACTTTAGAGCTTCAGAACTAAAAGTATCGGACACGTTATCCGCATTTTCCAAATTAATGTAGCAGGTATGAGTAAAAGTAAAAGCGACTACTTGTCAAAATTACTTCAAGAACATCAGCTCGAGGTAGTCCTAATCTAATAAAGTCATACAAAAGATGACAAACAAATTACCACGAGAGGATGTATACTTGGGTATAGCCTAGTCAGTAATTCACCACAGAGTCTACAGTACAGCTAAACACGATTTCACGTAACTACCATTTATAGCAAAATAGAGGAAGATCTATCATTAATCAGTACCCAAATAAACGTTTTACATATTAACGTACATGAGCCACCAAAAACCAAATGACCTACAACGCTTTGCAGTTTGATGTAAAAGCTAGCCCCAGAAATTAATTTTACTTAATGCACTATTTAACTTTTATTAATTGATGCATCATTTTCTACGCTGTTTAGAACGTCTTTCTTTGCATCCTCAGGACACGTAACTGTCGTTCTCTTCCTAGTTGGCAAGTTCTAGGAAACACAAATACAGTGTCTTTCATAAGCCTTTTATACCACCGCTGTGAATATTTCTTAATGTGGTCTCCGACGATATGGAAAGCGCTCTGTATAACAATACACCGCAGTAATAGCTATGCCATTACAGTCTCCATACACAAAATGCATATCGGTATATTATGTAGCTGTAAATTGAACAATTTTTGATGAACAAACGTTCGGAGAATATAAAACTGTCAAAGTTTCTTTAAATACCAAAATGTTACCAAATTATGAAAAAGATATTAACGTAAATATGCTAGATTTCGAAAACCAATGCACGATACAAATTTAATTCTAGCAGTTCAAAGTTGTGCGGAACCAATTTTAACAGTGATTTATAAATAAACAATGTATCTAAGCCAAAAACTACCAAGGACTTTCAGATTTCATTTTACGCCGTAATCCGCCTCTAGAATTTTTACAGTCAATTTTTCTAACACCCAGTGTATTGGCCGCTAGCAACAAGTAAACAAATCCAATTTAACTCAGTAACACTGGTAATTGACATTTCAAAACTTTTTTTGTGGTTTACAAATTAAATCTTAACCCATTGTTAAACAATAACTACAATTTTATTATCGTCTGATATTAGGAGGTTTTGATAACACATTGTGTTGCATCAAAACTAGTTGACATAATTAGTTACATCTTATTATTTCTAATATGTAAAATTATACAGGCATACATTATAAAATTTTCACTCCTAATATTAAGAGAACCCGAAGAGATATTCAGATGGGATTTGTAGGAGCAGTTTAGGTGTCAAAGGGAACATATTTTACGCATCGGCGATCCATAGCAATTCGCCCCCTCACCCACAGGGTACTCAACCTAAAATCTTAAAGAGAAGTCTAACCCTTATATCACATTAAATTATAGTCCTAGATAAATGTAGTCTTTTGGCGCAAAGAAAATTAAAATCAAATGATTCGTTTTCATGTTATTTAATATTTGCACCGTTTAAAAAATGGAACGCAGCTATTTAAACAACTACACCAAACTATACTAATAAAAAGCAAATCGTCTTCTTCAACACAACAGTAAATATGTTCAAAATGTTCGCCATTATTTGTTCAACAATAGTAAAGTGTGTTCAAATTCAACACTAACTCTTTAAAATGTTTCTTGGAGGATAGCCCTATACTCTCTTGTTACTCTAATTCTTAAATCTAAAATATCTACTAGCTGCGTCTTGTAAACTACAAATTTTAAGTCCCCACAAACAAAATTTAGTGGTTTAAAATTTGGAGATCTAGCTGACTAGTCGATTGCTCCTTTTCTGCCAATTCATTTATTAGGATATCTAGTATTTGCCAGATGGTGTAACCGACCAACCCTCTGCTAAAGTTAAGGTTCGGGAGAAGTTCAACTCGCTTGGATAACTCAAAGGCCAGTGTTCGTCGGAAATAAACAGAACTGTAGATAAAAATTATATCGAATTTTTATTGTCTCTATTTATACAGTTTTAAAACATTCATGTGTATTTTATGTAATAAATTGTAATACATTGTTTACAAAAATTTAATTACGATAAGGCAAAACAACCCCTCTAGAACGGTACACCTTTGGCCGATTGAACCCTTCGAAACGGTACGTCTCTTTCTATGGTTGTCGATTTGTTAGACTGAATATTGATTTTTCCCGATGTTGAATGAATAGTTGTTCTGTCGGCCAATTGAATTATCTATCGATAGCGTTGTTTGATTAAAATTGTTGCTGGCTTAGTTTAGCGATTTCTAAAAATTAAATTAAGTTTCGCACACAAAAATTGTTTATTCATTCGAATAAGAAGTACACTGCTGTCTGTAATAAAATCATACGTATTTAAACAGTATTATTTGCTGGCTGCTGCGGTGACGCTATCAGGCTCGTCTTTTTAGGTGTGATTTTGTTATCTTACTGGCTTTAATTAACTTAGAGATTGATTATTCAATATATCTGCGGAGCTTGTGCCGAAAGCCGAATGCACCAGCTTAAGCATGCAAATTTCACGTAAAAGTGTCAAGTGGATGGTTGGTTTGGTGCAAATATATTTTAACTAATTTCAACTGGTTTGCGGTATTTTTGGGGTAAAAGTAAATAACTTTTAAACCATATCGGGTAGTTTAAAACTTTTACGGTGTCCATTCACAAAAATGAATAAAACTTTTGGAGAATCGGTCGTTAAACTGATCTGGGAGAATTACTTCTCCCAGGAAATAAAAATCAAATAAATTCTGGCAAATAATTTATTAATTTGAATGGGCTAGTTTACGTCTGTCAAGTCGAAATAAGAAATTAAATAAATAATAATTCTGGTACGTTTATGTTTTGGAAATATTGAGAAGGGTGATAGCCCCAGTATGCCTAATAACTTTGATAAAATAGTGTTTGATTCAAGCAGGATAATTACTTCTGCAAGTTAAAATCAGACATAAAATTCTGTCACTTTTTAAGTTCTGGTCGGAGATTTAGGTTTCTTTACCCCAAAAAGGCTACATTTTTATAGAGCTTTAATTTGACTTCACATAAGGGGTAGGATGCTGTTTAAAATGTTAAAGTCGAGTAGGCTATGAGTGAGGAGGTGAATCCATAATGGATATCTGAAAAATGTGCCCCTCTTGCCACCTAAATAGCTCTGCACAAACCGCATCTCATTACAGCTTTTGATTCTTTTAATATTACGGTGGAAACTTTTCAAATGAACAGCCTGTATGTAGACTAAAGTTTTTTAGATTTTTTAAACCAATTACAGTTCTTAGCGATATGATGTCAGCTATATTTTGTGAAATTCACAATACAGTACATTGAATGCAATAATTGTGTACAATGAAAGTTATAAATAATTTTATAATATTCTAAAACATTGACATGCCGATCCGTTGTTTATTCTTTTTTTTATTAAACTCTTTAAACAATGATTAACAATAAATTTTTTTATTAGTGCTTGTTCTAACATTATCGCTGTTGATCTTATCGCAAAGTTAGCTGTTAAGAATAACATCCAGTTCCTTGGTGAATGATCAGAAAAGTTCCACACATTATAAACGACACCAAAAAACATAATTTAACCACTTTTATTCCTTTTTTTACAACAATTGGTGGAAGTATTTACTTTCTTAAAATAAAATAGTAATAAAAGAGACGACGAATTTAATTATTTTTATTAACAATACTTACCACATCACTTTCAAATAAATAAAGTAACAAGAGTTACTTAGTAACTGCATCAATTTTACAAATGGTTGATGTTTGTGTCAAGCGTAGGTTTTTTACCTCCATAATAATACGTGTAAAAACTCAAACAGGTTGAACAAGCCTCAGATGCAGCAGCTTTTTAAACCTATTTTCTTCCATTAACTCTTAACTGTGTAAAAAGATCAGGATCACCAATTGAAATCCACGGCAAAATTTAATTAGCCTTGACTAAAGTTAAGTAACATAAAATTACGTCCGTAATGCAAAACTTCGTAGTTATATCAGAAGTTGTACAAGCAGTGAATGAAATTAATCAAGCGTGTTAGTAAAGTAGCTACTTTACTAATTAATACTAAAGAATTTAAATACGTTGTATATATTTCATATCATAGTAAATAAAAGATGAGTCAAACTTAAGCTCGTAATATAATTAATTACGTTTCGTAATTCTGTTACATAAGATATTTCAGACGTATGTACTTATCATGTGTGTAAACGAAACGTGGCTCAGCCCCTTTTTTATCATTTATTAATTTAAACAACTGAAATTCGTAGTAATTAATATTTGCATAAATTCCTATTATTTGATGTTGCAATTTTTGCACTTCCGGTTTCACCGGAACTGATCCCAGATTTGTTTATATTTCAAATGGAACACTCTGTATAGTTTGACAGTTTTAAAATAAAAATTTAAGTATGCTATTTTATTTTTAAAAGAATTTTAGTTAATAAAATTTTTTTTTACCAAAATTATATTATTATTATATATTTCGAAATAAAAATCGTAATTTAAATGATATGAAGTTTACTCTATGCGAAGTTAAAGTTAATAAAATCAGATATTTTTTTAACCAGGTGTACTGTACGCCGTACGGACCGCCAAACCTGAGAAAAGCCACGCAGCTCCATTCGGTCGCTCACGATCCATGTCGCTCTGTAAATCAGCTATAATTCGTAGCTCTAAAATCGGGTACACTCTAGTTTAAAAATGTTCAACTTTCGGAGTGTACGGTTTGCTCCTTTCCTCCCTAAACTACTGCGCGGGGTTCGACTTTTTCTTAGGTTTGGCGGCGCGTACTGTAACTATTAGCACGACAAGTCAACATTTATTGTAGATTTAACACATTAATGCAAATATAAATTTCTATTTCGATTTAAAGAAATCGACTTATTAGAAACAAAAATTTGTTCGCTAGCTTGAACCTCCCAGTGAAGCGCATGACATTTAAATTACGTTTTATTATTTTTAAATGAATATGTTACTTAATAGAAACCATTTTAAGCGAGTAAAGCCACTATTTACGTGAAACATAATTTTTGACCAAAAATATTGGATCTTAATAATTTATTTAAAAGATATAGACATATGCAGAACTTTATTCTGTATCCGTATACCTACAGAAAGTTCCATTTACAAATACGAAATCGCCGATTTTTTCTTGTTAAAAGAAAATTTCAAAAAACCGAAATTTACATGAAGTAATAGGTACGCATTTATGTGCCTTTTAAACACTTCAAAATACATTTGTTTGTCTTACATGGGGTTGAACCGTGTTTTGTTTACACCCGGTATATAAGTTTATTAATCCTGTTTTATGGCAATCTGCAAAACTTTTAATAGATAACATTGCATATTAACGTGAAGGGTAAGAGAAGCTCAGAAGGTATCTAGTTTACGGTGTTAAAAAAGTAACGTAGAATGTGTTCCTGCGAAAGTACACTTAAAAGTTGCATAGAAATTTCTGCTGAAAACCGTTCAATTCCAAGTTGAAGTTTTTATCAATTTTTGAATTTTGGCAGAATTTCTAGTTATGTTAGCTTCCAAACCGATGTTTTTCACACAAAATTTTGGTGTCTTATTCAAATAAACATAGGAAATATATAACGTACGTTAAAAAAATTTTATGTCAACTATTTTAAAGACTTTTGTATTTTTACAAAAGTTATCATAATTTAATTTTATTTAAATTTTATAAACAAAGCATTCAATTTTGTGGCAAATTTTAATTAGACTTACACATGTATTTATTTTATAAAATTAAAATTTTAGTATATGGAAAGGCACACCTTTTGTGTGGGTAGTTTATCCAATTGGGATTAAATTTATTTTCTTATTGCATGAACCAAATTTTATAGTTCAGCGCTCTTTGCATATTAAATTTGTTAGTATTGCAAAAAAACTACAAAACGCGATTTGGGAAATATTACGGTTTATCCGCAAACTACTCCATTCTCTTTAAACTCAAAATGGACAGTAGAAAGTATAAACGCGGATTTTCCTCGTAGTTTTACAAACCATTCTCTTTATTTATTAAAGGTCGTGTGCAAAAGCAACGTGTGTTGGGTATCTTACTAAGCTTACAATCAGTGAGTACATTTTCAGTTGATTAATCGATATTTTTTATATAACGACATATACGTAATAGTAATCAATACATGCAAGCGTTTTTCTTGGTATTTTCCGTATTTGACTGATCGCTTGAAGCTTTATTAAAAATGCAATCATAGGTTTGAATACAATTTTTAGAAATACAATGCTTAAAAAATTCCAAGATTTTTACATAAATAAGTAAGAAGCGAACACGCTTCTTAGTCATTTCCTTTTTTACACAATTACCTAATTATTTGTTGCAATATTTATTTGGACAAATTTGTAATTCTTTAATTCTCGAAACAAATTTTAGAGCATTAAAATTATTATCTTAATAAACCGATTACAAGAAAAGACTATAGGAACTTTGGTATAAAACTTTTATAAGAGAAAACGAACAAAAGTTTTCTTTATTGTTAAATGTTGGTATACAACTATGGCAACGCTTAAAAGATCCTTTATCTGGGTTGCGTACTGTTTGTTGTTCGTATTTGAAATTTCTAAAGTTGGTCGTTGATTAACATTAAAATCTGTACAAAAATAATTTGAAATACAAATAGGAAATCAGCTAAAAGCATTTGCCCTTAAATATCAATTTTATGAATTACACAAAGGTCAAAATCTTGCTTAAAATAGAATATGTACGCACTTCCCTAAATCTTATATCTTTTTAATACTTAATGACTGTTTACTATAATCTGTATATTAACTATTAAAACAAAATATCTATAACAAGCACAGATTTATAGCAAGATTGGATACTTGCTCCTGTTAAATTACAAACAAAAGGCCCGATTGCATTGAATGTAAATATGAAAGATAAAACACTAAAAATATTAAAGTGCTTCAACATTGAATGAGTAGCAACAGTAAAATATGGTTTCTGTGTTTTTAAATTTGGATTATTCTTGAACACGATTATAGTTGCAGTAAACATATGAACATGCCTACACATTTGAGAATTTTGTTTACATGTAAAGGCCGGATTTGTAAGCATTTGTGTATTTTTTGCTACCTAGCTACAGGTTCTATTTGCACAGGATTGTAAACAAAATTAACACAATCTAAATTAATACTGCTTGGAGGAATGGTTTATTTAAAGACCAAATAGTATTTATTACAACAATAAAATACAAACAGAAATTACTGAACAAAAGTAAGTTAACCGAAAGATGAATGTTTACAAAAGCAATAAACAAAACAAGTTATTTGATTGATAAGAAGACCAAGCGAATCTGGGTAGTGCTTCAGTAGGTTGCGGTCTACGTAGTTCCCGGATCTTGCAGTTTAGTGCTTATTGGAGACCGATCACGTGGGACAGAAGAAGCTGAAGCTCGGTCTGGTGACCGGAGGCTGAAGCTTGATCTGGGAGGTAGTGAAAGTTGGAGCTTAATCTGGCGACCGTAGTCTAAAGCTTGCCCTAAGGATGACCGGAGGCTGAAGCTCGACCTGAGAACCGGAAGCTAAAGCTCTTTCTCAAACGTTTATTTTATGAGCGGTGTATGTAATCTATCCAAAAAATAAAGTGAATTTCCCGCGTTCTTGCGTTTGATTTTATACTTTTCTTTCCATGGGTGACGAGTTTTGTGTCAACATATTTCCCGCGCTTTCGTAATCTTCAGGGCGAAGAATTTTCTTTTCTTGAAAATTTTGGAATGTTATAAGAGAGTGAGACAGATTGGGGTTGTAGAGAGGGAAAAATAAGAAGCGCTCTACATTCCGCCCACAAAGTTAAATTCATAGTTGTGCCAGACGATGGCTTCCGGGGCGCTGATTAGCTGACAGTGCGACCAAAAATGATGGCGTTCTCATTCCTAAGTCGAAATTCGTAGTATGCACTTCGAGCAACTTTCACTAAACTCTGCAAGTCGCAGGACATTTAAAGCTGCAAGCTGGTGGGGTTTCGGCCGCGTTGCATACATTCGCTGTTGAATCATGTCAAAATGTTACCTTTTCTATTTTGCTGTGAAAATAATTGCATGTCAGAACAAATGCATATTTTACTGCATCTTAATTTATTTTTCTCATTGGCACCTATTTTTATCAGAGACCTGAACGAAAAAAAAATTTTTTTTTAATTGCGGTTACGTTTTGGGTTGGTTTATTCCTCCTAAAAATTCCGGTTTCGGTTACGGTTACTGGTGTTTTTTAATTTTTCTTGATAAAAACCAAGGAAAATTATACCATGCAAATAAAGAACAAAAGTTAAAGTTATCAGGAAAAAATTGGTGGCATTAAAAATATGTATGTCTTTGTCAAATTGTAGGAAAACCTGCTGCTGGTGGGTTTAATCAAAAAACATCAAACAAAGAATTGCGTATGTTGTTTTTTATTGGAATTAGTTCGGTTATTCGCACGCAACGTAACTTCCGTTGTTTAGTTTAACGTACACAGCGGAATTCAATTCAATTCAACCCTATTACCGACCTCAAAAAAATAATTCAAAAAAGTTTAATCAACTACCTATCTCCAGAGACTTTAAGAATGGTTAGGAATGCAGTTTCTAGATGTGTGGAAGAATGCGCTGCAGCGCATAAAGGTGGGCGTCTTCCAAACTGTTTTTATAATAACTTGGTTGTATTTAAATCGCCCATCTCTTTTGTACATTTAAATGTTACAGTTTTGGTTTCTGGTTAAACAGATATATAGTTATTTAATTATTCGTTTAATCTTGCTTGTCGGACTCAGTATAAAGTACAAATATAGTTCAAAACTTTCTAGTCTTTCCGAATTTCTGAGTATATCTACGTTTAGGTAGATATATGTTAAAACAATTTAACACCAGAAATATAATTCAAAAATGTATTCAGATATAGCTCTACAATTTTTATTACATTCTTCTTCTTTAGTGCTATACACTATTCAGGGCGTTGCGACCTCCTTATGTTACATTTGGTGCGCGGAGATAATTTGCAGACAGACATTTTATTACATAGCAAAAAAAAATTAAATAGTATTCTAAAAGATACCGTGTGTTCACATTTATTAAACATAGTAAAATTAGCTAAGAATCTAAAAAGATTAATAATATTATTTTTATTACTATACATTAATTTTCTCATCCAATGTAAATAATTTTAATAGTTCACACACACATTATTAATTAGCAGTCGTGTCATCTAGTAAACAGCCAGAGATAAAGTTATCTAAACAGATACGTATCAGGTATCACAAAGACGAAATATGCGGGGGCATAATGGCATTGCTATAGTTTGGTTATTTATGATTCTAGCATGTGGGAAATGTGTATTTATCGCGCCGATCGCGACATTAGCTTCTCGCACAGCATATATTTTATATAATTTCTTTCAATAACAGACAAACAAGTTTATTTGAGGGTCTGCTGTTTTTTTTGCTATTCTTATTATGAAAAAGCTGCTGAGCAACCGCTACAACAAAATACAAAAACATACACTACGCATTCCACACTTCACTGTCTGACGTATTAAGAACTCAAGTAGCCATAATAACTATGCTCGCGTAAAAAAACTGCTGTTTTTACTAGC
Organism: Ctenicera cuprea; assembly: GCA_958336395.1. NCBI lineage: Eukaryota > Metazoa > Arthropoda > Insecta > Coleoptera > Elateridae > Ctenicera > Ctenicera cuprea. The sequence continues at coordinate 25,681,599 of OY284490.1, forward strand.
TCTACATTACTGGCTCTCGTTTAAGAAGAACTGGTTAAATCCGGACACTTTTGTACTTTCCCATATTTCCGTTATGGAAATTTATCGTGATCACGAAAATGTTGAACACAAACCAGTGGATTTTGAAAAACTGACGGTCTGTATGTGCACATGTGTGTCACGTTAAACTTCAGCAATTATTACACCGATTTTAATAAAAGAGTTATTAAGTTTTATTTCACAAACCGGAGCCAGAAACGGAAGTTAGACGTGTTTCAAAAGGAATTTCATAGCGTAAGAACGGAATACAATAGATGGCGTTAGGACCAATCTAAAGTTTTTTCCGACCATTCTAGCTTTAAAATGGTTAGGATGTTTGTAAATTTTCGGCTTTAACGCCGATTTGATCAAGAAACGAGTTGAGGGGTCGGAATTAATTTTGGTATTACAACAGCCCCAAAGGAACTAAATTGTTACTATACAAAAGAATTTTGTTTACAAATAAAAACTGTGAAGTGAAAATATTTTTATAAATCTGGACATTACAAAAAACCGGCTACATGATTTTTGTAAACTTTGTAAGCTTGTAGAGGTAATGAAGAGCTACTATTTGTTGTGTGTTTCAGTCCACTAATTTCTCTGTGACGCCTAATATGAATTTTTGAAAAACGTATATTCATGCCCCTCTCTTTAGTAAGCGGAAGACGATTTAAAGTTTCTGTTACTGCTAAAGTGCTAATGATTAACAGTAAATTATGATTGAGAATTTAATTTATAGGTGCGGCAATATTTATAGTGGTTAAATTTCCCCCTCTCTCCCTAATTTTGGCGAACAAATTTGTCAAAATCGATTTATATAGAATTGAAGCCATCTCTATAAACTCCATAAAACTAGGACTGCGATCCACGGTTTGCTACAGTAGCAACTTCAGTACTTAGTTTATTATTTTAAAGGAGCGTGAAACATAGCCCACGTGTTCCGCTAGTATTTTTTTTATTTACCAACATTCTTAAAGTTTACTGATTTTTGTGTTACAAAAAACGCATGTAAAAGTTATGTTATTTTTAGATTTAAAGTAGAAAACATAATTAAGTTATTATTAAAAGCTCTTTCTCCGAGGAACATCTATTTAGCATTAGAAAGGAAAAGCCTTTGACGTAATAATTTAAAATTCTGTCGGAAACAAACAGTGGTGTGAATATTAAAGGCAATTTACATGTATTAATTAACTCGGAAACTATTACCATGTCTGAGAGAAAAATGTTATAAAAACATTATATAAACCCATGTAAACTTGGACTATTGTAGAAAATTTCACGATCAAGCTTTTGTAATTATAGCACCTTTAATTTAAGTTAATGTTTTTATTAAAAAGAAGTTATTTTATTATACAAGAACGAAACACACGTTCTCCTACAGTAATTAGCAAGCAGTCTCCTCGGTTAGACCAAAATGCCATATCGTTGGACGCAGTAATCGCTCCTGAGTTCACATAAAGATGGAGCAGAGGGCTATAAGGTTCTGCTGGTTTTATCGAGGTGCTGTAGAGCTCTAGAAAAGGCGAGGTGGTGCGGGGCTACTTTGCTTAGGACCAGAATCAAAGCTCTAGTAGGAGCTTGTTGGGCTGGTTTTGCTTCGAATCTTTGGCTTATGCTTGATCTGGAAGCATATTCTCAAGCGTTGGATTTTGCAGCGAAACTCTATAATTTAAAATCTATTAACTTTGCTGCACCAATGCGTTGCTTATATACAATTTTTTAAGTTGCTTCTAGAATAAAAACAAACACTCACAATTGTTTATTTAGAGACGAGTCAAATTTAATACTTAACGAAACACAAGTCGCCGTTGCAAAGCAACGTCTCCATAATGCAAACACGCATGCATAATGATTTATTAACATGGGACAATGTAATTGTTTTTATATATTAATAAATAAATAAATAAATAAATTTAAAAATAAATTCATTTAGACATCGTAGAATTCGACTCAAAGTTTGGTCGAGTGCATAAAATTGCAATATAAGCTTAAGTTCTATTAATTACTAAAATAAAATTTTCACTGCGTCTTATGTTTTATCTTTTAACTTTTGATTATTGTGATGTTGGTGCTCCAAATGGTGTAAGCTCACAATAATGCTTTGAAATTTGCCAGAATATACGATAATGTTGTCGTATTGGCCTGGGTATGTAACCGCTACTCTGAAACCCGGCCAAGGATCGAGTTTATGAAGATTTAACATATTAGTACAAGTTAAGCAGTCAGTTTTAATTACAAATGCATTACCAGGTTCAAAAAAGTTTTAATTCGGGAACTGGCAGACGTTTTTGAAAACATCATCTTTACCGTTTGATTAATTAAACAAAGTTGATAAAAATAAATTTCAAGTTTTTTTAATAGTAATAAAATGATTATTTTATTATTTATTTTCGTCAAACTACAGAAAACAGCGTAGAAGGTAGTAATTGAAAAGAAAGTTGATATCTTTACACAATATGATCATCTGATCATAATCACAATCAGTGGAAGTTATAAGTATATAGATATAGATGTATCAGAACATAACAAAAACCACAATTATAAATCGGAACAATACTTACAGTACAGAATCCTATAAGCTTTTGGGAGTGGGGATTTCATAGTTATGCTAAATCGTTGATAAAATCGCAGGTGCAACCTCTTGTTTTGCAGCGTGTGGAGAAGTGGACGTGAGAAACTATCTCACTTCCCAGGAATACACACTTATTGTCTCTCTGAAAATAACGGCAAAAGACAGGGAAGCTACGCTGAATCCATTAAAAGCAGACGAGACAAAGATATCGATTACATCACATTTTCTAGATAATATCTAGGTAAACAACCAACGAAACTTTTCCACGTGATTTTAAAGACAATTCTTTCAGCCAAAACTATTGAAAGTTGTATCAATTTTGTAAATTTTGCGACGACGACTTGACGTCACTTGGCACTGCCAAATTTTTCATAAATGATTAAAATGACTATATGACTCACATTTTATCTAGCCAATCAGAGTGCTCGCTTTTCTGTACACAATCAATCACATCAATTTTTAGATAATAAAACCACTAGTGGTGTTTTTATAGTGAAAAAAAACATGGAAAATAACTACTGACACTGGCGACAAGAATAGATCCTCATCCCAGTACAACGCACGAAAAATAACAATGATTTACAATAAGAGTTGCTATAATTAAAAATAATCAAAATATAATTTAATTGTACGTAAAATAACCACTATAAATGACTAAAATTTTCCTGTAATAAACTTGGATTGATATTTAACTTATGGTAATTAATTTTATTTTTAAATCAGTTTCACTCGCATTTTGCCCCACTTGTCGACGATCAACACAATTTTATCGGATAATTAGAGAAAACTAAAAAGAAGCCCCATCTCAATTGAATTAAAAAAGTTTCTGAACAACACAACTATATTCCGCCAGGAATATGATGCACATTATTAATTATATTGCTTGTAATTAACATACATTATATATTTAGATAATCAGAGTGCTCAATTTTCGTGTCGAACACTAATCAAACCAATTTGTTGGTGAATATTTCACTTATAATATTGTACTGATCAATTACTACTTCGCATTTGCAGTTTCAACAACAAATAAAAAAATGTAATCCGAGTATTTTTGACGTACAAATTTTTTTTATATTAAAAACTGGGACAAGACTTCTTTATAAGATAAAAATCTGAAAACGCAAAGCGCTGAAGGGTTTTCCGTCGAACAGTTGCTCAAAAGCAAAATTATTGCAAGGATATTCCACTTACACTGTAACAACCAATGGCAGCCGTTTATTTTGAGGCTGTTAACCAATCACACCTAAACTAACCACGATAATACCTTTTTTAGGAAGCTTAACTTTATATTGTTTGTTGTATTTTGCATTCATAAAATAATCTTGTCATAAGCCATTCTGGTTTTGGACTTTTTTGTAAATATCACTCAAATTTCTGCATCGTAACCAGTGTCAGTTTGACAAAAAAAAATATTAATCGTGTTTAGTTTGCTGACGAAATTTTTTAACGTACAAAATCTTATCGCAAATAAATTTAAGCAAGCTACTTATATCTTTTATTCAATAACTTTACAAACAAAATTGATTTAACAGTTCGACGTCTTATTCCTGAAATAATGTAATCACATACCACTCATGAATAGAAAAATGAGCGGGGAAAACTACTTAAAATTCCTGCATAGTAACTCGTGTTTGTTTTGCGTAATAAAGTTATCGTCGTCGCTATGAATGCAACACTTCGTAATTTTTTTCTTATTATTTTTTAATTCTTTTGAGGTATAACAGCTTAAAAAAACCGCTAGCAAACGACTACTGACAAGAGGTGTAATTCTTGCGGTCTACGATGGGTTTGCTATCACTGTGAATTTTAAATGATTTCACTTCCAGCGTTTGCTACCCAGTCATCCAAGCATACTCTGTAAATCTACTATCTGAAACTGTATTGGCCTAGCAGACATTGGCACATGCAAATATGCGCCTTATATAATGTGCGCGTGCAGGCCTGGCTTGTTGCAGCGGGGGCCCGGAGGTAGTGAATGGTGAGACAGGTGGAAGGGATCCGGATTCACTATAAAGAAGACAAAGATATATTAGCATTGTTCGGAAGTTACATCAAATCGTTTTTATTTAATATTCAATAAACTTCAATTTTTCATGCTATTTAAATATATCAGTAGAACATTTGCCAGTCCACAATAGGAGAGCTCTAACGAATATGCTTCGTCGGCTTTTCTCAGAATTATTCACAATATTCTTGTAAAAAATAAGTGAGTAATTATTCTACAGGTTATGAAACGCTTTGTTTTACTTGTAATTTGCTCTTTGAACGTTTGAATTATTTAATTAGGTGCATCTTTTAAAGTCGGAGTAATGCCCAACTAAGAACTATTTATAATGTAAGTAATGCAATTCGAAATGTAATAATAATAATCCAAAGCGTTTACAATTACTATGATTATGTATTAATCAAAGATTTGTATCATACTCAGGTACATTTACTAAACACATTGAAGGTCGTCTCCGGTGTTATTATTACATGTGGCTGATAATATTACTGTTCTTGGGAGTTACGAGAGTGAAACTGCTGCGAAACCCGTTACCGCCGTTAGCGGAAAAATGCAAGCGCAAAAACGAAGCAGATGACCTTCGTGTCACTTGTTTCAAGTCAGTATGGACCTATATTAATTATAATTGCCAGCACAGTTTTAGTTCTTTTTAATCTAACAATATTAATTTCCGAAATGTATCATTCGCAGAAAATTGTTACAAGTTGCTTACGATAATGGTAGATTAAGCAGCGGATGTTTTTCATGAATTTTCTAGATAAAAACCAATGTAATTTTATTAAATTTAAACGATTCCCCGTATTGCTCATTCATAGTTTCGTTCTTAGAAATGTAGTATTTAGTTATAGTATTTAGAAAACAAAAAGTCCATAACACAACATAAAACATTATGTAAGTAACTACTATTTAAATAACATAAATTAAATTATAAAAGTTAAGTTCGGGTTCTGGTTTTTTCCATATTATTGTGCTATAAAAGAGCAAAACAAAAGTATGCTGTTTTGCACAAAAAGCATAGCCTTGCCAACGGCAATACTTTCCAAAGCGGTTGTGTTGCTTGGCTACTTGCCTGGCATCGACTGTCAGGTATTTATTTACATTAAGTAATATTATTTCCATAGGAAATTATTCAAGCTGAATATTTTTAGTTTGAAAAAAAAACCAACTAGGTACCAATCAAAATATGTGCTGAAAATAGCGATTAATTAATAGCGAGTGAATTGAAAAATAAGATACTGCAGCATTTTGGAAGCGTCACTAAAAATGGTGTTATTCAGCATGAGCCAAAGCGCGGATTTATAAGCATTTATTTTTTTTAAACAAGCGCTTATCATAAGCTTGATAAATCAAAAAAAGCATCAAAATTAAAAAAACGCCAAAAATTATTATTTGTTTTTCAAAATAAGGTATTTGAATGTTAAATAAATACCAGACAATGTAATTAACAACAAATAAAAATATATTTTGATATAAATTTCCTTGCCGTTCAAACCACGTTTTTATTAAAAATTTAACTTTGCCATATTGTGAGAAAACAACAGAAATTTTTTTTAACCAGCTTTTAAAATTAAGAAATGTGTAACTTTACGGTTTTCATGCAGCTTCTGCAAAATATTTTGTTTTTTTCAATAACCAATTCAGGAAAATCTTTTACCCCAAGTTGCCGGTACGTATTTATCCTTCGTTTTAGGAGTTTTATAATTTCAAATTAAAACTATTCACAAAACATCACAACACAATGGAATGCTTCCGACTACTAAAGTTAACAAAAGGCAAAACAATGTTTTTACAAGTAAATGCGATAGACTTTGTGTGTGATTTTCAATAGAATACGGAACTTGGTGATTCTCCGAGCGCACTGTATGTTTATTCTAGCAGGACATTTGTAGAATGTAGTGTAAACATTCAGTATATTATTCGCTGAGTCATTTAAACCGAAAAATAGCAAACTAATTAATGTTTTAACATTAGATTTTTTAAACTAAAAATTACAAATCTTAAATTCTTTATAAAAAAAAGCCACAAACTTGCTGTATAAAAGCTAAAATAAGCGCATACAAGCGGTTTAAGAAGCAAAATAAGCGACAAAAATAAGGTGTCAAATGATTACACAGTTTTCATGAATCGTGAAGATACAAAGGGATTTTGATTTGCTTACCATAATAGGGCATAAGCAAAATGCTTCAAATCCGCGCTCTAAGCATAACTTAAAAAATTTGAAATTTAAGTTGGGCATATATAACAAAATTTATGTCGTAACATAATTCATATAGTCACAAACTTATCTTTTGGATGGCATTATTTTTCATGTAACTGTTGGAAATGAGTTCCAGCATGAGTTTTGTCTTCCATGACAAACCCTTATATAAAATTTTGTTGATTATTTTATTCATACATATTAAAATCAAACAGAATGCAGTATTAATTAACCAACATGGTATTGCCCCGGCTTTCTTAAACCAATAAACAAGCGCTTAGAAATGTCTTGACAACGCTTTAGTTACGTAAATAAACAATCCAATTATAGAGTTATAATTTTGTCTTTATTCAGCTTTAAATTAAAAAAAATAATTATTTATGCAGCTAGTGCGCTAAAGGCATTTCTCGCACGAGTTGCACACAATATTTTTTTTACAACTGTATTCCAATAAAAGAAATCGAGGTAAAATAGTTTTAATTTACTTACAAAAAAATGGAATTGTTGACGATGTCCATGGCAGCGTGCGCTAAAGTACTTTAGCGCACACTGCTATGATCGACGTTAAAAACAGCCATTGCCAATAAAGGACGTATTTTGACAAACAAAAACTAACCTCAAACGGTTCACTAATTCAAAAATTTGTTCGGTGTTCGTTACATACGCTGATATTTTCGAAAATTTCAATTTTTAAATTTTTCAGAGATATTAATATTTAAAATTTCGTGCTTTCCTTGCTTAGCTTTCATACTTTAATAATGGATGGTGTAGTGGTCACGTGGAGTCGCGAATGGAATTGGCTTGACCAGCGGTTCTTCAAATTTAGTAGCCGAAAGATCCCCTTTCCGCACAAAAAAAAATTAAAGAACGCAATATTCCCTATTTTGGAATGATTTTAAATATTGTTAACAGAAATTTGTATTTTAGTAGTGTAAGTAATTCTCATTTTCCTCCCGAATTCTCTGCAAAAAGCCCGTAGGTTCGCCAAGGGTTTCTAGACCTCAGTTAAAGAACCTCTTGCTGGGTTTTAGGTGCTGCAAAAACATATAAAAAATAAATAGACATCACGGTCCTATAATATGTTGTTTTTTATATATTGCATTACACTGTTATTTTATTTTTGTGTGTACAATTGTATGAATGTTCTTTTAATACACAATTAATTACAGTCACATAATCATTCAATCAATCAATTATTTTATTTCGCAGAACTTAATACATAAGCATGTATACTGTAACCATATTACAGAAACGAGAAAAAACAATAGTATTAAACGGATAAGAAAATACAATGGTACAGTGTTATACAGAAAAATATTTATTTACAGTGTTTCAACAAAAATTCTCTGAATTCAGATATTGTGTAAAAACAATTATCGATATAAAAGCCTTATTATAATTTTAAAAATGTCGTAAAAACATAAATAATAGTTAAAAAAAGTAATTTTATGGGAATAGAACCCGGGATCTTCGCGTTAGTACCTCAAAGCTCTACCTCAATACCACTTCAGCTAAATACGTGATCTATTTTTATTTCATGAATATTGAGACACGCATATAATGTGATAATCTTCTGTAGAGAAACTACTTTGATCCTAACCACATTACAGCACGGTTAAAAAGTTATAATACTGAAAACTGATCCAGATAATAAATATATTTTAAACAAAATTGAAGCAGATAGATATTGAATAAGAAACTATTGTACGTGACAGGAAATAAAAGTTTCTGTACGGGCAAGACACGAAGTCGATATGTGAGATGGTTTAGACGTAAAATACAACTGATAATATTACTCCATCCAGATCAAAAGGTATTCCTAAACGTGATGTGATTTAGGAGCGAACGTAACAGAGCTTCGAGATCAATAAAATTGAGAATTCGTTCAGAGACATAAAAGTAGAGATGCTACCAGTTAGAAGCTTTCCAGCAAGATGAAAGCGAGAGCAAAAGTAGAACAAACAAAAAAGGGTGATTGAGAAAAGAGCAGGGAACGGGAGAGGATTTTCTATATTAAATGCTGATCCCTTCTATCTGTCTCACAATTTAATGCCACCGGGTCCTCGGTGCTAGAAACCGGATTTATACGTGTCAATTACATAAGGCGAAAATTCGTATGGAACGTGGTGCAGTCCGCCAACACAGTTTTCGGCGCTAATAAGAAAATTGGATTAGCGCTATTTGCATGTATAATTGTAACGACGTCTGATGCTAGCTACCTAATTCGAATTTTCAAATCGGCCTCCGCGGGAAACACTTATGCGCTCGGACTACAGATCCGTGCAGGACCACTGGAGAAAATTGTATATCACATTAGCAAACGAAACCGCGCATGCCGATAATCACATTTAACTTAATAAGGATTGCAAAACGCATTGCAGCTGAGAATTTAAGAGGGCAGATTGTTTTTACCTACAGTTATTTTATCACTATGGATTAGCATTTACAATTTAAAAAACACAATTTTAGATAAGATTAACCTTGCCTAACCGAACCTAGCACATACAATCAGCATTACGAGGGATTAAGGACAGGCACTTCTTTATACAGTTAGAAGCATCTCAAAAGTGAAAATTACAATTTAGATAATGAACGCGACCAATCTAAATGCAAAGTTGGTACATTTATTTTGAAGATTATTTAATGCCGATCACGCTGATTGTTATTTTTGAAAGAAGTAAAAAAAACGTGGGTAATAGCTCACGGGTTACGCTGGTTTGTTTATGATAGTATGGTATAGTACCAACATTGTTTTTATGTAAGATTCATTTTTAAAATTTTGTTAATGATTTCCTGGTAAGCATGAAATTTTCTTAGATAAGCTTTTTGGTGTGAAAACTGAACTTTGATTTTTTTCTATATGAACATAGCACAATAAAAATTTCCAGCCTGTATGAGAATTACCTTATTTTCAGACCCAAAACGTATACCAGTTGCCGTTTGGCAATTTCAAGTTTAAACAACCTCCTCACAGGACGTAAATTAAAGGCAAACATACAAAATACAAATTCGTAGGCCATAAAATTTGAAATGGTTTACGTAAACTGTTTCCTGTGCTCCGAATAAATCAATATCTGCACATCATATAAGAGGATTATGCTCGTAAACACTTATCTGTGTTTCAAAGTAAACAGGCAACTGCCATATCGTGATTAAAATAAAAGTTTATTAGATTACAATCGTTTAGCAGATTATTTTAAAAACAAAGTTTATGGTTAGCCTTAATATGTTCGTGATATTTTTCGCCTCTTTATTTAAATGCAAGTATGAAACACACCGGTTATTATTATTATTTCGTATTTCCGTTTACCTATCTACTGTTATTATCTATGCATGTTTATTTAAAAAATTGTTAACCCGAACTTATTGTTGTAAATACACATTAATGTTATCACTAGAAAAAATGTATATATTAGTAGTATGTAGAAGTATTTTATTCAAATATAACTTTTCTGGGATTACAAACTAACCAAAAAACCAAACAAAAATATATCTTTACCATTATATATTAGTTTCATTCTTGTGGAAGTAATTTCCGCATCTTTATGCACTGTTAAAAGCGTCCCTTAATCCCTTAACCACTTAATTTAAACTACCTAATGGATTTCATTATTATTATTATCTGTATTATCACTTTTACCTGGAGTTTTCTTATTAAGCATATAAAACAATATAATACATGTTTTAAATTTTATTCACAAAAATGATAGCAGTTGACGTAATATTTCTCACAAGCTACATAATAAAAATAACTATTTCGATTACAAATTCATATCATCAAAATCATGGCTATATGATATATGTATATTTTTTTTAATATTTCTCAGTTTGTTCTTAATTTTATTCGCTGCATGTATATGTTAAAATCTACAAATGAAATGTTTTTCGCTTAGTAAAAAATTTACTACATCGAAAGCAAAACGTCATGTTTGCAATTTCTTTAGGCAAATCATATTTTGTTTTAAAAATAAAATGAGATCATAGGCAGCGCTGATGCATCTGTTTTTAACAAAAAAATCAAGTTGATACTTCTCGTAATATTACGTTATATGTTTTAAAGACGCTTAATTTGAAAAGCGGCAATTTGAGCATTTTTTTATTAAAACAAATGTTAAGTACCGGTGCGAAAAGTCGTAAAGACGTAAATGGTCATTTGGTACAGCAAATAAGGTACATAACAGGAACGTGTCAGTATGATCTAATTGTAAAACAAAATGTACGGAGGTCGCGATGTTTACCCAATGTACATGGAAATTTCATCAATGTCTAATTTATTTTCATACACAAATGTTTCAAATGTCAATATTTAAATTAAAGATGGTTATTTTTGTGTTTTTGTAAAAGTAAATATTATTCGAAAATAATTCAATTTTGAAACAAATAAATTATAAATCATATCTCCCACTACACGCATTTAAAGTTGTTTGTCTGTGAAACTGAACATTGATCGCTTCAGATTGCATCTAGCCGAATTCGCTTCCGTCACATTACTTCCGTCTCATTGCGGCCCTACTTTCGTTCTATCACTTCCATCTAGTCTTGCATTCGCCTGGTTACTTCTGCCGGTAAAGAAGTTTCACTTCAAAAAGTAGCTTAGTACCAAGAAAGGTTAAGTAGAGTTAGCAGTAAGTAAATATAATAAAAATAATAAAATTATTTTTTATAATATTTAAATAAATTAAGTTAAATAGTTAAATATTTTTCTGTTTAATCACAACTTGATGTAGTTGTATGGTCCATAACGTTGATTAAAGTAGAAATCAATTTTTGTAATATAGACAACGAGTGTAAAATCAAATGAATAATTAGTATAAACACTGGTAAGTACCTCAATTGATAGTCGTTTAACAAAAACAATTGATGACCAGATATTTCTCTAGGAATAAGTTAAAGTTCACATAAATGTAAATTCTTAACAATAAATTGTAAGTCAGAAGATTCGAAATAGTTTTGAAACAGAATCAGTTAAAACAAATACTTTTAACGTACAAGTTATTAGGAGTTAGATCATCTCAAAGAGTAGGTAACTATATCTACTTAATAATTTCCAAGAAATCTTTACTAGTTCTGTTAGTTGTTATTTATTAAAGTGCATATCATTTATTGATAACTAATAAGCTATTATTAATCAACGAGAAATCGCAATTGTAAATCACGGAAGCCGACAAATTTATAATATAATTTAAAAAACCTGCATACTACAGGCTGTCCGAACAAGACTTGTCATAAACGCCGCAATAGATTCTGGGGTTTGAATCAAACCCATTGAGCCTAACTTACCTATATCCAGAAGCACTTCCTGTAGGCATAGACTAAGGAGGACTAGGAGTATTTAGTTTATGCTTTATAGGGAAGAATTATTTTGATATAGGTAGGTTAGATCCAATCGTTGGGATTTGATCTTTAAAATCTACTGTTAAATTTATGACAGCTCTTTTCCGAGCACCCTGTATAAATATACTAATGTCAATTGTTCATTTAATATAATATATAAAAAAATATTATTCATAAAAGCCATCAAGGACAACAATGTACTCTAAAATTTCCGTGTTAGCACACCTTTCAGAATCATCACAATCACATCACGTTGAATTAGCGTTCTAGTTTTTGCGCAACATATTATATAACTAGTATGTTCAACATAATGAAGGAAGCTATACTTTAGAATATTTTTTTGGTATTTACTAGGAATTAACTTGCAATGAAAACTGCGTGAAACTAAAAACGCAATAGAATTTCTATTGTTTGATATTTATTTATTACTTATTCTTATGCAATAACGTGTATTAAATAATATTATATAATGTCTTACTAAATAACATAGACAAAATAATTTGCTATTCTCTGCCGCTTTAAATAACTTTTTATTTGAGTTATTATTACATTTCAACACTTATATATTAATTTTCTGCTACCCAGTGAACTGAAAATAGCACTGACGTTTGAAATTAAACTACTTAACTTCGTGTACTGACTGATCACAAAAATGATTTAAATTATGCAATAAAATAAATTGAAATAATAGCGTCCACATAAAGAGGTTTTTATATTTTTGATCATAATATAATTACCGTAACAACGCTTTGTAATTTTTTGACTACCCAGAGTTTTCCATTCTTGCATATCATATTATCATATAGCAAATTTCTATAATCAAAACGTAATAACTATTCGTGCACACTAAAATTGCTGCTAAACGTTTTCCACAAAACTAATTATTTACGTTTTCAAGCACTTCCTATAAGTTGCCTTTTAACTTTACAAGTAATCGGTAGGAAAAATTCTGATTGGTATCCAAGACATCATACAAAACACCGCACTATTATTATATGGGATTACATACGAAAATGCTGTACTGAGAATTTAAAATTTCCAAGTAGAATATCAAGAACAACTACATATAATGATTTGTTTATTATTCAACTTAAAATATGAAAAAGCAAAATGTTACATTTAAAGAAAATTTAAGTTTCCTCTGCTAAATGTATTATCGATTTGAAAATTGAGGCACATCGACGGCAACGTCGATTAATAATAATAATGATAGAAATATATATATTTGTGCATTACACTTATAGAAGTATTTACAGAAGTCATTATACATGGAAAACTATATAACAACAATTATACAACCAAAGAAAAATAGAAAAAGGGTAAAGAAGAGTATTACATGCAAATGAAATCAGATGCTAAAAAGTCCAGAAGTGTATAGAAGGCATTCAATAACAAAAACGACTTTATTATGCGTTTAAAAGCAGTGAAAGCCTTTTTATTTCCGTTGGTAGTAAATTGTAACATTTTATCGCGTAATAGCTAGTGCCGTCTCTAGATTTCGATAAGCGTAATTGATTTAGTTTTAGTTTATCATTTTTTCTTGTTGGATACGAGTGAATTTGATTGTGTGAATTATAATTTGCACATTTTCTTTATTATACAGGGTGTCCAAGATAAGGAGCGCATGCATGGGGTCTCGTAAACGATAAGAGATAGAGATTCGGTTAAATGAGAAGAACTATTCAGCATCTGAAGTACTACTATAATTCACATTCAATTCCTACAATTTTAGCTTTATTTTCAGTACAGACTGAAAAACCCTAAATTTTTAGTTTTGTGTATAATTTGGTTATTATCAAAGATAGCGCATAGCGGTTTTGACATTATTAAGACACTTTTTTATAGAGATTTCAAATCTCAAACTAAAATTTTTATTGGTCGTTTAGTTTTCAAGATATTGATATTAACTACGCTTTTTTGAATATGCGTCAAACTCGGTTATGTCATCATTAAATAGAGCTCCTTTTTTCCTTTTGTCCGATATAAGGTTTAATAAGTTTATTTTCCCAAATAACGGAGTTATAAGCAAAAAACTGCTTTTCTTGTAGTAGGCTGATAATTAAAAAAAAAATAAAGGAAACAAAAAACAAAAGATTGCATTTGTTTCCATTGAGGTTTCATTAGTTTATCTTCCCAAATAATGAAGTAATAAGTGAAAAATTGTTTTCTCATGGTAGGCTGTAAAAAAATTAAAAAAAAAACACCTGAATGTTTCACAGAATAAAACTATTAAAAATGTATGTTCATATAACAATTAAAAAACGTTTAATTTTCAAATATTTCTGCTCAGTAATAAAACACGAAAAGGGAGAGAAATTTAGAATGACAATAAATTGTGTAGATATTGCCAACAAACTAAATAGTACTCATCTCTGATTATCATGCGATCATACATTTTTAATAGTTATATTCTCTGAAACATTGAGGTGTTATTTTTTGTTTTTTCACCGCCTTCCATGAGCAAACAATTTCTCGCTTATAACTTTTTCATTTGGAAAGATAAACTGATTAAACCTCAATGGAAACTAATGCAGTTTTTTGTTTTTTGTTTTCTTGTTTTTTTGTTAAGGTTGAGCCTACTCAAGAAAACAGTTTTTCACAGCCTACTGTAGAAAAAAAAAGTTTCTTGCTTAGAACTCCGTTAGTTGTAAAAATAAACCCATTAAACCTTATATCATAGAAAAGAGAAAAAAGTCTATTGATGATATGGCCGCCTTTGGCTTATATTTAAAAAAACAAAGTTATGTCACTATCTTGAAAATTTAACGACCTATAACAATTGTAATTTTAGAGTTGAAATCTGTGTAAAAAAGTGTCTTAATAATGTCAAAACTGCTTTGCGCTACCTTTGATAATAACCAAATTATACACAAAAAACGAAAACTGAAAATTTTAGTTTTTTCAGTCTGTACTGAAAATTAAGCAAAAATTCTGGTCGTTTAACCAAATCCTATCTCTTACCGTTTACGAGATCCTTATGTATGCACTCCTTATCTTGGGCACCCTGTATAATAAACAATTAAGAATGTATGTACAGGAAAATGTTAGAATATTAAGTTTACTAAAGTAGTCTTTACAATCATCCCTATACTTTAGGCCTGCAATAAATCTTTGGAAAGAAAACATGGTATCATACGTTGTGGCATGACCCCAAATTAAAATACCATACGAAATAACAGAATGAATTAAGCTGTGATAGACCGTCAGCAAAGTAGTTTGAGAAACATCATTAGCTAGATTTTTTTTATAGTTTTTTCCTAACAGGCAATATGCTGTTGCCAAGACAATTTGTTATCCAAATACAAGCCAAGAAATTTAACCTCGTTAAGTCTTAAGCTGAAGATTGAGTTCTCAATTTTAGTTTCATTTAGATTGTGCCTATTTGCCAAAAAACAACTATGTACAATTAACTGAGAGACAGTAATGTTGGACAGTAAAAGGTGTAGATCTTTATGAGATTAGCTTAAAGTTGTATTATCAGCAAAAAGCACAAAACTAGTGTTGGTTTCAGCCGAAAGCAAATCGTTTATGAAAATTAGAAACAGTGAAGGTCCCAAAACGGAGCCCTGTGGAACACCATATTTTATATGAGTTCTATTTGAAATACAATTTTGTAGTGAAATATACTGATAACGATTATTAAGATATGGTTTGATTAAATTTTTACTACAGTTGTGGAGTCCATAAAAATCAAGTTTATCTAACAGGATTGCCTTCTTCAAAACTTTTGTTAATAAATAATAAATAATAATCTGTGAACTGAATTTTTAAAATGACTTTAAAGATTTTGGCATAAATATTCATATGGGTCTATAGACGCATTACCGATACAATATTTTTTATGTAAAGGTATTACCCTGGATTACACCTGTAAGAGATCAAAATATTATCTTACAACAAATAAACTTATATACACAGTGTATCAAAAGTAAATCGGCATACTCTAATAGTAGATTTCGAGGTTTTGACATATATGCAAATTTTGGATCTGCAGGAAGTCAAATAAATTGTTTGGAGAAGGGGGGGTCAATAGGGGTATGTGCGCTTTATGTCTCTTAAACGGATGGACGGATATCTCTGAGCATTTGTTTTCTATTTTATACCTGGGTAGATCTGATAAGACCTTGAAACTAACCTTTTGAATTATAAATAAGGATCAAGAACTCTTGATTATTGACGATTGCTTTTACAGAGAGCTTTCGGACAGAATAAATTTATAATCTGCTTGTATAAACAACTATATAATATATTCGCTAAAACGTGTATAATATTTTATAGTTTAACATTATTTAATAAATAAAGCAGCGAAATGTAGTTTTACATCATAGAATCATAAATTGTACTTTCGTGACGACTCGCAGGCTTTCTCTAATGCTAGTGCAATGCTGATCAAAGATATATCGAAATAAATACCAATAATTTTTAACATATTACCTGCAGTTACTGCACTTCGTAGTATAACATGAGTGAAATTTGGGTCATGAAATTTTTGAAAGCAATTGCACCTACCCTACTTGTTGCGGAATCTCGGTTCGTAGCTTAACACAAATAAATTGATGTCCTTGGCATATTTATTGCAGGAGAAGAAAGATGACATAAGAAAATGTGAGTTACCATTCAAGCATAAATCTATTTACCGCTTGTAAATAAACGGCCTGTAAATATCGTGGCAATGATCGCATTTGTGGTTGATTTTTCCTTAACATGAACTACTTTACTTCTCTCTCTCGTGTGCTCAAGAATACTTTCTTGGGATGCATGGGCTACACACCCTAGAGAAGTTTCAAATGAAATTGTAGGTGAACCCACGCAATTTTGTGCTGAAAAACCTTGTGGTGTAATATTCCTATTGTAGTTTCACATCCACATTCTTCTAAATTATAATTTTAATAAGCTTTCAGAAAAGCATTGGTTCATTGTGTTCTCGGTTCTCGGAAGTACAAGCGTGGCAGATGTCAGTCGCTGCAGGTTCCTCTTGAGCAATTCTGTTACTTGGCAACAAATCTTATTTCCAAACGAAAGTTAATGAAAATTATTAAAACTTAAAGAATAAAATTTGTGGACGCATAAAAATTAAAGTGTGGGGGTGGATACGTGCGTGCGTACGTGCATGAGTGTGTAATGGTTATTTGTGTAACAAGGGAAGAAAGTGATAATTTTTTTATTATTATTAAAAGGCATTCATTTTAAAATTAATTAAATTAAATTATTTAATTTGACATTTGTGTAAAAATTGACTTTTGCAAACAAATCATCCACGGTAACCATGATATACAAGACGCAACCAACATTAGCATTTAGAAACGGGAGCAAAAGCGCATTTTCGTTCCTTGAGACGAAAATTGAATTTTGTTCCTGCTAAGCGACCAATGTCAACTTTCAACCACCAAATGAGGGTCGAAAAGCCTATGTTTTAACAAGGTGGACGTAAAAGTATGTTTTCGTTGAAGAGCCTACTTTTCAACAAGGAAAAAAACATTTTAAGTAAGCTTTGCGACCGTCTTTTGGTGGTCGAAAGTTGACAATTGTTGCTCAGTGGGAGAAAAAGTATTTTTTCCTCCCGACGAGAGATGAAATGAACGTTTCCTCTCACTTTAAAATGCGATTTTGTTTATCGAAAGCATCTTACTTGCAAAAGTCAATTTTTACACAACTGTCAAATTAAATAATTTAATTTAGTTTAATTTCAAAACGAATGTTTTTTAATAAATTTCTCAAGGTCGACAAAAAAATCATATGTGAAACTCGGGACGGAAATGTCTTTTTTCTCTTGTATGCTTTATTTTACTCCCTTTCAGCTCGTCAAAGAAACGGCACACGTGAGAAAAAAGTATCACTTTACGCTCTTGTTACACAATAGTATACTATATAACAAGGAACTAAAGTGCATCTTTTAAACCCGAGAGATTAAAAGGCACTTTAGTCCCTTGCTATTTTTTACGACGTAATGCGTTTAATCGCAAACATTTCTGAGGTTTTCAAATATGTTGTCAACGTGACAATCCAACTCGACAAACACCAAAATCATATAATTTTTGATGGATGGCAATGGTTGCACGGCGAAGAACTGCGGATGCCGGTCACACGGTATTCAAAGTTAAGCACTGTCCGCTCTGGTCCCCACTCGAATGGGTGACCAATATAGGGGTACATCTGCAACCAACCGTGCTTCGGAGGGCGCGTTAAGCCGTCGGTCCCAGTTGTCATACTAACATCTTTGGCAATCGTAAACCATTTAGTAGAACGGGTAAGGCCAGCCTCCTGTCCGACATACGTGCAATGAGGGCTCACAGAACCCGCACTAGTTGCGGGTATTAAACAGGCTATTGGCCTATAACATGAGGAGGAAGAAGAAGAAGGATGACAAATATCAGCAAACTTGGTAACCTAGGCGATTAATTCATTAAATTCATTGTTGTCACCATGGAAACACTTTTGTTCCACAGGGAAAAAAGTGCTATTTTAGTCCCTCTTTTGAGGGAGTAAAAGCGCGCTTTGAATACAGGTCGTGCAAGAATAACTACTATCAGTGGCGTAACGCAAACCGTAAGAGCTTCCCAGCAGACTTGTTTAACAGGCCCCTACCCTCACTCCCACCTCCAGTTTTGTTACAAATTCATGACAGGGGAATTACAACAGTAATGCCCTCTAATGTGTGGCGAGGAAAGTTGAAAGCAACAAATACTGATATTTGGGTACGAACGGCTTGCCCCAACCCCGCGGTGCGGGGGTTGCGGGGGTGTTTGTTACGCCACTGACTATTATGAATATTAAGCTCTTGAATTATTTGCATAGGTGGAATATTTTTGATTTTATAAGAATTTTTTATCGAATTTAAGTAATTATTATCAGCTATAATTTATAACAAATAGAAACAGAATGCTTATCACACTTCTGAATCTGAAATATTGCTCAGTTAGTGTTTTTAAATCTTGTTATAAAATTTAAATATACAGACCGTTTTTATTTCAAACAGAATTAAACTAAATTAATCAGATGAGCATGGATGCTATTCGCCAAGGGTGTTAAATTTTTTAAACACTCAAGCAATTAAGAAACAATGGTGTACTTAATTAAGTAATTGCAGGAATGTAGTGAATGATAATTGAATTTGAATATTATAAGTTGTTGTTATTTAACATAAGTAAATGTTTAACTCAATATGTAAATCAGCATATACACACCATATTATAACTTTGTATGTTATATTGTAATACTTAAATATACCGAGCGATTCATAAAAGAAAATATTAGACAGGCTTTGACCAGCGTGCGTGGTGTCTTAGCCATATCGAGAAAATGTCAAATGTTAGTGTCAATCTTAATTGTAGTTTTTTTAATATGTCTAAAACGTGAAGCAGTTGGTCAAGGCCTGCTCTAATATATATTTTTTGTGGATGGCTCGGTATATTGTTCTACTTTACTAATGCATCGAATCAATGGTGAAACAAATACATAGAAGCTATGGAATTCAGAAAGGACACGTGTTACTTCAAATATAGAAACTGGGACAAACATATTTAAAAATAATAACTGTTAATGAAAGATTGTTACTTCAAAACTCTGCTCAAGGTTTGGTTATTCTAACCCTTGAAATTAATACGATGAAATTGGGATAATGAGATTTTTACTCCTACCAAGTACTCAATTAATAAATTCAATGAAGGCGAAGGAAAAGTATCTTGCGAAAATTGAACTCCTGTGGACAAGGTTATAATATTCGATTTCAATCACCTATACGAATACTCGAGGTAATTTCTATTGAGATCTTGTAAATTTTATATTGCAAAAGTAACCTTGCAACTTTATGCTAATTTGATGAGACAGATCAATATTGATTTCGAAATCTATTATCAAAGTTGTTAAATCTATTTCGTGACAGCTGCTTCACGCTAGTTCCGAAATATAGTTGTAGGAGTATGTATATAAATGACATAATTATTGTTCGCTATTAATTTATATTCTTGTTATCATCAAATCCAGTTAATTAAATCCACTGGCTATAATTCAATCAGTTTATTATTGAAAATGTACTTGATTCAATTCTTGCAGATGTGGATGTTTGTTTAAAACGAATTAATTAAATATATTAACGTTGGAAACCGTTATGCAGAATATTAAAAATATACAAAAAATTAACACAACTTTGAATTTAACTGTGTAGAATATATACAGGGTCATTAAGCTAAGATTATTTTTGCTTCTAAACAATAAGAGGACCAAAAGAATGGTAAAAGACCAAGTTTTATAATTTTGCGTCTTTATTACATGATGAATTCACTAACGTAATTGAGATATTATGTCAAAACTCTAATTTTTATTATCATTTGTGTTATTACTTATTAGCAATTAAAAGTTCCGTTTAAAAAATATCGATCATTATTTAATACGAATTTCTGCAAAAATTGAAAGAAACAATGCTTCCTATAGCTATACTCTGTATAACAAGGAAGGTAAAAAGTCGAAACATAAATACCACTGTAAGTCTGAGGTGTTTTTATTTTTAGCATAATTATATTTAACAAACTTATATTAAATTTAAAAAAACTAAAGATGATAAACAACATTAAACAATCACATGAGTATAAGAACAGTGCATAAGTGCATAACAGGGGTAAAGACAGGTTATTAATTTGTACTAAATCAATGAAACAAACGCCCGTGTAAGGGATTACCGACGGCAATGCAAAGAACAAAATTTGCAAAGAACAGAATCGCCAACGAACAGAATACTCGAAGCCGAAACCGACGACATGCGAACGTAAAGTAGCATTTAACAGAATAGAATTAAACAGAACATTGGAAGAGGTCACTTTATTCGTGTTTTTTCGGTTTTAGTCAGTTATTTTAATGAATTGTTGTGGTAATACCTGTGATTAAGGGTATAGTCAATGGTAATACCCATAATAGCTTAATTTTTGAAACGCCAACTTACAGCAGAAAAGAAAAGAATACTTCGAAAAATATATGGCCCTACTAGAAATGAAGACGAAACCTATGGAATAAAAATGAATCATGAACTGATTGAGCTAATCAAAGGAGAAACTATAGTACGATTCACCAAAGCCCTACGCATAGGATGGATGGGACACATTGAAAGAATGGACAACGACAGAAGAACAAAGATACTGACAAAATGGCAGCCTACAGGCAGAAGACTCAGTGGAAGGCTAAAAAAGAGATGGCAGAAATGATCTGAAAAAGATCGGAATAAGAAATTGGAAAACACTAATAGAAGACAGATCCAAATGGAGGAAGATTGTAGAACAATCCAAGACCCACTGCGGGTTGTAGTGCTAAAGGAAGAAGCAGCAACATGCAACACCAAGCTACGCTATTACTCGTTTCATAATATTTAGATGCTACTTCATGCTGATTCAAACAGTTGAACTATTTTTTCTACGACTATTTTAGAAAAAAGGCGTTCTGATACAATTTTTAATTACGAATACGTACATTCTGACACTTGCTATAGAATGAATTCATTCTAACACTGTTTATTTTATTCTAACACTGTTCTGGGTAATAACGGTTGCGTCTCTCGTCCATCAACTGTTTTTTGTTTTGTTGACAGTTACAAGCAACGCGTATTTTACGTAGGAAACTTAAAATTTTCTTATTTTTCAAATTTAATGATTTAAATAATTTATAGTCGCAGAAAAAGTATAGTCTGTAACACGTTTGGAATGGCTATTCCGCACTCGTGGACCGTCCCCCTCGCCTTTCGACTCGGGCGACAAACTTACCACTGGTGCGGAATATGCTATATTTCAAACTTGTTACAGAATATACTTCTCTTGATGTTGGCACATAATGTTGGTTATAGTGATACAAATCGAAGTTACTCAAATATAAATTGGATTTCCTATGTCAGTGTAATTCAATAATGTACTTAACAATAAATTTCAAAACATTTTATTAGAACAATTACCTTGTATAGTGTGTTGCCTATACAACAGCAACATGCAACATCAAGCTACGCTATTACTCGTTTCATAATATTTAGATGCTACTTCATGCTGATTCAAACAGTTGAACTATTTTTTCTACGACTATTTAGAAAAATGCATTCTGATACCATTTTTAATTACGAATACCTACATTCTGACACTTGTTATAGAATGAATTCATTCTAACACTGTTTATTTTATTCTAACACTGTTCTGGGTAATAACGGTTGCGTCTCTCGTCCATCAACTGTTTTTTTTGTTTTGTTGACAGATACAAGCAACGCGTATTTTACGTAGGAAACTTAAAATTTTCTTATTTTTCAAATTTAATGATTTAAATAATTTATAGTCGCAGAAAAAGTATAGTCTGTAACACGTTTGGAATGGCTATTCCGCACTCGTGGACCGTCCCCCTCGCCTTTCGACTTGGGCGACAAACTTACCACTGGTGCGGAATATGCTATATTTCAAACTTATTACAGAATATACTTCTCTTGATGTTGGCACATAATGTTGGTTATAGTGATACAAATCGAAGTTATTCAGATATAAGTTGGATTTCCTATGTCAGTGTAATTCAATAATGTACTTAACAATAAATTTCAAAACATTTTATTAGAACAATTACCTTGTATAGTGTGTTGCCTATACAACAGCAACATGCAACACCAAGCTACGCTGTTACTCGTTTCATAATATTTAGATGCTACTTCATGCTGATTCAAACAGTTGAACTATTTTTTCTACGACTATTTAGAAAAAAGGCATTCTGATACCATTTTTAATTACGAATACCTACATGCTGACACTTGTTATATAATGAATTCATTCTAACACTGTTTATTTTATTCTAACACTGTTCTGGGTAATAACGGTTGCGTCTCCCGTCCATCAACTGTTTTTTGTTTTGTTGACAGTTACAAGCAACGCGTATTTTACGTAGGACACTTAAAATTTTCTTATTTTTCAAATTTAATGATTTAAATAATTTATAGTCGCAGAAAAAGTATAGTCTGTAACAAGTTTGGTATGGCTATTCCGCACTTGTGGACCGTCCCCCTCGCCTTTCGACTCGGGCGACAAACTTACCACTGGTGCGGAATATGCTATATTTCAAACTTGTTACAGAATATACTTCTCTTGATGTTGGCACATAATGTTGGTTATAGTGATACAAATCGAAGTTATTCAAATATAAATTGGATTTCCTATGTCAGTGTAATTCAATAATGTACTTAACAATAAATTTCAATACATTTTATTAGAACAATTACCTTGTATAGTGTGTTGCCTATACAACAGCAACATGCAACACCAAGCTACGCTGTTACTCGTTTCGTAATATTAAAATGCCACGTCTGATTCAAACAGTTGGTGTTGATTATACTGATCCAAATCGAACTTAAATTGGTTCTGCTTATTTGCGATTGCTTATTTTTCACAAGTTTTGCTTGATACATAAATGACTAAAACAAGAAAAATTTATCGGAAATAGATGCTAGCGCTCATAATGCTATACTGAAACTTCTAATTTGGTGCAGATCGGTACTGATTTTATTTTGATATAAATATCATACAACAAAAAATAATATTTTAAGCATCTACTTCAAAATAATTTCCATATTCTACAAAAGCTAATTTAAAAGCGATAATTTTTTTAAAATGTTTAACAAAAACTACCCAGTTAAGTATTTTTTTGCATTGTAAGCATTTATGGGTCTAACAAAACTTATTATAGTGGAATAATGTTACTCGTAACAAAAAAATTCAAAAGTTTTCTATTGTTTTCTATAGTTAGGTCCATTCGGATACTCTATATAAAAGGTGACTCTGATGTGGTAGCAATAGCAATTTAAAAAAAATTCTAATTATATTTTAGCCGAAAAGAGACAAAATAAAACGAGACGAGACAAAGGCTTCATCTCGTCTCAACGAGACGAAATAGACAATTTTATCTCGAAATCGAGACGAGACAAGCTTTCGTCTCGTGGCAACACCAGTTAAATAAAGAAGGCGACAGAAAAATTAGTGCACATAAACATAGAACATCAATCAAACTGTGCCATATTCCTAGCTTATTTTGTTGATGAATTTTTGGTGCACCACCTCATAGATATCAACCTATTTGTTCTGGAGATATGAGGTACCACACACCCACATACCCACGGACAGACATTATTTAAAAACATTTTGGGTTTCTGGAGGTTGAAAACGTATTTCCACCAAAATATCGATAGCGAATATTTTCAGGAAATAAATACCTCTATATACATACTAAAAGCATAGAAAAGTAAAAGTATATGCTATGTTAGCGTTACCATTAACAATGTTACCATTAACATTAATTCTCGATCTAATAAATGTATCGCCCAGAACATAATAATAATAGTAATAATTACGGTAATTAGATTATAATCACCATTAAGTGCAATGTAAAAAGCCGATGTAATGTTGTGATAGCTATTTAATGAAAGTTTTATACCCTTGTTTTCTATACAATGGTGGGTAATGCAACCCAATAAATATGTATACGTCACTGTCTATAATAAACGCTAAACATTTTATGGTGTTTTAATTGCTTCTTCCATATTAAACATTGATGTCTTCGATTTACATAATTCATCAACAAATATACGACTGAAATTATACAATAATTTTCTAAGATAATTTAACATGTTTTCGGTCTCATTGCCAAAAGCCTACCTAATAAGACGGTCAGAACTTATTTTATTCGACATAAAGATTGTAATTATTTGTATTTAGAAAAATAAAGTTTAAAAATTAAAGATTTTAAATAAACTAAATAATATTGACATTTAGCAATCAATTAAAAGAAAAATTTGAAAATATGCTTTTTCAGAAAACAAGGCACTGAAGCCTGCTCAATTTAACTTTTATTAAGTTACTATTAGTGTAATTTCTACTGCATGTATACACCAATTTAAAATAAACTGGAATAGGAGACTTTCCAAAGTATGTATTTCACAATATGCACATTGCTACGTTTAACAACTGAATTTACATAACTTTTCGTAATGTTTACATGCATTAATATTTATGTAGTAATGGAGGTGTTGGTATAAATGTAACTATTCTACATTTGTAACAGTGCGTTTAGTGGCTAACGTAACGCCTTCGGAGTAGTTAGAAAACTCGAATTTTCAAGCACTAAATGAAGAAGTAAATACGCATACACATTGCTATCTATGCCCTTGCTGCTCCCAACTGAAATGTTTAAATATGTATTCAGAGACACAATAAAAGATTTTTTTGTTGTTCAAAATGAGTATCTAATATTAGAGTTATAAACTTATAACTATTAGCAAAAATTTTTACATTTAATTTATTGTCTATTGTTAAATTTACTAACTGTAAGACAAAACATAGTATTTTAATTTAGTTGAAGCACGCAATTATGTAACAGATAAAATAAGCGAACATAGTTTAAAGAAAGGAGGATAATGGCGCATTTAAATAATGTAATGCTTCATAAATTCACTCAAAACCTACTGCAAAAGACAATACTATTTTGAGTAGCCCAAACAATAAGGCAATTAAAACATATAATAAATATTAGTTGCAGGCATTATATTATATTCGTTATATAATAGGTAAACTTGCGCAACTATTATTCAGTTAATAACATTTTGTATACAAATTGTTACTGTTTTTGTGGAAACCTACGCAACTAATGAGTGCGACAAGGAACGACTATAGGCAAGCAATGATTTGTGAATTTTCAAATGGATACGTGAGTTTTTGCAACTAAATTTAAAAGCATTCATGGATACGTGAATTCTTACTTGCCTCCCACATTATATCTTTTCTTTGTAGCACATATTATTTACCCATGTTTTCAATAAAATAGTGATAATCAGCATATCTTGGTTTGTATGATGCTTCGTTAATGTACTTAAAATTACTATTGTAATTAATAACACCAAAACAATAATCAAAATTATTGTTTGTGGTTCACTTACTTTAATAGGCAGTTATATTTCCAAGTCATGTCAAAATATTATTTGGACATTTATTACATAAAAGTTAGAAGAGTAAATATTATGTCGAATGAATTGTATAATAATCACACAAAACTTATAAAAATTATTATAAAATGCGTTTGGGAAAAATTAAAAATATAGTCTTAGTCTACTTAATGATAAATATTAATAAAAAATTAAGTGGGGTAACACCTTTACCATCATTTGGGCCGAAACTTCAAAGAAAAGTAGTGATCATCACGATTTTGTAATTTTCTGACAAACCCCGTATGTGACTGAAAAAATTTGATCTGATGGTTGCATTTTAGGTTTTGGACCATGCAGAACTTTTTATGAAGAATAACTTTTTTTCCTTAAACTAATAATAAAAAAGTTTTCCATATGCTGCCAACTTAAGTAGACACACTGTATAAAACTGAAAGAAAAACCAAAAAAGTAGGTAAAGGTAAATTATTACCAAATATCTATAAGCTAAATTATGACATAATTACATCATAACTATAAAAATACGAAATTTGACAGTTAACAGCCGCTTTCATTTGCAGTTTTGACTAAAGCAATTTTATCATATTGTGTTAATGTTTTAATCTATATAGTGAATCCGTAACTGTCTCACCATAACAACACGACCAAATCTTACACATCGGAAAAATGTATCAGTATAACACGCCGGGCGGCGGTTCCTTGCATGTCGGCTCAGTTTATTGATGTTTTGTTATTTATGTTTTATTTTTATTCTAGAGGGTCGGAAAGGTGTATTTATCGCGCTGACATGAGCATTTCGCAGAACAAATTATACATAATTTTTTTAATAACAGACATTCACTTTTTATCACTAAGGCTGTTATTCGTAGGCTATGCATTCCACGCTCCATTGATTACAGATTGGGAACTCAAGCAGCCATAACCTAAACGTAAAACACATAAAAACTGCTGCGTGTACATTACTAGCTCTAATTTAAGAAGAACTAGCTGAATTCGTACACTTTTCCACTTTTCCATACTTCCAGCATGAAAATGTATTGTGATCGCAAAAATTTTTAAATATAAAATTTTGACGAAATGCATATTTTGGGTCTCCAGGAACCCAAAACAGCGGTATCATAAAAACACGGTGTGTATGTGCGCGTGTGAGTAACGCAAATCTCAGGAACTATTGGACCGATTTTATTGATTTTTGGTATAAACAATAAAAAGTTGTCTAGTCATTAAGTTTTATATTACGAACCAGAACCGGAAACGGAAGTTAGCCTGTTTTTTGGTAGCATTTCTTTCACAAACGGGATTTTGTATATGTAAGAACAGAATGTGATAGCGAGCGTTAAGACAAATCTTAGTTTTCTTCCGAGCACTCTAGCTTTAAAATACCTGCCGCTATGGTGTTTGTAATTTGTCAGCTTTAACGCCTATTTACTCAAAAACGAGTTGACAAATCGGGATTAAATTTGGTACTACAACAGCCGTAGAGGAACACAATGTGACTATATAAGCGAATTTTTTTTACAAAGAAAAATTGAGAAGTGAAAATAATTCTAAAGTTTGGATATTGCCAAAAACAATTTCTCATAAACTGGCTACACTGTTTTCGTAAATTTTTTAAGCCCATAGTGCTATAGGATGGTCTACTATTTGCTTCGCGTCTTAGTTAACTAATTTCTCCGTGGCCCCTTCTATAAAGTTTAAAAAACGTAATTAATGTCCCTTTCTTTGATAAGTGGAGAACGATAAACAATTTCTGTTACAGCTAGAGTGCTGCGAATAAAAGTAAAGTAAGATTGAGAACCTAATTTTTAAGTGCAGCAATATTTAGGGGAGTAAACTTTCCGCCTCCTAGGCCTTATGCTCTATGTTTTTATACTATTGACATGTAAATACGTGGTATGTATAATGCACAGAAATAAACTTAAACGGAGATTTCCAAAATGACTTTAAAGCTAATTAAAACGCACTAAAAATTTTGTTAGACATGTGCATATGATTCCAAAATGAAACTCGCCTTTATTATTATTGTATATTATAAGTCAGAGCAGTGATGTAATTAATACATACGTGATTTAAACGTAAATATAGGAACCCGCATACGTAATAAACATCTAAGTTGTCTCGAGATGTAGGACATGATACTATGTATGCGTCGTCACTAAAAGTGGAGTTCCTACAAAAGCATTTTCAATTTGTAGTAAACACTGTAAGTCAATGAATAGTGAAATACGTCTGATATGTATGTGTTTTGTTATCAACGCGATAAATACACATTTTGTCCTAACTAAAATTAAAGTAAAGCATTAATAACCAAATTATAGTAATAAAAGTGCAACAGAAAAGCAATCAATAAACTGAGCCGACATACAAGGTCCCTTCGTTGTATTATAGTGATAAATCATTCCAAAGTTTCGTCACAGACAGACAGTCAATTTTTAAAGACCAACAACCGTATTTTTGGGTTTCTGGAACCCCTAAACGTGCATTTTCTTTAAAATCGAAAATATGCATGAATTCAAACTTTCCATACTTCTCGTAGAAATTTGAAAAAGTAAAAATATAAAACGTGCGTATGTAGAGAGACGCTACAAACGCAAACGAATCTCTTCCAAGTACAGAAATAAGGATACTGACATTACAAAGGATACATCTTTTTAAATGGAAGAATGGTGGAATTATAATATTAATGTTCAAGACACTGTTGAATGAACCAGAAAACGACAAAATGAATGTAATGATTCTAATGAACATCTTACGCTCAACAACAGCCTGGCAAAGATCGCAGAAACGTCAAGATTAGTAGACGGACCGCAAAAAATGGAAAAAGACAGCAAGGTATGAGCAAAGCAGGAATAAAAAAAAATAAGAAATTGCAACAAACAGGTCTCACAACTAAACGACGAAAACGAAAAGAAGAGATTGAATTATAATTTATTCCTCATATTCTTAACGCCTAAGAAATTGGTACGAATATTGCTGTCTTACACCAGTAACTGATGTTTAAACAAACTTATAAAATAAAATGTTTAAAATATGGGAAAGTTCGACATGTAAAGCGCATCGCCTCTTTTTTTAGCTTATGATTTCTACGTTAAATATACAAGATGAATAAAAAATAATGCATTCTGTCTGTCTATATTATATAAGTAATAAAACTAACATACAAGACAGCATACTTTGACTTAAGGGGCAAAAAGCTGGACATCTAGGATTCCAGGTTGGAGCCGCGCCATCGATGAATAAACTGCCGACGTTTCGTTCTCGGTTGCACGGGACATCTTCAGGGCTGTGGTCACTTCGGGATCACAAACACAACAGTTGTGTTCCAGATCCCAAAGTGACCACAGCCCTGAAGATGTCCCGTGCAGCCGAAGACGAAACGTCAGCAGTTTATTCATCGATGACGCTCCAACTCGGAAGCTTAGATACCATAACAGCGGTCGCGGAAGCCTGTAATTTAGATTATTAACAGATATTCATAAACCTGTGACCACGGCAACAAAATTGAAATATTTACAAAAAGTGACAGGAAATACAAGAAGGGAGAGAATAAGAAATGAAATAATTAGAAAACAATAAGATCACAAACCAGTAATTTAGAAAATAGGAAAACAGCAGTTTAAATGGCACGGACACCTAATGATGATGGATAATCACAGAATTTTAAAAATAATACCATAAAACGTGAAAACGTGAAAAAACGTAGTGTGCGTGCCGTTTAAAAAGCAGAAGCTGCTACAAAACGTACAAAAAATTGATTATCGACAAAGTATGCGCTTAAATTTAACAAACAACTTTCATCCAGGCTATTTTTAAATATAATTATTATTTACGACGTTACAGGGAATACGTGTTGCTTGTTATTTACTGTATATAATAAGTGCATTCATATTGAAGCACATTCGTAAGCAACATATTGGGATAGAAACATCTTTCCATCTCAAAACGCACTTATCTCGAGAAAGGTAAAAACATTATTGTAAACGCGTATAACCAGGGAATTGTAGAATATTGAATGTATAGGACGCACTAGAAAGTTCTAGAAGGAAATAGCGGGGGTGTAAATGAGACAACAAGGGAAGTGCTGGAAGTTCCTGGAACGAGATTAAAATATTACAGTAAGCTATAGGAATGGTAAAAATTTATAATTACACGGTTCGGGATGTGAAGGTATAAAGTAGCAATATTGCGCGGATGATTAATCGGTACGATATAGCCACGCATCGTTTGTTTATTTAAATATATCGTACCTACCTATTAATATTTTCAAACGTATACGACAAGTTTGCATAACACCTACATGAAGACACTTACAAGGAATTTTCAAAGTAGTCGTAAAGTGAATACAGAAGTAACAAATATTTTTTTAACTTTTAAAGTAAATTTTTAAGGGCTATCTAACACAATTAAATTTATTTGCATAAAAGCTTAAAAGTGCATATGCTTCGATTATTTGATGTAAAATTGCTACATTAATCTCAAGAAGTGCTTTAAAGGTTAGAATAAAATTTACTGGTGTACAAAAAGTATAACAACAGAGAAAATAATCATTTTGTAATAATTAATAAGCAGTAAATGAGAAATTATTTTACTTAAATTAAAATAATTCAATAGTTATATTTGTACTAAGTGTACGTATTTCGAATCTACGTTAAATTCTACCCTCGGGGTTTACTACATATAAATAACCAATGTGGTTTTGCTTCATCACATCACTGCATTGTACTTGAAGTAGGTAATAGTATTTTTAAGCTTTAAATTAGGTTTTATAGGGTTACTATCACGTTTCTGATTTACAAATCTGAAATATATATATATATATATTTCTTATATAAAATTTGATTGTAAGATGCAGTAAATATCCGTTTAAATTTTTATATGGTGTAGCATTGTATGTTTGTAACATATTTTTTTTATTTTTTTTATTGACATCATTTGAATTTTACATCTACTCTGCATGAGTATTAAGTAAAAGAGTTCTTAGAGAATAAAACATTGAAGGAGATAATCATCCATTGATGTTACTCCTATATATATATTACAGTTTACTATGGTGTTTTAATTGTGGAGAGTATGATTTATTGCAACAATAAGTCGGTTGGCCAAATTCTCTGTAGTCTCCTTGGAATTTCTTCGTTTGAGAGGTGGCCCACTAGCTCATTCGGGTGTCCGTGAGTTTTTGCGTAATAATTGGCAGCAAATCGGTGGATCTCGTCTTGCACGAAAGGTACTTCCAGGTCTTCGTGGATGGTCTGGTTAGTAACATACCAGGGTGCCTCAATTATTGAGCGTATGATCTTGGATTGGAACCTCTGGGTAATACTGATATTGGATTTCTTGGCACATCCCCACAGCTGAAGGCCGTATGTCCAAATTAGTTTTAATATGATTTTGTACAGCAACAGTTTGTTGTCAGTTGATAATGGTGATTTTCTACCGAGCAGCCAATACATCTGCCTAAATTTAATGTTTAATTGCTGTCTTTTTGCTTGTGATGTTTCCATGTTAATTTCTGGTCTAGGTGAAGTCCCAAGTATTTCACTTCATTCTTCACAGGAATGGGGGCACCATCGATATTGACTGGCGGACATGTGGTAAATTTCATGGTGAAAGTAACTTGCGTAGATTTGGTTTTGTTGATCTTTATTCGCCATTGATTTAACCATTCGTTGACAAGGTTTAAGTGTTCTTAGAGGCATTCACTGGCTAAGTTTGGATCTTCATGAACAGATAAGATGGCAGTGTGGTCAGCGAAGGTGGTAATTAGGGTGTTGTCTGTCTCTGGTATGTCAGACGTAAACAGGAGGTAGAGGATCGGCCCCAATACACTGCCTTGCGGGACACCGGAGTTGATGGAATAATACTCGGAAAGTGTGTTCATGTAAGTAATTGTTTTAGCTTGTACAGCAGTCCTGCATACCATACTTTATTAAAAGCTTGTGATACATCGAGGAACGCTGCCACGCAGTATTTCTTCTCTTCCAAGCTTTTAGCAATAGTATTTACGATTCTATTTGATTGGTGGATAGTTGAATGGTTTTCGCGGAATCCAAATTGATGTCGAGGGATTACTGTCGAAAGTTCTACGTCTTCTCTCATTCTTTTTAGTAGCAACTTTTCGAATACCTTACTTAATATGGGAAGCAAACTAATCGGTCTATAAGATCTTTTCCGTTCAGGTGGTTTACCAGGTTTTTGTATCATCAAGATGTGGGCATACTTCCAAAGGATGGGGTAGTAGGCAATGCTCAGAATGCCATTTAATATTGTGGTGATTAAGACGATAGCTTTCTTTGGTAGCATTTTCAGAGTTTTGCTCGTTTTGTAACATATGAATTATTTATTGTTTCGGGTATGTTCTGATTGATAAACGATTAATTTCATCTCGTTTTGAATTTTCTAGAGCTACTATCGTCTTAAATGTTTGAAACCAGACAAAAGGAAATAAGATCCTAAAATGTCTTGTCTTGGTAACACTATCACTGGCTTTGTCCATATACAAACTAATTGCGAATGCAAAAGCAAATTAATTTCTGTTTTATCTACGACTTATTTAATTGTTTTATGTTGATGTTGATAGAGTATATATGCTAAGATAAACACAGCTGAACTGAAGTTTAAACATTTTATATGAACCATATTATATTGTTATATATGTAAGCAAATATATCTGCAAAATTGTATATTTAAAATCTCCTAATCTTAGGTATTTTATCGTAATTCCCTTTATCAAATTTTTGCTATTTTTCTAACAAAATTAAGTGATAGTTAGTTATGTGCAATCTCTCTATATTAGTGTTACACAATTTTTCTATTTTCTGAAAAAACGATTACAATTCAATGAAATACTTTTTGCTGATTTGTATCAAATTTCCAAGATCTAGTACAATTGCTTACATTAATTGATTATTTCTACATCGCCTTAGTTTTTAAATTATTAGTATATTTTTTTATTCTTTATTAAAGATGAAGGCTAAGTTTAATTTCTTTCATAACTAGCTTTTTTTACATATTGTTATTTGTTGGTTATTACTTATTAATCAAATGTTTGTAACAAATTAAA
The DNA here is from genome assembly GCA_958336395.1 of Ctenicera cuprea. Classification (NCBI taxonomy): domain Eukaryota; kingdom Metazoa; phylum Arthropoda; class Insecta; order Coleoptera; family Elateridae; genus Ctenicera; species Ctenicera cuprea. Next base: position 25,714,724 of record OY284490.1, read on the forward strand.
TGTTAATTATTTTTACAGATTTATCTCTTGATATTTCTACTGATTGTAGTACTGATTTTATATGTAACTAGCAGAATTCGTCCCCTGATTGTTTTGGTAATTTCATTTGGAAATGACAGCTGTTCCAGAAGAACAGAAGACAAGCATGTTTGATTTATATCGTGCCGCCTACGACGTAGCATCTCAGACTGCGACAGCCCGGGATCTTGAGAGCATTTAGCGTTCTTCTGTATTACGAAATATTGTGTAATGCAATAATAAATCTTCGAAAATAAGTTTGATATTCGTGTTATTAGTGAAATATTATTATTTTAATAAAAATACCTCGAGCGGCACCGTATCTTTAACATCAACCCTTTGCAAGCTGTTGAAATCAAGTGCTGATTCAGTTTTTTAGGTAAACACTCCGAAGGCGAATTATTCATCCTCTGTGTTTGTGGTCAAAAAGCAGCATCAGATTATATTCCAACAATACAAAGAAATAGTAAACATCGTAGGATCTAATTTCTCTGGAATATTACAACGGTCCACTCTACTAAGAAAAATGGTCTTTACATAATTGTCCCCTTAATGTGTAGGTTTTTGTGGTGGGAGCCGCTCACCACTAAAAGTTGAGAGAGGTGGAAAAGATTCGGATTTAATATATAGATTTGCTGATTCGTAGATTTTATTTAAAGAATTGGATATATAAATACTAAATCTTAGATATTTATGTAACGGTAAGAGGAACTAACAAAAGTTCGTAAGTTACTATTGCTATTTTCTTAAATTGCTGAGCATTGTATATAAATTTAAGTATTACTAGTAAAACCCGTAGGCTACGCACTCGCTTTTTTAGTTTATTTTGTTGGTAGCGTAGCGGGCCGCGAATCAAAGTTCTAGTCTATATTTTGTAGGTATATTAAGTTCGTATGCCTTCCTCCTGTCTGACCGCGCATTCAGTAACATGTCTTACATCTCGACACAGGTTACATCAACTCTTTTAATAAACTTGCTATCATTGTTTGTGCGCAGTACACTGGTTCTGCTAATTTTACAAAGTAATCGTAAATTCGATTACTTTTATTTTTAACTGGAGTTTCTAATTTTAGAGTCGATAAAGTGTCGACTTGTTTACAACATTCTAAACAAAATATGTCTAAGTTATTTTGTATACTGTAAGGACCCGCTTAGTTTTAGTGTTAGAAACAAACAGACAGACACTATTTCACAGAAAAAATTAATATTCTTTATTTACAATAAATTAATATTCTGATCCCGTTGAAAGTGTTTAAGATTTGTTGTTTAACTGTTACCTTGTTGCGTATTGCCTATTTCTTTTGTCTGCATGAATAATTATTTGTAAATCTGTTGCCCGTCATATTATTATTATCATACCCATATTTATAGTCGTACAAATCAGGATAAACAAAACAGTTTTGAATAAAATTGTAATAAAATATCTGTATGCAGTGAATGGAAGGAAAATCGGTGTCGGTTCATTCCTCGTGAAGGAACGGGCCGCTTTAGGGGTCTTTCGGACTCCGCGGAAAGCACTGTCTCAGTATACATCTTTTGGCTCAGGAAAATCGCGGAAAAACCTAAGCACGGACGGTCGGCAGGGCCGGGAATCGAACCCAGGGCCTTCCGAATGAAAGGCGGACGCGTTAATCGCGGAGCCACCTCTCTCGGTGTGTGCAGTGTTTTTATTATACTACAGGTTTGTTGTTGAAGGAAATGGCAGGAACTCATCGTGGTGTTACAGTGAAACAGTTAGGGGTTTAATATATAGACGTCTGTTTGCGAAAAGAAAGGGCCTAAGTCTTATAAAAATAAAAAAAAGTGTGTGTTTATTATTTAACTTTACAAACGAAAGTTAAAGACAAAACAAAAAAAATTTATATTTTAATATGCAACGCCGTCCATGTCGTATAGTGATAAATCTTTCCGCAATGCAAGACTTAGTCGTGTTGTTATGGTGAGACAGTTACGGATTTGCTATATAGATAGATAGATAGATAAATAGATAGCCAGAACTTTGTTAACTGTTTTATGATTATTAAATTGATATATTGACCTATTTTATTATGCTGAAAAACAAATTCTGCTTTTACTCATGCAGTTGCGTAACGCAAATGTACAAAAACGTAGAATTGCTTCCGTGGTATTCCCAGAACGTGTTGAAGTGTAATTTGACTTACTTTATATCATTCTGTTTAGGTTATTATTGTATTCAACGTAGCGTGGAATTTGATCTTGAACCTTTCCAGTGTACCTGAATCAAAATAATCTATTTTTTCTGTTTTGGCGTCGCAGTCGCCAGTTAGATATAAACACAGACGTGGTATATGTCTATCTGATCAGTACTGAACGAATTTAAACGTACGAAAAACATCTTCAATTACAAACCTCAACAGCTGGTATTATGTGCGAAGCAAGCTCAAATTTAATATTAAATTATTTTCTGTTTTTGATGAACGTAAATATTTTTGAATAATTAAGCTGTTTGAATTATTTTGCTGAGTTTTGTACGGGTTCATTTTTCCGGTAATGCTGTTGTGTTTCACGTGTTTTTTTACTAACAGGGACCGAAATAGTTATGGATAGTATTCAAACTGTTTCATTTTAACAGTTTTTGATGCAATTCCTGGAGGTAAATGTTCTATTTAGAAAAGATATTTTTGAAGTTGAGAAAATTAGACTTCCTCTATCAACAGAATTTTTAAACAGAAATGAATGTAATACTGTAGATATAAGAGAGAAATATTAAAAAGGTGCCAGGCAACAGTCCCTAGAGGCCTAGACCCTTCTATTGCATACACCTCTGATACATTACTTGCCATTGCAGAAGGAATGCTAACCTTCTTAGAAAATCAACCAAAATCAAACCATCTAGAAGCGCTTGTTTAAAGAAAACATATTCCCGTTATTATAATTAAAACGTCTTTGTGCCAAGTGTGAAACTGAAATAAAGTAAAGGGTGCGGTTTAGAGGTGTTGCCTTAAAGGAAAAGATTAGCCATTTAAATAACTTTTTAAGGGGTTTTGTAAAAAGAGAATAATTCTCATGATTTTTGTAAACTTTTTTTATGGACTGGGAATGCACTTAAGGGTGGTTGGGATGTGTGGCATTAAAAAAGTAGATGATTTTGTTATTTTAGCATTTGTTAATTTTTAGGGATTAGGGGTTTACTTAAAGGTTGTTTGAAATGATTCACTAAATAAAGGAACAACGCTCGTTATATTTAAAAATATAAATTTTTTCGATATTGGGGGTACTTTGAAGTGGTTTGAAGGTGTTGCTTTAACATAGGAGAAGATTTTCGTCATTTTTATAAATTGTAATCTTTTAGGTGTTGAGTGCACTTGAGAGTGGTTTAGGCGTGTTTTTCCTAATTTGTATTGTTTTTTTGACGATTATTGAATTCAACTGCTCAGGTAAGGGGCCAAAAGGACACATTTGTTTTTTTGTTATTTTTCTTCAACAACGCCTTGTTTCCAAGTTTATTAACACATTCATACCAAATTTGAAACCGAAATTTTGTTATGTTTGAAAATAAAAGAAATCATGGTGGAGATGAACAACGGGTGGTGAGAATATAGCGCATTTTTAATTCAGCTGTTCGGTAACAACTTAATATTTCCACGTTTATACATATTTTAGTATACACACTTGATATCTTACACCTCGTCGTGTGTGTCTTAGAGTAGCAAGCTTTTAGTGGGTTGTATGTGGAAAATCGGCAAAGGCGTAAAACTGACTTAATTAAATTAGTCTTAGCCTGGATATTGAGAAAAAATAGACCCATGGCTTCAGGGACTTACTTAACAAAATCCTCAAAGAGTGTTAATAAACATAATAAGTTTGAAGCCTCTTTATTGCCGTTTTATTTTAAATTACTATTGAGGTTGTTCAGTGCCCAGTAATCTTTTCCATTCTTTCATATTTCTCTCCATTCTTCTGACGGTAGGTCCAATTTCTCCGGGAGCTGTTAGATCTTTTTGTTCCACTCCTTTCTTAGTGGCTCCAGTTTACGTCTTCCGCTTGGCTGCCACTTTATTGTTTTTTTTTTTGGTAAATCTATTGTTATTCATTCTATTAACGTGCTAACGCTAAGTCGAAATTTTGAAACTGTTAAAAGAAAGAATAATTGCTGGTGGGTATGATTGGGGTATATTACGCGTAGAATACAAACCTGACCTTCTTTTTTGAACTTGCTTGTATTAAATCAGAGCACATTGCAGCTACTTTGCTTGTTTTTTGAAAAAGGCATCTAGGCTTCGGATGTTTAAGACGTTCATAACGAGTTCGAAGCTTAAACTTAGAAATTTTGTAAAAATAAACGAAAAATCAATGCGTAGATTGACTATTTTGTATCCGTATACTACGAATCTCCGAGAAATAGATAGTAGTGACTATCATCTAGTAACAGCGGGAATGCAAATGCAGAACAAGAGGAAAGAACAACAAAAAGCAAATATGAACACAACTCGAGAGAAAATTAAATTAAAGTACACAAACTAGAGGAGAAGGAAGAATTAGAAGAAAAGGACGATAGAAGTCACATCAAAGATTTAGAACGAGCCTAGAGAAAACTTAATGGCATGGTGGAGGTCAGGAAAGAAGTTGGAGAAAAGAAAAAGACGCGGAAAGGGGAAAAGGAGGGAAAGTACTTAAATACGATGGTTCAAGACAAGGCGTTCTTCACTGAAGGTCGTCATACGTGCAATGTTGCCGCGATCACACTGGAAGTTAGTGGGCCCACTGAATGTACGGCGGCTTACGAAGACGCGACATTTTAGTATACATTTTAATCAATATTTCGTTTAAATAAACTTACACATATACAAATTTTTATTAATTGTAAGTAAACAAACATAAGATGCATACTAAACAAAGAAATAACAAATATATTTATTATTTATGTATTTACGAAATAAAATATCAAGCGTTTATAAACTGTACTTTAAGAAAACCCACAGTTTCATATTTTAACAGTCTTATTAGAAACAATATGTAGATACAAAATGGGTATATTAAATAAAGATTAATTTGCAACTCTTTACTGCACATAAATACAGTTAACTTAAAAAAATTAATTGCTAATTAGTAAGCGTTTCCAACTTTTCGCTTTTTGGAAGTGATTTTGAGGCTTGCCAATTTATCTGTTCGCTGTTTACAGTAATTATTCAAAAGTATATTTGCAAAAATTGAAATACAACATTTAAATATACTTTGAAAAGAAGAACCACATACACAATTTTCGTTAATACTGTCAACATCATCTTTGATTAAAGCTTTGAAAACTAAGGTTGACAATATTTTGCGATGGTGAATTTCTTGCATGTTTTTTTTTGCGAATTACCGGACTTGTCCGCTTAAACTGTGCTTTTATTAAATACGCCGGTAAATTTGGAAAAATGGTAGGACACGCATTATCTTTAAGTTTTGGTCTACTTTCTTCGGGGTTCTCCCGTATTAAATCTATATCCGAAAAATGCAATATGCAAACAACACTATTTTTAGTAGGCTCCCAGTTTTTCCTAGGAATCCGTTTTAACCACAATTTACGAGTTCCTTCATCTCGAGGAAATTTAAAAACAGATACGTATCCCTTATTTGAAGTTTTATAATTGCTATTACAGCCAGGAATGCAGCATTTTGCCGGCATCTTCAATTAATTGGATTTACCTATTTAGTGATTTAAGCAGTGAAGAACAAGTTCAAACGAACCATAACAATGTCACTAATATACTAAACCTAGACTAAACAAATAAGATGCAATAATTCGAGGCGCTCGGACGGTCAAATCTACAACCGGTCGGCCCTCTACGCGGCGTTGCAATTCATGCGTTATGAGGCCTTCAGTGAAGAACGCCTTGTTCAAGAGGATATGATAAGAACAAGAAACAAAGAAACACAGTGAAATGAAAACTGTTAGAACTAAACGAAATAAGTATTAAGAATTTGGGCACAAAATAGAAGATGTCTATAACAATAACCAAAACCCATTCTTCCGAGTATTAAAAAATTAAGAAAAGATAAGCAGAGACCACCGAGAGGTATTTATGATAATAATGGTGCGGTGGTAACAGATAATGGTTCGACTATAAAGAGGTGCGAGCTGAGCGAAAAGGCAATGCAAAGCATATGCAGATGTTTCCTCAACCTGGTCTACACTTTTGATCAAGTTCCAAGAGAGGTAAGTAATATGGGGGATGCTGAAGAAAAGAAAAACAAACTCAAAAAATCTCAACACCTAACAAAGAGGTGAAGATTAAGTAAATAAGCAAGGAAGTATTATACGAATCTATGCTATTTTTCTTTCGCGCGTTTATTCATGTATAATTTCTCTTCCCTATCTCAATTTTTGGAGAGAGGCTACCTTATTTCTGATTTCTTCATTCGAGTGTAGTTATAAATCTTTAGAAGCTAAATTGGGTTTTCCAGGAAACGAATATAATACCGTCCTATACCGCCATACGTCGCAACTGTTTGCTATCTGATAAAGTGAATAATCTAACAACATTACGGTGAAACGCAAACAAATCGTTTGAATGAGTAAAATTTGTGTTTTTACTGTAACACGTTTTCGAATTTATCTTGGTTTTATAAAAGTTTTGCGTTTGCTGTACATGAGAAAAGCAAGTGATAAATTGTTTTTGGTAAGATATAGTATCATATTATTATTCCTAATATCTGTATCTCGAGCCTATTTTTCGAATTTTCTCGTTACAGCTATAAACCATCGTTTTTAACGTTTTTTATAGTTGCAAAAAATCTTCATTCCTTTTGCATATAGATATAAATAATATGATAAATGGTATATTATTACGTTAACAAATATAGTACGTCAACCGTGAGGATGCTATGCTATTGGAAACTACAATTTGAACACAAGCAATTATTTCAAATTCAAAGGTCACCTTACCTGCAGTATTACGTGTCATCAATTTAATTGCCATAATTGTAATGTGTTAATCCAGTGTGATAGTTTCTGAACTGTTGTGAGGCTTTCAAAATTTATACAATGTTAATTTTACAACTTGACTTTTTACACCTTTTGATATATCTTGAGTGAATACTCAAATACTTATTACGAGTTCAACCGGGAAAATGAGCAAAGCACTTTGAGCAGACTTTTTTATACTTTGGATACTGTTACTCAATGTATTTGCGAAAGTATACATTAATATATCATTACATCGTCCAACGACTGTTTAAAAGCCACTCCACTCGCTGTGACTTGTACTTATGTTGCCTGCGAACAGACTGGTACGACATACCACTACAAGCTAAATCTTAATTGCCTGAGGCATGCGTAATCTTTTTTATTAATTAAAAAGATTTTTTGGTATTAAAATAAAACCAAAAACAGAAAATACAATTATTCCACAAACAATGCCCCCAGGAAACAAATTAACCTTCTTTCCCATCAAATATAGCTGTATCTAAGCATAAAGTTGTAAACATTATTCTACTATCACTTACGGTCAATTTAGCATAAAAAGAATTTTTTATAGTTTCTTATTTATTAAATAAATTGGTAGGCATTATTTATTTTTAAAATGTATACCAGGTGTCACTGAAAAATTAGCAGACTGGGACACGAGCGAAATTGTAGCTCATTCATAGCTAGTGTCGCCGCAAGACGAATACAACAGCGCAAAATAAAAAAATTAAAATAAATGTGAAGGTATTTGTACTTCCGTTTAGGAGTTTAGGTGAAAATTTTGTTTGCACTAAGCACGAAGCGCATCGCGCTAATGATAAATATTGTTGTATAACATCCACACACAGATTTAGACAAGCCGTCGCCGATAAAAGTATATATTTAATCCTTTTTTAGGGTTTTTCCGGCAGGCGCGGCGACACGTTTCTATACAGCCCCACGCTGTAACAAGTAACAGTTGCAACACTCTTGATGCTAAATTTTGCAGAACATTTCGCAGCAAATTCATAAACTTTTAGAAAATAACAAAAAAATAGGTTCATCTTAAATTTTATGGAATATTTTTACAATTCGGGTACGCAATGATATGAAATTTTACATAATATTTTGTATTAGATTAAATTTCACACCTTGTCTTTTACTGTCCCATGCCTTCACTATAAAGAGAAGTATTGATTTAATGAAAATTTTCAGAACCTAGTTTTTAACGGAAGTACGCGTCTTGGGGCTCAAAGAACCCAAAAAAGTGTTTTTAAAAAAATGTCTGTCTGTTAGTTCTAGTTAAGGATTTCCTTGATTGCACGGGACATCTTCAAGACTGTGGTCACTTTGGGATCTGGAACACAACTAACAAGAACGGAAGAAAGAGAAATTGGTGTCGGTTCATTCCCCGCGAAGGGGCGGGCCGCTATAAGGGTCTTTCGAACTCCGCACTCGAGCCCTAAGCTCGCTTTTCCGCCAAGAAAGGAGGAGGAAGCAGTTAAATCTGACGTTTTAAGTCCATTTCAGGAATAACCGTACAAATGTAAACAACAAGGTAGGGGTTTTATATTATATACGTTCTACTTCTACAAAGGTAATACGATTTCAAACTGTGGTCGTTGAATAATAATGTGGTGACTGTTTCACTGCGGGCAGCCGTTTTTTCCAATGGTCACTAACAATCTAGAATTTAATAATTTATCTTTCCCTATCTAATAGACAATAGTGATTGTTGTTCTACCTGCTGCTATGTATGTTAATCCTTTTTAAAATTATCAAAACTACTACAAATCGATAATTAGTTCCAAATGGCAGTGTATTATAGAAATAAATTTTATAATTTGAGGGTGGCGGTAATCCTAGTCTTTTAACGATCTGGAAAAAAGCGCAAATAAGTAATACCTGCCTGAATAATTAAGATTCCATTTTCCAGTCAAGTGTAACACAATCAGGGAATCTCGTCTTATGCAACAATGACCCATCGTCTTTAAAATTGTTTTCTATCAAAGTTGTTGCAACGATCGCTTGGATTTTGCAGATAAAATCAGAGGACGTCGAGAAATTTCGCGCAATTTAGTGCCATGCGTCTATGGGGTGCTTGAAACGAATTTGTATGCAGTACGCTAAAAAGTGATGGCTGATGGGCATGGATAAGTTAGATCGTATAATGAACTGGTTTTTTTAATCAATTTTTGTGGATATGTTTGTAATCTGACTTCCATTATGATTCTATACAGCAGTGGCGGCTCGTGGTGTGGTGTACTGGGAGGCATTTTAAAGTATTTTTTTGGAAAAAATTTGTTCTTACCCAAGTTTTAGGTAGCCTTATATTTCAAACCCATCCTTAACGTTGGCAAAATGATCTATTTTTACCAACATTTTCATTGAAGTCTTCAATAGACTTTCGATAAGCACTCTCTAATAAAATTATTGTAAATTGATACCCACATTGTCAGTGTGTCAAAATGCACAAAATTTTTCATGTGGTTTACCGATAAAAAATGTGTTTGAATTTTAGTTTTTAAATGTTTGCAGTCAATATCACACAATGAATTATCACAAAATAGCAGACAGTGGAAACAAGTGAACGCATTTTCTCATGGCATTCACAATCGTACAACACCACTAAATTATGATTACACAACCAACAACTGTTTTCACACTATTACGTCTTGTACGTTCGAATCCCGCAAATTAGGCGCTTATCACGGACAGCTGACAGCATAATTCTCGGAAGTTGTGGGTTCGTGACTCTGAAGTCTTTGATACGCAGATACTTATATACTTTTTAGCTTGTGTAATATGAATTTTACCGCAATGAGCCTTCTATTTCACTCTTATTCATTTAAAGGCCTTTTAAGCCGCCAGCTTTATTCGGTAACGTATAGCTGAATTGGAGACTGACAGCCAAATGACCCTCGCATAGATTCGTTTAATGCGTGCGAAATACACAAACATTCAAACGTTTTCGGATCCTGCGGCAGCTCTTTAATAAGCGTTCTCGCATAGAAATCTCATTCAACAGTTAACTATGTAGTATTTTTTAAATACTATAGTGCATAATATGTTATGTACTCAAACAAAAAGTAATTATTTTTTTTCTTATTTTGACCATTTGACTCAATGGAGAAAGCGCCACTGCTATACAGTATACAAAGTGTTTAACTACCGGTGTCATTTAGAACCTATTGCTTCTTTAAAAATTTCACGATGGACGCTGTTAAGGAATTATTATTAACAAACTTGATAAGCTTTTGTAAAAAAAATATGACGTAATAATTTAAGACTTAAGCTAACGTGGGTTTAATCACTCATTTAAACAGCACCATGCAGTTTAATCAGTATAAAAACAAACGTAATTGGTTCGTTATAAGAAAATGGAAATTTGTGATTGGTTCAATGAAATCACCAGTCACTACTGTTTGTATAATTTGGTTATTTATGGCTTACTTCACTTCTGGCGGGTCGAAAAAAATAAATTGTGAACATCTTAACGTTCGGTGTATTTATCGTCCTGAGATGAGTTTCTCGCGTTTTGTGTAATTTATTTCGACAGACAATGAATCTAATAAAAGCATTATACATAAAACGTTATTAGAATTTTATTTAAAACAGCAATTATTGTTTGGGCTGGAATTTTTAGGCAATCTTATTATTGAAAAAATTATTATAGGCAGTGTCATTTAAACAAGACGTGGTCACAGTGATATATGGGGCTGCGGAGCTATGTTTTAAAACGATTATTTTTAGTTTTACATACTGAGCACTAATTCATACCTAACAATAAATCCGAAAATATGTACAAGTCAAATCAGAAATTGGACAAATAGATATTAAACAATTACATTACCAGCAATCTGTGTTCATACATTTCTAAAATAAAAACAGCCAAATAAGGTTTGTCTGTGAGATGGTATGAACCGATTTCATTTTGTTTAGGTTAACAATTAGTAAACATAAACTCAACTTGACTAAAATATTGAGAATAAGAGTTACAATAAGAAAAGCGCTGGTAAAAGAAAAATAACTGTATGTGGGCTGCGCCCTACGTTTTTGTTAGTAACTTTGCAAAAAATAACACGTCATTTGGGTTGTATATTCTCAGCTGCAGCCGCATTTCTCTTATGTAATTCATAAAACTAGAACTTTCATACGCGGTCGCTGCACTACTTATATACAGAATAAAGCGTGACACACAGCGCACGGGTTCTGCTAGTTTTTGTTAATGTTTACGAAATTAAGCTAAAACTGGGATTTTGTGTATGTTGCAGATTGTTAGTTAAGCTTTGTGAATACATTAGTAACAAATTGTTAAATAAATTGGCAACTTAAACGAGGTCACTGCTTATATATTCATTTTCAGTAATAGTTAAATTTTGAATATTCTTGTTTTCCACGTTCGTCTCTTGCACTGTGTCTAAGGTGACCATACGTCGTAATTTTGGCGAAACCGTCCTGATTTTTAGGCGAGGTAAGGGTAAACAATGTGACAAAATTAACATTGATAGATTGATACTGCTGAATTCAGGAAGAATTCAAACACATGTCAGCCGTTAGTTATTTAGGCAAACCTTTAAACCTAAGGATGTGTTTAGAAAGACCCTTTCAAAGAATTTACCTCACAAAACCAATCACATTTTGCCTCTGTCGAATAATTTAGGAATATAGATATTTTTCTGTTCGGTTAAATGTTAAATAGATATAATTGCAAAATATATATACTGGGTTTTCTGATGGTGAGGCTACAGCTGTTTTAGCGCCGCCGCCCCTAAGGCCGTACATGCATGTGAAAATGAAGATGGTTGCTATATTGTTTTTACTGCAGCAATTCTCTTTTATGTTTTGAAATCAATACAAGAACTGTTTTAACTTGAAACGTACTATAGTGATATGACATTAGATCTCAAGAAGCGATGACTAACTATTGCCTATTGGAACTTCTCTTCTAGTTGTACGATGAGTCCTGAGGGGAGAGTGGATCGCCGTTTCTGGAATCAACCGTGTCAACGTCGAACATCGTTCTAGAAATTTGCAATTTATGTCTATTTGAAATAAAATAAAAGAGAAAAAAGAAACCATTTTGAAGCATGTTGGCTGTCCATAAAAATTAACATGGAACGGTGTAATTTCTAAGCGTTGATTTAACAATTTTAGTCATTTGGGAATTGTAATAATTGGTATGCCTACTAAGTATATCAAAATGTTTCTGCAGCACACCAGCTCGGCGCTACTGTTAAAAGCTCAATTTTATAGTTCAAATGCGTTGGAAAATTGTTAACTTTATTTGTAAAAAGTTACCCCAGAGATATATTGAAATAGATTCTTTCCGCTTGGCTTGTACATAGTTTCGATAGTAAAAGGTAAATGATTGTTGAATATTTTTGTGGTTTACGGTGTTACAAGGCCACAAGGGATGAACGACGAATTAACGTCACTTTGTCATTTTATGTGGTGGAAAATATCGTCTAAACCTAATACATATAACAACGCACTTCGTTTTTTACGCGAGTATCTTGCCATCACCACATTGTGCTATAGAGCCTGGAAATTGATTCCAGGACTTTCCAGAACGTACGGGCACGATAATTTGTCTCGCTCACCGAACCAACGGCGTACGTGCTGCGTTTGAGCGAAATAGTTAGCGCAAGCGCGACTTTTTAGAACGCTAGCGATTCTACGTTCTACCAGTTGCCTCGTCCCAGTGCGGCGTGTGATTGTGTAGTGTGTGGTCGGGTCGGTGAGATAATTCTATAGCACTTTCACATCTGCTTGTCACACCTTGAGAAGCATAATCACCTTACTTAATACAGTGCTTAAACCGTCCGACAGCGCATCTTATTCAGCACGCGCTATTTAAGATTATAAGCAGATCCAAAATTTGCACCCCTCTAGTTAAAATTTATTCAGTATCCGTTTTTTGGCCATCCGGCTGCTAATCAGCAATAAAGATAAAACTAAAAAAAAATAGTTCAGTGAGCATGGGCACACAATACAAGGATGTCGATGTGAATATGGAAGATTCAGGAAATAGTTGCGGAAGCAGTGTTGTTTCCGACTTTAGCGGTCCTTCGGACCATACTGATTTCTTCGATGGCGATGGCGATGATGTTCAAGTGTCTGATCTTGAAGGAGAAACAGATTCTCAAAAGTCCGTACATATTTTACAGGTTAGTCTCCTTTTCTCTAAATATCTATGTATATTAGCACACGTGTCAGGTGTTGCATTACTTACGTATCCTATTTCGAATTAAATTATGATGACAACTGGAAAAAAATGCATTCTTCAACTGTGTAATGTAACATATATTGGTATGTAGGTCAGCTAATTATTGTAGTATTTTGCACACACTATTGGTTAATGAATTAATTCGATGGTTTCGCTCATACATTGTTAATTTTTCTATACTTCCATAAATTTGTTTACGCTTGCATTCCACTGATTAACGAAAGTAACATTATAAAGCCACATTATCATTAAGAGGACATTAAGAAAAAACATAGTTTGCGGTAAACCAAAAAAATATGTTGTGACCAGGACCGGATATTTTTGATATCGGTAAACCAGGTTTTGTGAAGGTCATTTTATCACCATTATTCGGTTAATTATAGTTTTAACTGTACGATAAAATGAAGTTGTGGGTAGGATTGCTTTTTATAAATCGTTCGCGATATTTGCCAACTCGTACAACTTGATTTTTCGTATCAAGGTCATTTTGTGCCTTTCATTCAGTGCCAGTTTTGTTGCTGGGTAATGATAGTATTCGAAGTTAAAAAATTAATAATTTTCTTTGTAAGCTACATCTTTGCAATTCGTGTAATACGCAGATCAATGAAACACGATAGAATTTATAATAAATCGAAGTCATATTTTTGAGCAGGTGTTTAATGTACAGGCGTACAGATTAATAAACTAGTGTTATTTCTAATAATAATTAAGTTTCCTAGAAAACAGGTACGATTTAATTGGACAATGTTGTGTGGGTGTATTAAAACGCTGTGTAATAAGAGCATATTTCTTTGTACATATATCAGCAACGTTGGTTTAATGTATGTGGCTTCAAATTTTTATTGTTGTATCGATGAAATAGTGAGAAATAATGTAATGGAACTTCATATTTTTACGTTTTTTTTACCTGCTTATGGGCATGATTTTCATCAGAATTTTGACATGACTGAAGTCTTTTTTTTTGTTATAGAAGTTGCGATTTCGATATTTCAATTTCCGTTTTCAACGAAACATGCTTTAAAATTCGTATATTCATATACGGTGGCAGTGGCAGACTGTATGTTAACTTTGAAAATGATTTTAATTAACTTTAATTACATAATCAATTTTTCAAGTGAAAATTTCTTCTTTTGAAAATACAAAAATGTTCAGTTTTTTTCTATTTAAGCTAACAGGGAATTTTGAACTATCACATTTATTAGTGTACTTATTTCCAATAGTAAAGAAAAGCACTATCATCGTTATATAGTTCAGTGAAATAAGAACTACATTGTTAAATGATGTAGGTTACAATATTTTTCTTTCTGCTTTCATGTTAATCTTTAACCCATATTGCACTATTTTACTTCATAAAATTTTGTCTTTATTCAAGCTAGATTGGCCTAAAGCATCATACATAAATTTCGTAACTACTGGAATTTCATTTACTGTTAACATACATTGGGTAATTTGTTTGTTAAAGCATACTCGCATACAAATTTAGTATCGTCACATTTAAACGGACATGCTTACAAATCATATGAATTTATTATGAAATTTAAGCAGTTAAACTGATATATATCCCTAATTATTTTCACAGTTTGTATGATGGGAAGCTGCTTTCTTCTGATTTAAACATTACTAGTATTCCACCAGCAACCAGTCTGCAAATGCCGTAAATGAGTAGCTAAAATAAATCAAGAGAACGAATAGGGAGAAGAACAATTGACCCAAATTGCTATCCATGGCACATGCCACATATGCAGATGCACTTACTAACTAGTTGTACCTATCACTAATACACTTTTATGTCATAAAACTTTCTGAAGGAAGTATCTAATTATAACCTATGAATTTTTGTGCTTAAAATGAAAGTAAAGGAATGGTTGGCAATGAGCCAAACAGGGACGTTGTTTTCATTCGCTTATATTTAAGTGTCTAGTCAAAATTGTGCGCTTAGGAATTCTTTTGGAAAATATCTAACAAAAATTTTAATCGCAAATACTACAGCCAATTTACCTTGATATAAGCGAAGACACTAATAAATTGCGGTGGAATTTACTCGTTGAAATGAATACTTGGCGGCAAGAAAAACAATTTTATTCGGAATTTCTTTACGGTGTTTGGCCCCACAACTTTGCTAATGATGACGTAAGATTCGCCGAGCTTTCGTGCTTGATCTAATTAAGTATTTACGACTTTGTCTCATGCACACATGCACTATGTTCACGCGACTAAATGGTTAATATTATGCCATTCTAAATTTGTATAAACAAGTGCACTGGGGCGGAGTCATCCCATTGGATTGCGAATTACTTCTGCCTTCTGCATCAACAGTAAAATGATATGCACTGGTACCTAACTTGCAGTTGGAGTTAAGTATATAATTGGTATTTTATAACGGATTTCAAAATTCTACTTTTATTGTTCAAAGTTTGTGAGAATATTCATTCCTCTTCAGTAAAAAAATGAAAATATTCCGCTTACGTCATTTAACAGTCCATAACCGATATGGATTCATGTATGTCACTAATCTAGGCGTAGGCTTGCCGATTTGGTAACTGATTAAACCATCACCCACTCAATTTAGAGTCTACTTTGGGCTTGCAGAATTTCATTTCACATTGATGTAATTAGTAGCCTTGTTTCTACAGTTATTTCTAACATTTTCGTGGTACTAATTATTTGCTAAATTAAGAACAAGATCAGCCAACCATATTTACTTTACACCATTATTATTACTGATTGTGTTAAAATTATTGCTTTAAAAGTAGAAAACTCGTTACATTTTTGTGACTGTTTCGACCTGAAGCTGTAGTTTAGTATTACATACGGAGGCTGTTTCAAAAATAGTATTCAAACAAATAATATTAGCTCAAGTTATTAAAAAAATAAAATATAATTTTGTTTTTGGGTTTTCTACCAAAAACATGTCTTTGAACTCAAAGTTTTGTTATTATCCTGCAGTACTCCAACAATTTTGGGCCAAATTTTTAAAAATTATGTTCCCATATCTTAAGGGTTCCTCTAACAATTTTTTTCTTCTTTCTATTTGCTGTAATCTATTGCGGGTTGTAATATTTCTACCTATTTTTGATACGTCCGTTTCATACTTTTATTCTCGAAAATTTCAACAGCTTACTAAGCTGTTTGTTACCGTAAATATAATTTAAAATGTTATGTTTAAAGTGGATAAAGTGGGTCTAGTTTTCTTGCCAAATTGATAAAAAAATGAAAGTACATAATAACATTTTCCTACCGTATCCTACCAGATTCATTTTTAATGTCTCCAGTTTATTCTTATTTGAGACTAATTGTTTGAGAATTTTTGTAGTATATATTGCTTTTATATCGTCGTTAACTTGACGACTTTATTTAGATCATCGTTTGAGAAGTTTTGTATAAATTGCTTTTATATCGTCCTACTTTACGACTTTATTTAGATCATTCATTGCAGCTAAAGCATACAATTAGATATTAAATGAGTTGCTTGAAATCGTTTTGAAGGAATTTGCCATTGTAAATTAGATCATGTACCTCAAACAATGGTACAAAGGTGTCAGGTACACAATAAAAACTTTTGTTTAGCAAAATGTGGTAGTAGTTACTGTTTTAGAGCTTTCTGGCTCTTGAATTCCAAAGTTTAACTAACCACTTATCCGCAAAATAAAATTTCTTCGTAATTTCTTCCATTCTATAGGTTTTTGCGTTGATTTATAAATGGCCTAGTACATGAATATGCATTACTCATTAGATAATAAAATAACAAACTAGTTGCGTTTATAAACTTCTCAACAGCTAAGGTTATATTTCGTTTATTCGTCACTGGAATTTATTTTTTATGCTGCAATAATGCCAGGGGACGAACTCTACACGTACCATGTATTTCGGTCTCTTTCTGTGCATATATTTTTATATTATATTTTCTCAATTTATCATTATCGTTTATCTAATTACAGAAAATGTTAAATCTCCTGTAAATGAAAATGTGTACATAGTAATTCTCACAGCGTAGGTTTGGTTTAGCACGCTTGGAGCTTTGCAACATTATTTGCAAAATTAATGAAATTAATTCACACTTCAATTAAGTGCGCATTGAATTATGAAGGTATTTTAACAAACTACCTACCTACATTCCCCTAGAATTTTTGGAAACGTACGTTCACAATTGCAACACAACTAAATAATTACGTAAAGTTACCGATCTAAAGATAGACTTTATATTCTTAAACTGTTATAGAACGGTTGAGCCGTTCTTCTTGCCGGACTGCATTCAATTAAATGCTTATTAATTTTATGGTTTACGGTTTTTGATTAGTTGCACACTGTCGAGTCCAATCTACTATATTTTACCCACTTTCAAATATTTGATATACCTTGGCTTTATAGTTTATAATGGAAAATGTTGCAAAATTCAGTATTGGAAATACTGAAGCTTAGATGTACCGAGGCATGTAATTAATAAAGAAAATTGAAATTTCTATATTGAATTTACTGTGACTGAATAAATGTACATGTTGCAATAAAAGCCGTGATTGATCGACTATAGTGAGGTTGTGTTGATATTAATTGAATTCAAATTTTAAAGAGATTTTTTTTGTTTGTCGTTCTACAGTAGTAAGAAAATTTTGTGTAACATTGCACTTTTAAACAGCATTGTTTTCTCAATTTAATTGTTCTTAAACTACTGCCAGTTGATTAAATTATTTAGTAAAAAAGTTTTTATCTATTACAGTAACTAAAAATAAAACAATAAAAAATTAACAGATATTCTTATTAATTATAGTTTATTTCTTACTTTTAGTTTGGATAAAGGTTTTATGTGCTTTCAATTATTCTTTTGATTTATTACCCGTATCAGTTTATTTTTACGTGTTGTTTTAGAAATAGATCAACTAGAACAATTGAATGTCGGTTAATGCATTGCTCAAGCAAAATATTAACCATAACAATTTAAGAATATTTTGTAAGCCCGAGCTTCATTTTTGATGTCCGTAATCGAACAAAAAAACTATGTTCATTAAAATGCAATAAAAGATTATTCCTTGTTCTAATATTAAATAATTAATTTTAATCGTGTAGGTAATAAAATAGTTTATACGATTTGCACCAGAGTAAATATTAACTATCAGCGTCGTGCACTGCACTTCAATGTAAATGACTAAGCCTATCTACGTAAAAATTAAAAAATAATTATTAATTAAACAATGACGATAAGTTAAGGTCATTGTCAAGATCAGTATAATATACTTAGTGTTATCGGGCATTAACAATGTATTGGCCTATCACAATAATATTATCTTGCTAACGTTATTTAGTTAGGTACGTATATCCTGTTTTACTTTTGTTCATTTTTTAAATGTCTGTGTTATTTTGTAGGGCTAATCAAATTAAGTTGTACATGCAGGCTGGTCTATGGTAAACAACCCTAGCAAATTTTATGTTAAATAAATCTTTAATTGCTTTGGTATTTTTGATTAACCTATAGGTAACTACATGGAAAATACTTTTTGGCCCATCGTTTTGTCAGAAATTATGTAACATTAACTGTTTTTGTTTTGGATTATTTTTTTTAGAGAGAATAATGTTATCGCATGTAATTAAAACGAGCAAAAAGTATTTTAAGGAAGTGCTTTTTTAATGTAATATAGAAAAATTTAAAAGTGTGTGTATTCTTTAGTAAATGAATTTTGCAGTAGTATTTAAAAATAATGATTGAATAAATTGTTGTTTGCAAGTTGCGTTGACGCCGTATTTTCTTATTAGTTCTTAGATATTGTTAATGGTTACTTGGGTTCAACAATAGTTGCTACCTCGAACTAATCTTTATTGTAGGGCACAGATTGTTGTTGTCAAGATGGTGCTAAGCTTCATAATATTTTTTATTGATAGATAAATCACTCGGTTTGTATGATAACTGACGATGGAGGTTAACATTTCAAGACGACAAACAACTATAATCTAGTTCTTCATATGACATTTGATAAGTTAGTTTTTTACTTTCCTGTACTGCGTATTCCCTAACGGATGGGTACGATTTTGTTGAGCTTTAGAATGTGGAGGTTTATCAAAAATACACCCGAGAAAATAAGGTTTAGAAAAACCGAAAACGGAAGCGGAAATCAGAAATGTTTTGTGGTACCATTTACTTCAGGAACCTTATTTTTTAAATCTGAAAACGAAATATAATACACGAGATTTTCAGGCAAACAAATCGGTTTTTATTGACATCTAGCATTAAAATTGGGGCCGCTATAGTATACGATTTTTTGAAAACTGCAGTTAACATCTATTTCTTCAAAACGAAACCTCAGATTGAATGAACACAATTCTACTGTTTACGGAAATTTTTTTAAACAATGAAATTGTGAAGGGAAGAAATAAAATATTAGTCGCAAACTGGCTACAGGATTTTTTGTTAATTTTTAGGGCAGGAGAAGCTAGAGTAGGGCTACAATTTAGATTTAGTTCCCATGCGTTAATTTCTCTGTGTCGCTTTCTTTGATTTCTTTAAATTTTATAATTCATGGCGTTTTATGTTATAAACGATGGTGAAACATTGCTGTTGACTAAATTGTTTATAAGCAATAGTAGAATAAAATTCTAAATAAAAAAATATTTAGTGGGCTAATCTTCTCCCTCAACCCTAATTTTTGACCGATGAAGTTGCTTTTTCGTCTCGGTTGTTCTTTGTTCTTAAGGAATCCTTTTACAAAATATACAGTTGCTCGATTTTATTTCTTGTAGAAATAAAAGCGTTTCTAACTACATTAAGACGTGCAGCTCGCGCTACACTGGTAGGAGTGATTTAGTCTTATAGTCGCTGTGAGACGTTGATGGAAAAATCCGGTAGAAAATATGATACATAACATTTTCTCCAGTTTAGGAAAGTCCGGGCGAAGTGCTTCGCTTATTGTTTTAACTTCTATCATAGAGCTCAATTTGCTTTTTTGTTAATTAATTTTAATACCACATTTTGGTGCTAAACTGCAGTAAAATTAATATAGAAAATGTTTATTGTTATACCTTAAAATGCACCAAAAAATATAACGAGTATTGCTAAAATATTGTAAGTGAAGCAAGAAATTATTTTTTCCAAAACTTTATTTTGTAATAAAATACCTATTTCCCCACACAATTGAAGTAAAAATTCAATTTCACAAATTTCATGGCAATAATAGTATCCAATTTACGTCTCCCACTAGTAGAAAGTGATCGTATAAAGTTCTCACTTCTTTGAATGGCAGAATTAAAAGTTTGATTAATTATCAACGCTTATTTTTGTAATCTAGTACACAAAATCACTTTTGAAAAAAAAATTGATTTTGTTATCGAAGATTACACAGCTCCAAGGTTAAATTCAATTATTGCATGGTTATATTAATGAATCAGTTTATATTATTTATCTTTGTTACCTTAATATTAAAAACGATTATTTGAAGAATAACCATTTCATTGGAAGCTTTTGTGATTCAGAATATAAGATATCAATTTAAGCACTTTTCAGAAAGATCGCAGTGTAATTATTTCGACCTTCGCTATTTTTTTAATTCAGAATTTCACTGAACAAATTATTTAACATATTATATTACCGGCAAGGTTTTAGAGTTTAAGATTAATATGAGATAACATTAATAACAAAAAAATTGCAAAATATTGTATTAAAATTGCTGACATTGAAAATGACTTGTTTCACATGTGAATTGAAAATTTCGTTCAATTATACGTACATTCCATAATTTCGTATGAGTTAGGATTATCATTTGTAGAAGTAATTATGTTAATAATACGTAATTAAATTTTTGTGTAAGTACCACTACCGGGTGATCGTAAAAAACATGATTCAGAGCAGGCCATGACCGAAGTGTTAAAGTTGGCAATACTTAATATAAGCCAATTGTCAAATGTTGACGGCTGTAAAAATTTTTGGTTAGATACATTTAACTTAATGTAGGTATCTAACCAAAAATTTTGACAGCTGTCAATATTTGACAGTTGGCTTATATTAAGTATTGCCAACTTTAACACTTCGGTCATGGCCTGCTCTGAATCATGTTTTTTACGATCACCCGGTATTATATTCAAAGTACTACATACACACAAACATTAATTGTAAATTGCAGGAGAGCTGATTTAAGATTACAAAAATCGCGAGAGAATATTTATTTTTATTTATATTGTAAAAGGAAGAGGAAATCATAAGTTAAAGATTTTGTATGAAGTGCGAAAGAAAAAAAAATGTTGTATCACCAATTTACTAGGAAGATGCAATCAAGCACTTGTTTGGCTGAAGCAATTTTAGAAAATTGTTTTCCGAGAATGCCACTTCAGTACAACCAAGGATACAAAGTAATAATAGTTGTAACTGAGAAACCTCCTAATAATGTTTATACGTTTTTCGCGACATTTCTGAAAATGTATTTATATCTTTAAGGAGGAAATTTTCTTTTATTAACAGCAGTTTACGGTACGTAAGTTTTGACTGTTTGCGTTACAGAAATGGAAAATTGTCGTACACTTTTTGCTAATTTCTAGTAGAACCGCTTGTACTCAATATTCAGTTTTATTATGTTTTTTTTGCAAACAAAATTCACAAAAGCGCTTTACATAGTCGTTGATATACTTTTTAACTCGATACTAAGCAGTAATAATATAGACACAGCCGCAGTCATTTTGATATTAGAGAGGTTCAACACTTGAATTAGTTATTACGAAATTTATTTACGATATAAAAACAATATTTTACAATTTTGTTTGTAATTTTGTTAAATAGTTTTCAACGGGTACTATTATTTACAGCCTAAATTTTACCGATTTGTCATGTACATTACAAATTTCACCTGATATACACCGTGTGCATAAAATGAAACTTTTTTGTGTGTTAGGTACAGCAACGCGATCCGTTTCAAAAAGTGACTAGATATGCTGGAAATGTTGTTAATAGCACAGATGCAAGACAACGGAGTATTATATTTATATAGTCATGTTAAATATATGTATTGGCCGCTACGGCCGCCCGATGTAACACCTATAGGCTTTATTCTATAAGAATATATCGGGTTTACAGGCGAAAGATTTTGAATAACACAGAACTACAAAAAATGATTTTTGTACGCAGTATCTGGAGTCGGTATTACAATACATATTATTAATTGCAAGTAGTTTCTATCGTAGTTCAATATGAAGAAGAAATATTAAAAAAAAACAGTATAATGTTTCTTCTTGACTTGGTCAAAGTATTTTAAAAAACAACGACTTTTACCTTGAACAACCTTGACGTTTTACAACCACTGATCTGCTTTTCCTAGATTGCTGCAATAATATTTCTAGCTTTATTTTCGTCACTCAAAATCCATAAACATTTAATAGTCGTTCACTTTTAAACATGTTTTTTTCTTACAAAACGTGACTAACGTCAGTAGACTGTATAGAGTCATTGTTCCATATTTTTTTACACACCCTGTGCAAGAACCCGTGCGATAATTCATTGCTAGATTAACCTGTTTCATTATTTTAGGTAGAACTGTATAAACATCTAAATGTGTATAAATACATTTTTAGACCTTTTTTTAATGAAAATGGTCGTACTCGTCAATATAATAAATTGTTGATGGTGGTCATGAAAATAAATTATTTCCTGTTATGTTTGTTGAAATTGGGTATTTAGTTTAGAAAAATACAAAAACAACTCCTCCTATTACATGTATTTTTGCATAAGTAGATGTCTAACAGCAATACTGTTTTATATTGTACTATTATAACTATTTAGATTTGTTTGGTAATAATACAGTCACAGATATTGATCTGTGACGGAATTAATCTCATCTAGACAATTTTTATAGGGGGTTGATTCAAAGTGGGAGAAAATTTTATGACTTATTTTACAGCACAAAAGAAAAGAAAGTACCTATAATAAACATGAGTCCGGAAGCACTTCCTTATAGCCTCCGGTGGAGGGAACATTCAAGTCGCTTTTTTGTCGATAACTTTGAAAATAGTTGCAATAAAATGTTGAAAATTCATATGAGAACACTACCTATTTTTAGCCTTTTTACTTATTTTCGTTTGCATAAGTGCACCAAAGATAAATAAATAATTATTTTTTATCTTCACAGTTTCATTGTCGTTTTAAGAATCTGTTTTCAAGATAATTCCATCTGAAAAATTGATTTTGTAGGGAAGCTGGGGGTTTTTCACGAGCACAACTGTTTTAATTTAGGTAAAGAAGCAGGTAAATGCTGGAACGTAGATTGCTTGCAACCGCTTAGGATTAAAATTCGATTAATAAAGCTGTAATTTTGTAGGGGTTTGCTTTTAGTTAAATGTAAGTAATACAGCGACAGGCAAAAATAGGTGGTAACACTGAACTAAATAATTATCTGTCTGAGGCTGTAACTCCAGAAGGAAGCGTTTCTTGGCCCACTTTTATAAGAAGTCTTCTTTTGTGCCGTAGAATTTGCCAATAAATTCTCTCCCATCGTTTTTCTCTCGACAGAACATATTCAAATAAAATGTCAAGGCCTTCCAAATATAATCTCGTCTCTGATCTCGTTTCCATTTCCGTTTTCTTTAAATATATTTAAAATTGCAGGAGCACATGTTCACTCGGGGCAATTTTATTTAATATTTTGTAAAAATTCAGTTAGTTGGTGTTTAAATTGAATAAAATAAATTATACAATCATATATCATCATGGCACGTGAGCATCCTCATTGTTCTAACTGTGGAATTACACGCGACGTTGCAGCTCAAATACAATTCTTGTTTTAATGTTGCTAAATTAGATGCGACTTTTCATTCAGCAAACACTGATCTGAGAACGCTCGATTAAATTAAAAGCTAAGGTTTGTATTGTAATTGGTACATATTTAATACGTTATCGAGCTACAATTTGTATGTAATAATGCATTTGAATCAATGAAGTGAACCGTGACATGTTTAGTAACCCAAAGATAGTAGTCTTACGTTAATCTTGTTAAAAAATACGCATTTTTTCGTTGATAAATAATTTTCTTTTTTTTTTTGGTGCCATTTATTTATTTGGACTTGTTAATCAACAAATGGTGATAGTGGTAATATGTGAACATTCAGGTTCAGAGTCTCAAGTACCAAAAATTTTGCCTAACACAATTCTTACGCCCACAGCCAAAAAGAATATTTGTTTTTTTTCCAAGAGAATAGATTTTAATCAAAATTAAATCGGTTATTTAAAGAATGGGTAAATGTTAACATTTATGTAATTTAAGACAAAACCAGAATATTTTGTAAAAGGAATTCGATTACAGTTGCGATACAAATATACGAGATACTCATTTCCAGTATTATTTAGATTTATGTAAGTATCGATTTCAGAACAATGGTGGTTCCGCTGAAGCCGTACAACAAACGTTGTGTAGGTCTACGTATACATGTGAAGTCCATGCTGGTGATACGTCATGCCAAACATTTGCGGGCGATAAGTTATTTTTATCAAGATTAGTATTAGTACTATAGTTACTGTTGCTAACCGCATGGAGCGTTATTTGCCTTATTTTCATGCTTAACTTAAACTGTGGAAGGCAGTAGGGGCAAGGGAAAAATTTTGTAGGTTTTGTCTGGGTGGGTAGAGTTGGCACTAAATTATTTTTCTATAAACTGACAAATACGAGCTATTTTCAAAGCTAAATTGTGCTGCTGTTATTTTTGACTGTAACACTGTTACTATTAAAATACTAAAAATCAGGAAAACCGCAAGTAAAGAAAGTTCAATATTTCTAAATCTGTTTGATAGTTACTTATGTTATTTCTTGCAGCCAGAAATTAATGTTAAGTTTTGTAATGAAATACTGAATTAATTATCTCTTAATTTTATTGTGGGTTTGGTGTGTAACGGTACGCTGGTTGGTTATGTGAAAGGAAACACTTTTTTGTACTTACGTGTTTCTACCTTACGCAATTTTATACTTTTAAAATATTTTGTGTTAGAACGCTATGATGGCAGTTAATAATTAAAATTGTTCTCTTAAATATTGCATTTTGAATCTACGGTCGTAAAATATCAGGTAGTTATAGTCATTAAAAACGTTAATTCCGGGTAAATTCGGATTGCTTCAAAACCCACCTTTTATATACAATCAGTAATAAATACGGTGTTATAGTTACAGTACCACGCATGTGATTATGCTACCGAAAATGAAATTTTTGCATTGTTTACATGTTTTTGTTGCTTACACGTAAGTTTCTGCCGGTTACTTCCAAAAACTATTTTAGAGTAGTTGCAGCTTTCAAGTTGATTTTTACAAAAGATATTTCAACAAAACTTAATTTTGTATTTCAATAATATTTTAGTCATATCGATTACAAAAAGTTGATATTAAATGTTTTGTCACTTTCAGTCGTAACGAACTTAATTTTTAAAGAAAATAGCGACGTAAGACTGTACTGGAAATGTTATAGTTTAGAACTACGATTAAAAATTTTATTTAAATAAAACAATCTTGATTTATATTTCGTATTAACGAGGTAATTAAAGAAGAATCTTTGAAATTATAAAATTTGCGGAAACTGCTGTTAAGTGGGCGACGTGATCATTAAGTACAGAATTGAATATACAATCACTGGCACGCTTTGCGTATCACTTTGCTAAAGGTAATTTCCATTCCATTCAGATATAAATACGTATTTGCTAAACGAGACAATTATGTTAAGAGCTCGCTTCTGGCAGTGTGGTTTTCCCTTATATCAACCTATAACGGTATTTACACTAGAGATTTTGAAGTATTTTCTCGTGCTCTTTTTAACAATATATTGTACCAAATGCGGTGCGTTGAAAGATGAATAATTGAATTTCTTTTCGTCGAACAGCGTTGAATATGATTGTCGGAAATGTCTAAAGAAATACTGTCTTTTATTGATTATATTGAAAACGTTTCGAACACCTACGCAATATTAATTATGAATGTTGGATAGGACACTTGAGCTTGTTCTAGAACAGAAATACAATTACCCAGTTCTGTCGGAAAACATTATTTATTCTAATAATTATAGGAATGGTGTCTTATCGTTCAGGTTAATAATTCATAGATCTTTGAAAACGTTAGTCACATTTTAATGCAATAGTTCACGAAAGCCAATTATTTTATTATTCATGCTTGATTGACAAAGTTGCATGTTGATTTGCTATAAACTAATAACGTTTTGATAGTGTGCTTAGAGTATCCCATCACTTAAATTCACCATTTTATTTAATCATCAGTAGGACTTTATTATTAATAAATTAGTTATATTTATTTAGGAAGTAGGTACTTACCGGCTGCTGGTTGCACACAGATCGCTATTTGTGTTGCAATAAAGAGTAACTAATGGTAATTTCAATGCAGTCGTCCGACATTAATTCGAAAATTGGATATTATGCATTATTACCATTAAAACAGATGCTACTAGTTTTTTGTCAACATTTTTAATGTATTTGTGCCGTGTTCACAATTACCTATAGTATTAGCTAAAACAACATAATTTTCTGTCATTATTACAGTACGTACACAAAAATTGAAGTTTCTGATGAATGACGCAGGAAAATACAACTTTTATTTATACTGTTTTCGCCGGCAATTTTGTGCTGGCTCTTTTAAAGTTTCATGTAACAAACTTATTGCTGATCTCCTTTAAAAGTTTCTATTTCGGTAAAAACCAAGCACTGAAAGTCGTACAACTGTCTTTGTTATTATTAGAAAATATTAACAGGATTTAAATACGAATAGGCACAAAAAAATATATTGATTTATCCGTATCGTATCCTGAATAGCTTTGAGGTATGTGTGAAGGTTAAGCAATTATAATAATATTCAAGAAATTCACGAGACCGCCGTCGACCTGTTTTTTTTTTAAATTGTATCATCTTTTCCACTTTTCCAGCTGGAATTAGCGAATAACTAGTGCATGCCGTCCTTACTTACTGTTCGATGTTTTGCGACCGCTTGAACACACTTTATTGTCACGGGATTCCGAACCGCGCATGTTTGGTAGAGCAGTACCAAATCCAGCGGCCATAACCGCTAGATATGTAAAATTCTCGGCGATTGTCTTTTGGGACAATATTCTTGAAACTATTCTCGAGAATAATTTTGAGAATATTTCCGAGAATATTCCCAAAATGGAGAATAATCTGAGAACTTTCATTGGAACAATAAAACTATGTAATAATATTCAAAAAACCTAATAAATTTATTACAAACATTATTAAGTGCGTAATTGGTAATAGAAATAGGTTTAAGTCAAACCCGAACAGTCTCAACTGGAACGTGTCTTCCTCTGTGATGTGGCTTGTAAATTTGTAACTCTAACTGCCTTCCTGGGTATTTAAAGAAATATCATCAGTGTCCAACCCTATCTGTATAGTGGTTACTTCGACTTCAACCAAGTTCTCCTCGTTATCGTCATCGATCTCGACGCCGCCATTGTCTTTATAATGGCCGTTTACCAATACATGTCGTTCAGATGCTTTGAAACCTTCTTCTTTTTGTGAATCTTGGTTTGATCGTTCTGTCCTACTGATATCACTTGCTTAGCACAGCGCTAAAGCTGTGTGCTGTGCCAAGAGATGCGCCAATTTCCTACGTTCACGCTCGAGTATTTAAGAATATTCTTCTCGAGAATATTCTCAAGAACCGAGTATATTTTCTGAAAATATTCATTTCTTTCCTTTATTTTATTACTAAGAGAATTTTCTACTTGAGAATATGCTCGAGATTATTCGTTTTCTCGGGAATATTTTTTTAAGAATATTCTCGACTGCCCATTATTAATAACCGCTGCTCTACAGTCCACCCCACTTTACATTCATGGCTTATTTAGAGTTAGTATTTTTTTAGGTTTTTCTTCTAATAGTAATCTTCATAGTTAACTCTCTTGCCATCTTCATGTAACCAAGGATTATTAGTATTACTAACATATTGATAAAATAATATGTGAAGTTCAATGAATTCCAGGCTTTTAATAACTATGTTAACAAATCTAGGTCATATTAATTCGGAAACACGTTAGCATATCGCAATAGATTGTTGTAAAAGATAGATGCTGATAAGGCTAGTGGTTTTCCATTTAAAATTCGCCATTTGCGTAATTTTAACGCTGCAGCATAACAATATATGGGTTACTTTCTGCAAATTAATAGTTATTTGCTACATTTGGTTTTATCAGTGATAGTTGAATTTTAAACTGTTAATTTGAATAATCTAAATTTTTCAACACCAATCGCAGTCCTAGCACTGAATAATTCATGAAAGTTAAAAAAACAACGTTGCGATAACTACTTTTTGCAATGCTATACATTTTTTAATTACTGAACTCAATACACTCCATTTAGCGTATATTTTTTAGAAATATATTCGTTTGCTGAGTAGACGAAAAAAATATTTAATTGTTATTTTACTTTAAATTATTGCAAGCAACTGTAAAGTTTTACAGTGTAATGTTTTTTAAGTATGTAGGCAGAATTCCGAACTATTTCTTGTAACGAGGACCCTGAACTGAGTAAAAGTTTATTTAAGAATGTTAACTTGGCTTCGTATTAAATTATAAACACATCTTTGAGATAGATACCTATACTCCCTTTCTCTCGTATTTTATGTGCTCTACGCGGTATGATAAATGTTTAAAAACCCGCTTACATTTAAAATATTTCAAATAACATCTCACAACTATTGCAATGTGACCGGCTAGTTTTGCACCAAACAGACGCAATGAACGATTTAAATTTTTGTATAATTAACATAATTCTTCTACTCCTGCACAATCTGCTATTACGCCAGTTCGTTTAAATTTGCATTTTTAGTAAGTAATTAAAAAATATTACACACTTATTACATGTATTAAAAATATTTTATTGTTAGTAATTGCACGTTTACGTATTGGTTATTGATTGCAAGCAAGTTTACATACAAATATGTTACCATTTTATAACCACGTGTTTAAAAGAACATACCATAGCTAAATTTTGAACAGATTATCTCAGTTTTGCCAGCACAGTTAAATTTTATAAGAAAAATAGCCAT
Organism: Ctenicera cuprea; assembly: GCA_958336395.1. NCBI lineage: Eukaryota > Metazoa > Arthropoda > Insecta > Coleoptera > Elateridae > Ctenicera > Ctenicera cuprea. The sequence goes on from OY284490.1 coordinate 25,743,873, forward strand.
GTGGCTTTCGTGATAGAATTTTCTTATCTGTACAGCTAATAAAATAAATAAAAAAACTTCTTTGGTAAAGGCAATCTTTAGAATTATACGAAAGGTATAAATATGTTTTACAGGTAAGTACTTAAAACATTTACTATGAATTCTACCTGTTGCTTGCATTGGGTTCTATCACTACATTCGGCCTTGTCCAATAAGGTCAAGTTTAAAATTTATATTTACTTTAGTGTTCAACGATATACAATTATTACAATAAAGAAATTATAAGAAAGTATTAATTCTCTATAATATGTACTTGAACAATTCATTAACATGTTGCCGTCACCTTTAGACCTTGTTCAGCAATAAATAGAGCATTAATTCAACGCCTTATTGAATGCACAGCTGATACTGATAATTATGTACTTATTGATTTTTTAATGTTACAACACATGTTTGCTTTTCAGTAAAAAATAATAAAATAGAAACAAACATGTCAGTGTGAGAGATAATACTTAGACCTGTGATACCCTCAACCTTTGTGATAATGATAATATTCAGCTGGATACAGCTCTTTGCTTTTTATCAGTGATATAAAATATCCCCACGACATATTCTAAAAATAATTGAAATCGTGTTTTATTTATATTTGTAAGCTTATGGTTGTTACATAGTGCTGTGAAATTTCCTTCTTTAAATTTCCAAAAAATCCGCAAATGTTCTGTAAAATAAAAAGTACATTTTCGATTTTCTTGTAAAACTAAACTACATAATTAAATTATATAGAGGCATTGTCTGATCTTAACAGCTCATAATTGTGATTTCTAATAGGAATTTCAAAATGGCAGGATGAAGAATTCAGTATTCACTGTTCGGTGATTGGTTAGTTTAGTCTTCACCCCTCAACGATATGAACAGAAAGTTTTACAGTAGATTATTTTTCTTTTTCCTATTATTTTTCTCTTTGTGCCCTAATGCACGTGTATAATGAGGTCGAAAATCTAGCCAGTTTTGCTAGTTACCGAGTTGTTTCCTCTGAAATAATTTTAGTGCATGCAAATTATATGGTTTATTGAAAAACAACATTGTGTTAGAAGTGGAAAGAGGTTTCTTGCGAATACTCTGGCAATATTTGCTTTTCATTCTGAGAACGGAAGATATCATTTCCGACTAAACCGAAAGTAGATTTCGGGTGCTTTGAGAATCTCGATCGATACAAGAAATATGCCATCTTCGAAAACAGCGTTTTTATATTTTTTAACGGACATTGGCAATGACTGGGACAACTAATCTGAATCGCCTTATAAAAGAAATTTAGTTCTTAGATGTACAGATATGAAATAATTCTTCAGCAACACAGGAAGCAATATTGTAATAGATTTGTTTACAAATAGGACCTTCGGTTTAAATAATTTCACCTTCGTCAATGGTTTATTTTCAAATATTTTAAACGGGAAATGTTAGATTCTTCGCCAATTTTTAAGGTCTTCCATGTTAAATTTCTATAATTAAATTCATTTTCTTTATTCATGGAAAGGTCGTACTTTCGGTTGACTAAGATAGCGCACATTTTGTACTAAAATATTTAGTAATACTTATGGATTTATATTTAGCAAAATAGAAGGAAAGGTCATGGAAATTCACATATGAAAGGAACAGTCTGTTAATAATATCTAATACCAGTCTTATCCTTATCCGTTTAACTTGAAAAAGTTTGGATGTAAAACTTAAAATTAAATTTCTTACTGTTTATAACTGGAAATTGTTTCATAACAGCCGAGCAGTTCAGTTTACACAAGGGGTTGTAACATTAACAATGCATTTAACATGTCAACGTACGCTACATACTAAAACATGTCGTAACTTGTTTTACCCCCGGTTTCAGCATTTGTTATCAAGCTAGTCACAGTATGTAAAACGTAGATTTCTCATGAGCGCGACCTTTGAAATTGTGTTTCCGCACTTTTCTTATTTATCATTCGTGAGATTTTACCTCCAACGTTAACAGAACATTTTCTCGTTGGAAATGCTTGTAGAGTTATGCATAATTATGTTTCAATATTTCGTGAATAACCTTAGAATAAAGTTAGGCAATAAAAAATATTTAGTTACAATGAGTTAACGGAAACTGTAGGTAGAAACCTATCTAACATTATTTCCTGTGTATTAACTATTCATAGTTGGACAGCAGAATGTTGTTAGCACTTCCAAATTATTATGTAGAAATTGCTGCCATTTTCATTTTATTATTAATTAAATAATAATCGATAACTGCGAAATAGTGTTTTTAAAATAATTGTTGAATATTTATTAAATTATGCCAAGACAAGAAATGGGGCTTCTATGTAATGGTACTTCTTAAACATAAATACGAAAGGCATTGTAATGGCATTGCTTAATTGTAACACTTCGACAATAATTTTACAACAATTTAATAATAATTTCTTAGCCACACTCCGTATCGGCTTGACTTTTGTCAGTACATACCGTTACTATCCAGGAATTTTAGTAATTTCGCAACAAATACATTTTCTGGTAAAAAGCTAAAAATAATTGAAATTTTAATGTGTTCGAAACCTCGGAAATATTGGTAGGTGGAATGTGAAATTTATTCCATTACTGAATGCAAATACATAAAAAAAGTAGTTATATGGGCTGGTTGAATCGCAATTAACTATATTTTTAAAGTTGCTCGAAGTATAAGAGAGATTATTTTAACGTATATACATAAATTTAAAATATTAAATATGTTTTTGCTAAGGAATGGACAGCTTAAAATGCTTTCTAGTTTTTATTGAGGTATGTTATTACTTATTAGGTTGTGTTTTGCGATAAAGAAAAGTATGTACAATGTAGATTTTTTTTGCAGAAAAAATAGCCAGAATATGAAAACGCTTTTTTATGACATGCTTGTTGCTATGATGTGCAGGTCTTAATTTTGCAGTACATGTGGCAGATAGATCTGAGACAAGGAACCTGTGAAAAGTTTTCGATAGTCAATCGTCAATATTTTATTTTAAATGTATAATAATAGATAAAGACTGTCTATGTTAGGTTACGTCAGTTGATTTCTTAATGGTATCGAATCTATCAGAACAGGGCATGTTTTAGTTATAACTATTGTTGAAAATTGCAAATTTTTAAAATTACAAATTCGTAGACAGGCACATCCTTGAAATAGTACTTTAGAAGTTTCCTTGTCTCGGTGCTCCCTCTGTAAAAGACTACAGAATAAGGCCATTTCAACCAGGGTTCGTGCAAGCTCTTAAGTATATATTATGCTCTGTGATAATTACAAAATCTACTTTACTTTAAAATTACATCACTGCAGCGTTTCAAAGATTGTTATTTTGGCCGTACTTTGTTATTTGAATATTGTATTGTACCGGGTGATCGTAAAACAATGATTCTGAGCAGGCCATGACCGAAGTGTTAAAGTTGGCAATATTTAATATAAGCCAATTGTCAAATGTTGACAACTGTAAAAATTTTTGGTTAAATACATTAAGTTAAATGTATCCAACCAAAAATTTACAACTGTCAACATTTGACAATTGGCTTATATTAAGTATTGCCAACTTTTTAACACCTGCTCTGAATAATGTTTTTTACGATCACCCGGTATTTATAGTAAGTAAATAACTAGGGCTGTTCAAATGTGCTATAAAGTTAGTGCATATACGCACTAAAACATGCCGGAAAACCCCCTTCGGTATATGCACGAAATATGCAGTAGCCTACTGCTAAAATCAAAATATGTGTATGTGATTCTCAAAACCTACATAATATGAAAAATTTTAATAATCATTAGAATTTTTGCAAGCTTGCATGTGCAAGAAAATGAGATTCGCTGTAATTTATTATTCAATGCAATTTTTGACATTATTGCAGTCATATTTAAAATGGAGAATTTCTCTGAGAAAAGCTACTTTTGTTTTTTAATACTTTTAATTGCAAACATACAAAACACCCAAATTAAACAAAGACTTGCAGTATTAATTTATACAGTAAAATGTTATTTTGAGTTGGAGCTGCAATTTTTATATGCATACCTAAAAATACAAAAAATATAGAGGGAAGTAAATTACACACACAATATTTTCAAATTTAAATAGGGATCCACGATCTAATTAGTTTAATGAATAATTACGTTTTCAATTATTCACAACCACTTAGCACATTATTATTACGACGAATTAGCATAAATCCTAAACATTTGCGACGTAATTTCTTCCCACCTTGTATGGAAAGATAATATGCAAAAAGCAAAATATAATTATACATTTCCAGGCTCGAGTTTTAAAGAGCAAATATGTGCAATTATTTCAATGTATTATTTTTGGATTTCAATTGTATACGTTTGCATATTTCAGTAGTTAAAGTGAATAATAATTTATAGTTTAATTTCTAAAGAGGATTTAACATGATTTGCAACAGCCGTGCTTCCTTTGATAAAATGACATTTATTGCTACTCTGTAGTTTTGTGATGAAATGCTTTACCGATTTATCAGAATGTGGTCTATTTTTAGATCTAAATTTAAAATTTAATAACCTTTCTGTTAAATTTTTAATGCTTATATTGAATGTGGGTAAATCTAAATGAATTTGTAGGTGGACAGGGCAAAAACAATTTTGATTCATTTTAGCAGTTTCTTGCGCTGATTTTATGAAATTATGATTTATTTACGGTTGGCCTCTTTTTACTGCGGAATCGTATATTAAATGCCTAATTTGACACTATTTAGCGAAAAGTTTTATGCGTAACTACTTTAATTTATCGTAAATAATCTGGCGACCCCAAAAATGAGAATTTTTTTTCAATATTGAAATTGGCATATAAAAGTTCTTAAATTATCTTGCTTTTTTATTGTCAATATGGGACCGGTTTCGAACACCAACTTACATGTTCATCTTCAGCTTGAAAACTAAATATGAAAACTTACAGCAGCACTAATCTTGTTTCCGTTTGATGTAGTAAAAATACCAGTAAAAATCATTGAGTACCGAAAAATTAACGTAAGAACAAATAAGCAAAAATTATTCTAAATTTGATATTTAGTTTTTAGGTCGAAGATGCAAATTAGTGTCTGAAACCTGTCCCTTATTGACGATAAAAACCTGGTACAATTTAAGGTCTTTTTATTCTTTCAATTAAATTATCGATGCATGGGAACGACATGAATTAATTAATAAAACTAAGGCCGTTATGAATTTTCCTACTATATTGTTATTTAGTACATGAAATTTATTATTCAACAAAAAAAGAATAACTTTCTTTTTGTTACAAAGAGAAAAAGTTTTATTAGTCCTAGTAATTACTGTACGTGTATATTAAAAAAAAATAGATTATTTCTAATAAGACTGAACTGAACTTAACCGTCACATATTTCTGAAATAATGCCACAAAATTGGTGCGTTATGACGGGTTCCGGACATTCCGAAATTTTTTCTTTTGTTTCCATTGAATTGCAATTTACAGCCTGTTTTGTACTTCGTGATTGATTAATTTAATATATAATTTGGAAATTTAATGTTCCTGCTTTTGCCCACGTCATCAAAATTAATTTATGTTGTTGACAAATTTATTGGTGGAAGGTAATTGCTTAACAATTTGAAGTCGCTTTTTAGAATGTGTTAATTATTGGGCAATAATCGATTGTTTAGTACTTTCAACGGTAGTGACGGTGGTTGGCGTCTGTTATCAACAGACTGGCGCCGGCGAGGGTTGTAGCAATGTCGCCGTGTGTCTCTAATATAATCTCGTGTAACAAACTCAAATGAGCAATAAACATAATTGTAATAATAATAATAGGAGTGAAAATAATAAGGTAGTGAGTGGTGGTATCCGAGACGATCGTTATAATTTTGCGCGTTTTTTTCCCCTAACATTATTACTGTAATATGCTGATTTTGGTTACCCTGAAGTAGTTCTTACATATTTATATATGCAGCCAACATATCTTAAATCGGATTGCAGATGTATAGCACGACGACCTACATTCACATATACAGAGACTGGTGTCTGCAATCGACCTGCAGGAGGTGGATAACCTCTCCAGAAACTTTTTGTTATGCTAGAAAAGTTCTAGACAACATAATTGGGATAATTGGTCGTATAATGCAGATAGGCGTGCACCAAGATGGAAATATTTTTACCTAAAAAAAATGCTTGTATTTCTCAGAAATTAGCACTTTTTTGTTATAAAATATGACGGCTACATAATTATTAATATTTATTTATTTTAATGTAGATACATCGTCGGTTTTTAATCCGTGTCTGTGTAATTGTGTTGAACTTAATGAATGGTTTATGATTTTAATTATTAGTGATTTCTATTAAACAGCATCAAAAGAAAATCATAGCTAATTGTGTTCAGTTTCACCCTAAATTTGATTTGTGGATCGCGGATTTCCCTTGGGAATAGTGAACCCATAAGTTATTCTGTTAATAATACCTAGCATGAGAAAAGTGATTTATTGTTAGCCGTAGAATGCTATAAATCGTAATTACAGTTAAGTACTCGTAATGTTTATAGTTCAGGAAATTTTATTGTAGCACTATAATCAATCTGTATCCGTTTTCGTATTTAGCAGTATACTGTAGACCTACACTTTCACGAGTATCTGAAAATTCTGGGATTTTGTATCTTCTGCGTTGGGGATTTGCCATTTATTTTCAGTGTTGATCATAAAGTTGTATCTTTTACGTGAACTCAACAGTATGGCAAACTTGGGACTTAAAACTTCTCGGTCGTATGTTTCTACTCATTAAGCATGCAACTTTGTTAATCTTCATTATCTGTTTAATATTTGAAGGTAGCTTAGAATTTAGGAAAGTCAATACGGAATCGAAATTACCATTCCATTAAGCATCATCAGAAACAAAAAGTACAAAAGTAATAAAACTGTATCAATATTAGATACTAGCGCGAAACAGTTCGTGTTGCATTTTATTGTAAACGATTACATAAGAACACGTTGTGTTTCTAAAAAATCTGTAACCGTGTCACTCGCTGACATCACAGTAAATAAAACGTGTAAACGGCATTATTGCTATGGCAAGCGGATTTTGAAGTAATCCTAATCCTCTTTGAAGCTTTTCCAGTATCACATCAAAACTATTCCCAATCTAAACACCAAATACACCACCTGCAACTTGATTTATTTGTGATGTTTTGTGTGAATTTCACACCTGTAAAATTTTATTTTAATACATACAGAGTGTTACAATTTTACCAGAAACAAATTCTACTAATGAGTGCAACAAGGAAGGGATAAACAGCTAATAAGTGCGACAATGAAGGGAGTAATGGGCCGGTCAATTGGGGATTCACGTATCCACGGATATTTTTAAATATAATTTAAAAATTGTCGTATTCTGTTTGCTGCCTCTTTTTTACCACTTCTTAATTGCTTATCGGTTTTGTGTCGCATGCATTATATGCGCATATTTATAATAAAATAGTGTCAATCTGTATGATTTTATTTTTCATTATATTTATTTTCCATCACTTTCTGTCTGCTGGAAAGTGTAGCCGTAGTGCACATTTATTGTTCCATTATTAAAATTCTGCTACATTCACAAATGCATCTGCAGAAGCATTCACCAGCCTCGGTCAGGGCACTGAATTCCCTTGGTCAAAAGCAAATGTGCATAGCACTAGACCACGCCGCTGCCGGCCAATAACAAACACTTCACTTTACATTTGTATGGAATGTTCATTTGAAATTATTAAAAAGAAACAATCCACATGTATGTACATCAGATACCGCTCCATCTATATGATAATTGTTATAAATTATCTAAGGTATACCTATCTCTAAAATAATACCCAATATAATCTTGTCTGATTTTTCCAGACTAGAAATCAAATTAATCCTCTGCATCGCATCGGCTTTCGCCAAATTGGCAACTTATTCCCAAGATAAAATCTCCAGGCCGCATTGCTGTAAATGGCTCACATGTTGCTCTCTCGGGGTTATTGCTCTTTGATGCTTTTTTCTTTTGAAAGCTTTTCCTTCCTGTATGCATGATGGTAATATGGAAATTGTATGACTTGTCAGTTTTATGAGAAAAACAAAACATGATGTATTTTGTGACGTGAACATAGTAGTGTTATATGACATTTTAAGGGGACACATCGCTATTTTAATTTAAATTATTTGTTTTCTGCGTAATTGTAGGACAAGCTAATAATTTTCTGACGCAAAAATTGTTGGTAATAGTGGAACTAACAATTTAATTTTATTTACTGAAACATCATCTTCTTTTTTCGACTAATTTATTATATTTGTTTGTAATTTACTAACAAAAATTGATATGTGGGTCCGGGAAGAGAAAATGGGAGGATGATAGATTGCGAGAATAGGTGTTTTGAAACGCTTGGTTACTTACAGAAAAAAGTATAAACAAATACATTACTATTATAAGAAGTAACATATAGCATTTCATTAATTACAAGAGTGATATTTAAATCGGGTTAGTAGGCTTATATTTTAGCGGAGTCATTGTAATGACTTACATGACATTCGATGTCCTTGTTGATTGAACTAAATATGTAGCGCCCAGTAACAACTATAACTTCTAGTTGTTGTTTCAATATTTCTTGTATAGTTATGGTGGGGTTTCAGTTAGTTAACCCAGTTAATTTCGCCATACTTATCTTCCAATGAAATTCGATTTTTTAATAAATATTGTGTTTAATTAAATACAATACAGCAATTTAAATTTAGTGTTTTATAAATTAAACTCTTATTTTTTTTAAACCTTTTAAAAAGGAAATATTTTAAAACGTTTTTTGTAGTGGTACTTATTTGCCAATTTTTACTTTACGTCTATCTTCAGATTTACTGGTATAACGATATCGAAGACCCTTACGTAAATAAACCAACCTTCGACAATTTTTAAATTCGAACGGTAGTTTAGGGTTTTCCCCCTCGTTTCTGCTTTTTGTGAACTTCATTCACCGCTGGAAGCACGAAAAGTAAACAATCCCATTCCATTGTTCTTTGTTAGCTTTATGTGCTATTCGTGTTTATTTTGTATGATGAATGTTTTTTTATAAATATATAAAAAATATTCAAATTTTGTGTAACCGTGTTCTTAGTAACTGTTCAAACAACTGTAATTAAATATTCTTTGAGTCTGGTTTTATACGTCAGTTGTTATATTTTGCGTGATAGGTTCGTAATGAAATTCATTCATTTACGAACAATGCTTTGTGACGTTGTAGAAATCACGCATTCGTACTTAGTGTTGTAGTTCACCGTGATACATTATAGCTGTTTCAAGATTCTCTAACATTTATTTATTTATTTATACCTTGTACATAATTGCGAAATATCCTTTTACTTTAAATGACCCTTGTTTGTGTTTGATTCATAATCTATATTTGTAGAGATTAAATTTCTGACCCTTTGCGTGTAATTAATAATTCCGAATCTGGAACCGACAGGTGTGCAATAATAGATAGATAGATATTTATTATTTCATGTCAAAATTTTTACAGATAACATTGTTGTACCTAGTTTTGATTAGCAGAAAATTTTCTGATCGTACAATTTCAAAGTGAAAATATGCAAAAGTAGAAGTGCTGTAAGACCTGAAATACAATACAATATTTAACTCGCATAATATTTTTATTAATATTTTATCAGACACTGGACTCTGCTTTAAAGCCTTGTACACATTAGGCAAACGTTTCTGTTCGTTCGCGTTGCCGCCTTTCGCGACATACGTAGGTTTTTTCGCTCATTTGCAGTCGCTTCTTGCGTTACTCTCTTGTTGGCAAAAAAACTGCACACAAGTGGCGAACATCAGAAAAAGACTAAAATTGCAGTCGACGGAAAAACTTTCGTAGTCGTTTGCAAACATTTATTTAATTGTTTTGATATTTTTAAATTAACCATCAACTGGTAAATGTTTGTTTGTACCCTTTCGCAGACAATGAGTTTCTGTCCGTATTTGCTACGAAGCCTAGTCTGTAAGGCCGTTTGGCTCAACAATATTTATTACATAAGAACTTATTTTCAACAAATAAAAGGAAAACATTTTAGGCTGTGCCTGTTTTGATGCGAATATTATTAGAATGTTAAAGATTACAAATTACCTTATTTAAAATTTTAAGTAAAACTTGGGTGGTTTTTCGAAACTTGCTATTAGCCTAACATACTGCTTTTCCAACCCATAAAATTTAAAAAAATGTGTTATTCGACGTTTTACAGTTTTGGAGACACTGTAGTTGCCGCACCCCGTATACGAAGCTTGGAACGCTCAGCCAATGCTTTAGAGCCGCTACAAGTTCCGACAAACAGAGTGATAGGGTATAGTGAAACAGAGCACTTTTACCAATAAACATTGTTGCTTTATGTATAAATCATGTTTACTTTTACGTGTCCACCTTGCTCTACCTAGGTGGGCGTTCCAGATTTCCATTGAATTAATTGTTCTGCTGTTTCAAGCGCCAGCTAGAATGTAGTGGCGCTATCTTTGTGTCTATACGCAAACCTTGATTCTCAGAGAAATTTTTTGTAGTGAGAGAAATGTTTTTACAAAAGTACTTTATTCAAGAAAATATTTTTTTTTTATAATGGAACCTTTTTCAAAAGAAATTTTTTAAGGAGAACGTTTTACACGAGAAATATTTTTATGTGAGAAATTGTTTGAAGAAAAATAAAAATATGTCTAAAAAATTTGAAATATTTTTCCTTTTTTCCGTTGAAAAATGTATTCTCATTTAATAAATAATAATACTGAGACAGACAAACGGCGCCTTCATATAGTCTAATATTGACGAACGAATGGATGCAACGCGAACGAACGGAAACGTTCGTCAGGTGTGTACAGGGCTTTACAATTATTATACTTATAATTTAAAAATTTAGTAATTCGTGGGAACAGATTTTTATTTCATTGTTATCGGTTCACAATTGACTTTTTATATATGTGTTTTATTTAGAACCAAATTTTGTGTAAAAGGTCATTTTCTTATATTACAACAGTTCTGTTAGATTTTAAACGTTTACAAGCACAAGAGGATCCACATCTGTGAAAAATTTAAATAATTTGTGTACAATAATTAATAATAATTGATGTTGAGTAGTGTTTACCTGTTTAGATGCCATTGAATCAAACATAAATGTATTTAAAATAACAGTGCAACAGTGTTGTGATATTCTACAACGTTTTAGTACTCTAATGTCACGTCATACAGTTTATCATACAGACACATATTACAAGTTTGCCATATAAAATTATTTGCTTTATAAAATTGCCATAAAACATAGTGTAGATAGGCTACATTTACATTGTACAATGTACAACCTTCGAAATTAATCTAATTCATACATATATTGACAGTTTCCAAATACAAGTTTTTATTACAACACTGAAGAGTTATTGTACAGCTAAACAGCCGAGGTATATTTTGCGTGGATATGTGAATTGTATTGTTTATGTTTTGTATTTCGTAGTTAATTGCGATCATTTTGAAATATTTGCGATAAAGTGGAAATTAATCGATTATTTTTGCACTTCTCCTACCCATGGTAACGTTACTATTATTTATAGCAAACAGCGTAATACCCGGAATGAATCTATTAATAATTTAAAAAAAAACAGCTACCAGTAATCTTCTGTTAGATTGTCACCTAACTGCCACAATCGTAAGTGAATTCCGCACATAGTATGCAAGGATATTCTGCCGTTATTTATCTAGAGTGGGGTAAATCGTCGAGAGCGAGTGGTTTGCCTCGAAAAGACGAGAATGTAGCTGAAGTTGGTTTTATTTAGAAACGGAAAGTAACTGGAGGAGAGCGGGTTATATACATGGTTGGTGACCGCAGGTTTACTGTTGTTAACACTCATAATAATAACGGGACACTTTTTGTTGCTAAGTTAGTGTGCCAGTGAGGATATTCAAAAGAATGGTGTTTGGAATTACTTTTGATTTTGTTACGTGGGTGTTTATACAGAATGTTTTGTAACTGATGCAACGATCCTTTCACTTTCATCCTTTTACACTGAAGAGCACTTCGTTCCCTAGTTGTTGAAATTGTAAGTGCAACTTTGTGCAATGTATTATTATAGTATTAGAAGTAGATAGGTACTTATGTATCTATGAGTAGAAAGAAAAACGCTAAATTTAGATCAGTTCAAGTCAGTTGTTTTGTTGTTGCCTTTTTGCTTACTATTGCATTCTAATGAGAAAAATAATTAAAACTACAATTAAGTAAATAGTTGATAAGATAAAATAAATGAAGTAAGAACTATGGTCATTTGTCACTGGTCAGTGGGACAACTAAATCCCTTTCATAGCCATTACACTGAATTCAGTTCAACTCGCGCCGAACTTGAATATTACTAAAGTTCTAGAACAAAATTTACATTGTCATTTAGTACAGCTGCTCGAAGTTATCTCGAGGTGCAAAATTACAATACTTCTAGCACAGAGTTGTTCAGCACCAAAGCCTCTAGCCAAATTTTGCATGTTGGGATATGTAATAGAATTTTACACCTACGTTACGATATATACTACAAATATCGACAAGTTATTTTATACGAAATGATACCTAAATCCATGTTTTTTACAGTAAAGGTGTATTCATCAACAAACAGTGTTGTTGGTTTTGTAGATAATTAAACTTGAGTAATGTTTTAGAAATTTATATTGCGCAACAGCATACTAACCACAATTTGGAGAATTTAGACGGTTACACCTGTTTGCTTTCATTATTTCGATCTTCCTTCTGTTATGTTGTTTCTAGGCAAGGACTATATAGTCCTTGGTCTATGTAAAAGAACATGATCTGCAAGAGGAAAGTCGTTCAGCAGTGATACAGAAGTAATTAACATAAGCTGTTTATAATGTCAAAGAACAGATTTTAGTAAATACATGTATTTTAATACTCATACAGGGTATTACACATGACTTTTCAGAACCAACATCTCCAAAACTATGCAACTTAGCGGTATAACTAAAAGAATCCAACTAGTACAATACCAGCTGCTCTATAAATAGTCGTACCTAATCGAAAATAATTTAGTTATTTTAGTTAAACCGGAATGAACTCAAACTTATTTTGGTTTTCATGGAGTTGCACAACAGAACATTTTTCCCGTTTTCCCTCTAAATTCGGTAGTGTATTACAAGTATAACTTTATGCGAGTTATGATAAGAGTTATTGAATAGTTCAAGTTGGTTCTTGTAATTGTTTTTACTTGTTTTACTTATTATAAACCAAACTTGTAACATACCGAATTCAGAAAAATAAGTGCTTTTAAAATATACAATTCGATTTGAAAAATAATGATTTGAGTTACTACCATTACAACAGAAATTCTATTTGTTTGTCAATTATCGCAATTTGTAGAGCATAAAACTGTATACCAGTTTGATTCTAATAGTTGTCTCGGTACAGTGCATTGTTTTTGAGATATTGGCTGTTGAATGTCTGGTATATTCATAATTGCCAGCAATTGTAATCTATCTACAGTATCAACAAATATTGTCATTTTTGCTTTTCTTGCTACAAAAAAAAAGTAATCTTTTTAATTTTGAATTTGAGTTTTTATTGCTTATTTTAGGTTCGCAATTATTATTTAAGAAACTTATTGCAAATTACCTAGAGTCGGTTCAACACATCAACACTCCCATGTTTTAAAATACAAAAACATGTTTACTGCTACAAATGTCATTAATTAGTTATTGTAATATAAGCATATATTAAGAATTAGTTTTTATGTAATAAATAATAATTGTAGTGCATTTAAAGTTAATTAGCGTAACCCGTAGGCTATGCTCTACGCTTTAAAAAATAAAATAAGTTGCCCAATTCAATATACTGTGTAGCGGACCGCGCATAGATGTCCTAGTTTTATGAATTATATAGATTCCTTCGATCGGTCACCAGAGGAATGCGGCTGTAACTGAAATTGTACATTTCCTGCTGCGCGCGGCTGTTCTTATTTTTTGCAAAGTTATTAACAAAAACGTAGGGTCCAGCCCAAGGGTACAGTTGCTTCTTCTGAAAACTAGGTGTGTGATCAGCGCGTCTGTTATGGTAATTCTTGTTCCCTATATTTGGGTCAATTTTAGTTTATGTTTATTATTTATGATTCTATACGAAATTAATTCGAACGTAATTATTCAATATGTATTTGTCCAATTTTTGTTTTGACTTGTACATATTTCCTGATTAATGATAGAAATGAATTAGTGTTCAGTATGTAAAACTAAACAAAACTCGATCTCACGTTAAATTCCTGAGTTAACTATCTGCAGCTGCACACTATTACTTCTTAATATGAATTAATAATAGTTTTAAAACATAGCTCCGCGGGCTCATATATAACTGTAAATACGTCTTGTCTATAGTATCGTGTTTTAATAACAAAATTTCCCAAAAATCCCAGCCCTAGTAATGAATGATTGGAATGAATGCTGATTCTCATAAACCTGTAATAACTTTTTTGGTATAATGCCTTTATTACATTTTGAAAGAAATTATATACAATGCGCTGTGCGACATTCTAATGTAGGCGGGATAAATACAGCCGAACGTTAGTTATGATGTGTACAGTTTATTTTTTCCGATCCGCTAGAATTGAAGTAAGCCATAAATAACTAAATTATATCAACAGTAGTGAGTGGAACATAAACACTTGCCGAAAACATTGAATAAACTGAGTTGTGTTATTGTGAGACAGTTAAAGGTTAGTATATAAATACATAACCAGGCAATAATAGTCAGGCTAGGGGCAGTTTAGGTAATATGAAAAAATTCTATTCACCATCTCAACATTGTTAACTTTTGGGGGAATAATAGAATGAATGGAACGGAACATGTTACTATCAGCATTCCCCTCTTTCCACAAGTAGAATTTTCTAGTTATTTCATAAAATAGTTTTTTTTTATTAATGGAACACCTTGTATATTTTTGAATATTCTAAAAGAAAATTGATTTCTGTTTCTGAATATAGAAGTTACTATGCAGTAGTAACCTATAGTAGATAATAAAAAAGTTATTTTCGATTATTTATGTGTCAGGAATCACGTCTAACTATGAGTATGAAGCAATTTGATTGCTAGCTATAAAAGTATCGGCATAAAAAGATACATTTCTTTCCTAATTTAACCCAATAATCATAAGAAAGTTGGCCATAGCGCAGAGATACATGAACAATGTATAAATAACTAAATTGTTCTTTTATAAGTCTGTTTTATGTTTTAACCTGCGTTACGTTCACTGCGAAGTAAATCTAAATTCAAAATGTATTAATAATATATTAAATTCGACCCTGTACCTTTTTGCTGTTATTTATTTATAAGCTTATCGCTATTACATTGCTTCAATAATATTATTACTTGTCTTGCACAAGTGCACCCTATGCTTGAGTTACTGTGTGTTGTCCTAAATAGAGATCAAGTGTCAGTATAATTTTAACCATATAGTTAAATACCATAAGATTTTTGTGTAAGTGTAGAAAGCGGAAATTCAATATATTCATGTAATGGAACGTTTGTACCTACCTACGAATTTCATGATAGATGGAAGGGGCGTTTTGTAATAAACATCTCGCTTTGAAACATAAAAACTTGTGTTGCTACACCCACACTGAAAGCGACCAAAGCTTTCATCCTGCGTAGAAACGTTTTCTGCTTTTATTGAATAAAGACTAATTAGAATGAGTTGTGCGTATCTGTTTACAGCCGCGGAGATTTGTCATCCAGAAAATGTTCTTTTATTCTGTTAATTCATTTAACAGTTACTGCTAGCTGTGGGATAATTTAAAATTGAATGAAAGCTTTTACTATAATTTGTTGAGTTTAATAAGGATGTTAATAAATGTATACAGCAGTATATAGCAATCCTATTAGACTACCATATCTTACAGTTGAAGTAAATAGCCCAATTTAATAAAACCAGAGGAAAATTTATCACATTTGTTGTGTCCATCTCTGTGTAAATTTGTGGCATACCAAATTTTTTTACAATTATACCAAATTGGAGCTGTAGACGGTGACAAAATAAATGCAAGGACGAAACACCATGAAACTTAATATATTCGCAATTTTGTATTTTGTTCCAGCGGGAACTAGGGCACGTACTCATTTATTCACAGCATATAGAAGCATATGTTTGAACTGTCGTTGCTATTTTTACGTGCTAAGTTTAGCTCGAAACATTTAGTGTTAAATATCTAATGTGAACTCGTTTAATTGTTTTGTCGCTAAAAATACCAAAACGGCTTTACTTTTAATACTATACAGCTGTTTGAGGAAGAACAGCGGCCAATTAACCAATAATTGATATTTATTTATGCAGTGATTTCGATTAAACGTTTAAATTATAACTTAAGAATGTATTTCAGTTCGGGATGAAGCACGCAATCATATAGCAAAACGGATAGTTATGGCTGAAACGACAACTTGACTGTACCTCTCTGAATAATACAGAAAACATTATTGGAATTTAATTTCGTCAATCGGCAGCTGCAACTCTTCGCTTCATAAGCTGTTAACATTTTATTTGTGTATATTCACTTACTGCAACACCTCTTCAGTGAAAGAGTAATTTGTTTTCCTACTCTTGTAAAGTAGGCTGCGTAAGTAGCAGCTTCTATGTGTTCAGTAAACAAATAAGGTTATGTACACATCCTTAAATTTTACATAATAGCGAACTGGTTCTATGCTCATATTAAGTAAAACTATTTTGTTTATATTGGGTATAATAATATAAAATATTTTATATGCAAAGCTTAACATGCAATTTATGGTTAAATTCAATATGAAACTCGGCTCTGAATGAAGTTAATAGAAACATGTAAATCTGGATTAAAGTTTCTTTTCTACCTTGATGTTAAATTTATTTTTTTGCTCTTGCATAAGAAAAATATCTTGTTTAGTTTTGCCAAAAAGTATATGCAATATTTTACAATAAATTGCAACAAAACCTAAATAAAATCTTCAATATTTATCATAATCTTCAACAGTGGGGCAAATTACCAGCGACATTAACGGGCGAGAAGTAAGTAGGTGGCGCGTTTTACATGTCGAATTAAGGGATTAGGCAAAGGATTAGAAGCAAAATCCAATCATTTATTTTAAAGGGGGAGAAATTTTGCCTCTGACATATTAACATAACGTACCTAAGCACCTAAGTTTGTCAAAGGTAAATTTTTCTCACTGAAAAATAAGGGTGATCGTAATTTGCGCCCATTTTTTGCCTAATTCGTTAATCCGGTATGTTAAATGTGCCACCTCACTTGCCGCCCGCTAATGTCGCCGGTAATTTGCGCAAATTCTTAAAGATCATAATAATGAAAATTTTAGTTTGGTGTAAAATACCATAACTTCTATATTCTTTTTTCTTTCTTTAATTTTTGTTAATTTAATGTCGTCGGTCTAGGTGGTTTAGGCGAGGTTATTTTGTGAACAGCTAACTTACTTAAATGTTGTTGATCTTTTACTTTTATTTACTTTGATACAGATATGACAATAGTTAGTTTTCTCTGATAGTTTTCAGTGTACTATTTATCGATTTTGTGCGGTAGTAGCAATTATTGCAAGTTTTCCATATCATTAAAACTGTTATAAAATATACTCATTAATTTACTAAACGAAGCATTCAGGTAGCGATAATTCGCTTTTAATCTCATGAATTTGGTTCAATTTAGTTCGAAGCGATAACCCCTGCACGCTTTGCTGTTCACATCTTTTTGACCCTGCAATATTTGACAATGCAGCACACGCTTTATGATGCAAATCTGCATATTTGGTGTAATTAAACGGGTTAAAGTCCTTACTGTTCCACTGTGTGTGCTGACTGTGATTCCTGAAAGTTCGCGTGCGGGTCTTTCACATTAATTACTTAGGAACAACATAAATTATCGTGTTCATAGCTTTACGAAGTCTGGATAAAATATATTGATAAAATTTGGGCAGAATTTCGCAGCTGATGTGTGATAAATAATATAGTTTTTATAGCAAATTAAAAAAATTACTTGCCGATCCTTATTCATCCAATCAGTTTGATATGGTTATTAATATTGATTATTGTTGCTTTTGTATTACACGCTGTATAGAAAATTATTGAAATTGATCGACATGATTTGTAATATAAAAATGCTTAGATTAATTTCTTTAATCTAATTCTATAAGTACCTACGATAGATAATAATCGATTATTTGTCACCAGTAAAAAACAGTTTTAAACTTGATCAATTCCTCTCCCCTAGCGTTTATTTTATTTTAATTGCTTTGGTTGATTATTAGATCAAAATGTATTCTGACTTTAAAATGTTTATACTTGAACTAATAGTTAATAAGGAAGGTAAAATTGTAACAGTATACGAATGTTCATTACTAGAAGCTTAGAAGGTATGCTATACAGTAGTTATACATATGCCTTCTATATTAAATTAATTTTTTTACTTTTAAAACGGTCATTATACTCTTAGAAGTCACTACATGAAAATGACACAAACTTTCTTTGTAAACGTGACCTTTTTTGGTAGCAAGGATGAAATCCACCTATGTAGGTGTGTGTAAGCGTTTGTGTGCAGATGACATACAGCACTATTCGCCTTGCTAATTCAGTACTGTTAATGCAAACCTGTCTTCAAAGGAAACAAAAAACAAAATATTGAGTTACTTTGTATTAACGGTTTGTAAATCTTATGGAATGCGTTACGTCAGCAAATTCCGCACGTACGAACACCTTAAAAGCTATTAATTTATGTTTATATTATTTTTATTACATTATTATTATAATAACAATTTTGTAATACCGTGGTAAATTATTACCATTATTGTTTGGTTTTTGAAATGCGCCTCAATTTTTATTATGTATAATAAGAAAATAAAAATAGGTATTTTCCCTTATAACGTTAGTTTGCAAGATCAAGCTGTTGTAGAACGTTACATATTTTGAAACTGTTTCTGCCATTGAATTAAAAACCCAAGCACGTTCTCATCTAGTTTACGATTCACATGACCTTATGTAACTTCAAAGTTGTCTATTATATTAAGTACGTAAATGTGGTGGTATTGCTTGTGAACATGTATGTTGTGAGTTGTGTTATAAATATTACGTATACTTTATTGTGCAATCCGGTTTTATTCGCGATGTAGACGGTCTCTCATTAGAAACAGAGAAAATCGGTCTGCTATAGGTTAAAAAGAGACAGTAACATGACTCGATATTATTCTGTTAAACTAAAAAACCTTGAGCAGCGTTCGCACTAGTAAGCACTGCTGCTTACTGAGATTGCTATTTCACTATTGCCTGCTAGCATTCTTACGTCGAAAGTTGTTTTTTCCGTTTCTATATACCTAGGACTTGTGCAATTGCTTTGCTCGACTTGCACATTGACCAGATACGTTCTTTGTTCTACATTTTTTGGCGTATTAAGTGCAATTACTTATATTTTTCAATTAACCCGTCGAACTCTTCCGTGGTTTAACAGGATCACCGTAAAATTCTCGAAATAAGTCATTGCGTACCTAACTACTTAATTAATCCAATTACAGTTGTTAGTAGCCTATAAATAGCCAGTATTACTTATAATAAAATGGTGTCTTCTGTTTTCAGTACTTAATTATATAATCGCTGCTTTCTTTCATTAAAGAAAACCAAATAAAATTTAAAATTTTCTAGATATTTCTTATGCTCTACTTAAGTAACATTTTTTAAAGATTCCTGAACGCCAAGTAGGTACCCGCAGTTGACGTAATGAAACTGTTGCATTACAGTCACTTTCTACTACCCTGTCTGCGTCGTGATTCGTGATGGCAGATATTTTATATCACGTTTGAACGATGGGTGCTAGTTCAGTTTGTTAAAAATGACCTGAATAACCGGCATCAACGTATCCAAGAAAATTATTTCCCGTAAAAAGTATCACTCTTCCCGGTTCTTACACTATTCATTATGAACAGATGCAAATGATAATTAGGCTTAGGTCGACTTATCGATTTATCCATGTATAATCGATACGACGACAGACTAATACATATCGATACAGAAATTCTGATGTAGTCCCCCCCCCCCCCCTTCAATGATAATTACATTCAGGTGTTGATTTATAAATTAGGTTAAAAGTTACAATAACTATTTATGTTTATACACGAATAATTGCAGATTGTCTAATATTAATAAAAGCAAAACAATTATATTACAGCAAGGTGGATGGAATGTACGCAATTCAATCTGGTTTGTAAATCATTAAAAGTAGTTGACGAGCCATTGTCCGATAACTCCGATAACTGAATATTGATTAGGTCGCTGAATATAAATGTTGATGAAAAACGGTTAGAAGGAACATGTTCTGTCGATATATACATAAAAGTTGGTTACATTTTGTACAGTAGTAGGTACGTTGATTTATTTCGGTGTCCCTAGTAGAAATTTCGAAATTCAGAATAAGTTTGGCTTTAAAATACCGACTATGTATTTTTAAAAGATTCTGTTTTTTATATTATTTTTATGAAAACATATAATGCTTTAGATTTGAAGTCATATCGAAAGTCTTTCTTCAGTTTTACAGTTTCACATTATTGCCGAGTATACTCGTGTTCGCATAAACGTTCGATGCAACTGATTTTACGTTGATGTTTCTTAAAATTCTAATGTAGTTTTTAAGTTATTTACAAACTGAAGTGATTTCTTTTTTATTCAACATTAACTTTTGCGTATGAAAAAACAAAAACGTAATTTAAATTTTCTGCAAAATAATCGCCAAATATTTAGTTTGTAGTAAAGTTGTCAATAATTTATATAAAGGTGCAATAAATATTTTCCTTTTTATAAAATTGCCACGTAATTACTCGGCTATTGTAAAATTAGCTAACCATATACCCGCTTTACCCGTTCTTTTTAAATTTAAACTGATACTGTAAAGAAAGTTGCATTTCACATGCTTATAATTACATACATTGTACATAACACTTTTCCTATCCTATTAACGTTACTACAACGTCGATAACACGTTTATGCGAATTAAAGTGATTGATGAAAACTGCGTTCAGTCAGACGCACACACATACGCTACGCGAATATATTCTAGAACATTATTGCAAACAAGAAATGGGTTAAGCCTGTGCCCTGGGTTAGTGCATTTTAGTGATCGATACTTCTATTTGGGCCCGGGGTTCCTACGACGTAGGCGTCGTTCATCCTGCACCCTTCGCCTACACAGTCATTCATGCCACCCACGCTTGTACGAAATGACGTCACAACAATCTGTGGCGCCACCCCGCTCAAGTTCTTTCTCTATATCGGTCTGTATCCTAGCAACTGAAGAGCCACGAGACCGGGTCCATTGCGCTAACTGAACACTACGTTCCTCACGACGCCCACGACGACGCAGTAGTCTCCTGTTGACGTTATCATATGTAGGTGGTGACGTCGCGATAAGCAGCAGTCGATAATTAAAGTTGTAGCTGTAAAGATATAAATTTCCGTGAGAATAATTCAAAAGTATAGTCGCTGTAGTAGTAGGTTGCTAATAGTACCTAGTTAGTAGTGTGGCATCCCAACCGTATACAAACCTAGAATATCATAATGGTAGTGCAATTTTTTTTTTGTATTTCCTTTTTAATTTAAATTTTTTTTTATTACAGTGTGGATCATTGGGAACAGTGGAAGAACATCGACGGCGAAGTACAATGGATGAATTTATACCAAACCATCCCGTTACCAACAATGACATCACCAATGCAGAGTCCCAACAACGACTGGCAGTGCTTAGCTACGAGCAAGTTCGTCGCCTCAACGATGTCATGGACGAAGTCGTTTGTATTCATGGTCGAGGCAACTTCCCCACTTTGGAAGTAAAACTTCGAGATTTAGTGACGGTGGTTCGCGGAAAATTGGAAGCAGATACAGCTTCCGGAGGTGCCGGTATGCGAGTCCGCGACATCCGTCTTAATGGAGGTGCAGCCTCTCACGTGTTAGCAACGGAATCCCAACCCTACAATGATTTGGATCTCATATTTGGAGTAGAGTTGTCCAGTGGAAGAAATTACGATCGTGTCAAATCCGCCGTATTAAGTTCATTATTTGATTTACTTCCCGACGGTGTCAGTCGTAAACGCATTTCAACCTGCAGCCTGAAAGAAGCATACGTTAGTAAAATGGTTAAAGTGTACAACGATGGAGACCGGTGGTCACTAATTTCTCTCGGAAATTCGCGTGGTCATAAAAACGTGGAATTAAAGTTTGTGGACACAATGCGGAGACAGTTCGAGTTCTCGGTTGATTCTTTCCAAATTGTTTTAGACTCCTTGCTTTTGTTCTACGATTGTAGCAAGTTACCTATTAGTGAAAACTTTTATCCTACGGTGGTTGGTGATTCCGTATATGGCGATTTCCAAGAAGCCCTTTATCATCTTCAGAAGAAACTGATCTCAACAAGGAATCCCGAGGAAATACGCGGTGGCGGTTTACTTAAATACTGTAACTTGCTAGTCAAAAACTACAAAGCTGCACGACCGGACTGCATCAAAACCTTACAGAGGTACATGTGTTCGAGGTTCTTCATTGATTTTCCTGATATTGGACAGCAACGTGCCAAACTGGAAAACTACCTGTGGAATCATTTCGTGGGGCCAGAAGAAGAATCCCTTAAACACCAGTACCTGATGCTGCTCCATGATGTAGTGGAAGAATCCACCGTATGCCTAATGGGCCACGAACGACGCCAAACGCTAGCTCTGATTGAAGGTCTAGCTTGGCAGGTCTTGTGCCAGGATCAGCAACGCTTGATGTCTCAGCAACCGCCACCCGGTACTTTGGTATACGCCAATGGATATATCTATGCACCCGTTGCGTCGGTCATACCTACCAATTGTTATCCTTGCACTTGCAATTCATGGATGTCCTGTTCATCGTGATATGTGAAAGTTTGTGTAAATCGTTAATGTGCGGGGAACCCTTCAGCATCGCGTCTACTAGCGTAGACTCCTGTAGCTGTAGTGTAGTAGTGTACACAAGTTCGATTAAACTCTATGGTTACTTCGCATAAACGATGTGACTAATGTTCGTTATGAACGCCGTGAAATGAAATGTGACCTTCGCGTTAGTTCAGCTAACGTTAAATCAAATCCATTCCGAAAATTACAGCAACAAAATAGTTGATTTACGTTACAAGGCTGAATGTGAAATATAATGGCGCATCGTTGGTGTGTGGCTGTGAGCACGTTACTATATTATTGGGTTGTGTTTTAAATAAACAGCGATGAAGAATATAAGTTTTGGTCCCGAGATCATGTGCAGTCTAAAGCCCAAAAATAAAATGAGCGCATATAAAAAACAAGTAGCGTCGTGTAAAAAATATGTCCCTGTTATTCAGTGACCACTTATCATATTTTATAGGTTTTAGCCGTGCGTGATCTCGTAGTAGAAAAAAAAACAGTCTATTAATATAGTGTTGCACATGACCAAAATGCAAATTCTGATTTGACTATTTTTTCCATATTTCTAAAAAAATGTTAATGGTACAAATTTTTGCTTTGTAGTATTGGAGGTATTCAAAGATTTTTTATATATCGAAATTTTAGTTTTAAACTTGCTCCATATATAAAATGAGAATTTAGAGGACTTGAGGCTGCACATGATGTTAAGTAATGCAAATACGCTGATTGTCGCCTAATCGCAATAAGTATTACTATGCACCACATAATGAATGCGATTTATAATTACCAACCAGACAAAATAATTTCAGATGTAAGTTTTCGTGATGAATACGTGATGTAGAATCTGATTTGGATTCATATTTTTAGATATTTTATATTGTAGTACTTGGAGACGCACCAAGTGGCTACTGCTAATTTCATTTTATGTTGCCTTCATTTTTTTCTGGCCATATCAACCAGATCAGAACAGCAACGACAATGATGGCCTAATTATTACAAAATATGCCATAAACTACGAGAGACTGCTTGGTGACCTCCATATCTCGCTTGTAAGTACTTACGTCGCGAGGGCGACTGACTGAACTAAACGGATTGTCTTGACTTGGGTCCCCAGGATTCTGCTATAATCTTTCACTTCCATAAATATAAAGTTAACATATTAGATTATATAAAGCAAATGTCTATTTTCATTCAAAACTATATAATTACCTGTATGTATTGTGGGCCTTGATCTGTATATTTTTATTGTTCCAGTGGTCCACTTATAAAATATTGAAAGATATAAAATCCAATAAAAATGATAACTGAAATACATAAAGATGAGTTCACACAACCTGCCTTTTATTTATTACATATCCTGTGTGCATAATTTAAAATTTATTCCGGTAAATACACGGAATTGAATTCCGATAAGAGTGCAACATTTTGAAAGTTTTATGCTTGCATTAAAGGTATAATAATTTACGATTTTAAATGTGATTTATTACTGTTGTGTAATTATAAATTTTGTTCAATTTTGTGAGTTTAAGGGCAAGTACATTGTTACCTTTAAAAACTAAAATTTGTGTAAAATAAAAATCCAAACAACAATGCTGCCCGTTCAAATTATTTTGTGCTCTTTAAACAAATTAAAATAATTATGTTTATTAAGTCGAAACTAACAGAACTGATTGATATCTACTTTGAAAACGGGTTAATTTTGGTAGTCTAGACAAGACGTCGATACCGAATAACTGTTACAGACAAGTAATAACCTACATTCAGGCTATACTTTTACTTATTTCTGCAATGGCGTCCTTGCTTTGTTCTGAATAGAAAAATGTAAGTAACATTGCACCTAAACCATAACTACTTTTTAACTAAACTGATACTTGGTAAAAGTTGTAGTCAATTAGAGCAAATTCGTAATGTGTAGAAACATTAAAACTGTATTACAAGTGCAAACACGATATGAATGTGTAATGAAAAATTAAACTTTTTGTTTTTTTAACAGTACTGCAAGGAATGCCAAATGAACAGAAATTTGTTTTTACATAATGAATGTTGATTTGTCGACATAACGCAAACTTATAAGCATTGATTAATTTAAAATATTTGAATCTTCATAACACGTTTTTTGAAACGATGTGCAGGTCAAGGTGCACTTTGAGGAAATTTAAATATGAAATAATTCGCAATCGAGGGATTGTGAAAGTTGTGCATACACAAATCATTCATTATGTTATACGTATGACAAATCAGCATTTTTCTTATTGCGTAAACAACTTTGCAATTTAAACGAGAAACTGCCTTTTTGACATTGGAAGTACGATTTATGTAGTATGATTCAAGATGCTGCATATTACAATTCTTTCAACTGCACTCCCGAAAGTACGAACATCACACTTGGTAGCTTGGTTTGATCGAATATTTTTATTTTGAAGCAAAATGTATTTTCGAATCTTGATATGTGAACATATGCAGTGACATATAGGTAAGTAAGTGTTTTATTAATTTATAATACCAATTATTATACTTCAACCAACAGAAAAACATTCCAAACAGACTACATAAAAATAAAATTAAAATAAGTAGCGGCAAACATGTAAGCAGTTCTAATAAAATAAAATGTAATGAACGAAATAAATACAATTAAAATATTGTTATCTAACAAGAAAATTTTTATTTTGGTTTAACATCATACGGCGTATTTGGAGGCGGTTGTAGATTATATTGGTACTAAGCCTTTGAAACGGAGTAACTACACTCCTGTGGTGTAATAACTTTTTATACCGGAGAGTGCGTACCAACAGCATTTTAGTCCGCACGAACGGTGTGCGGGATCAGATGAGTACATGTGAAATCGTGCATGCGTAAGTCTGAGCACGCACGAACATGATGCGTCGATTTCGATTAATACATCGAAGGATTTTACGCGTAAACGTTGCTCAATTTGGAGGGGGTTTGGAAGCGGAAAGTTGTGCGTGTTTTGTGCACTCAAATCGCAACTAATTTATAAATAACGTTGGAATGTAGTACTTAGTTCTGGAATACGAAAAATATTCCATTTTATGAAAAGACGAGCATCCGTGGCAGTTTTCAAGAAGCATAAAAGTGGGTGGGTGTTTGGCAAATAATTGTAAGAAATTTAAAGAATAATATTGATGTTAAACCAAAAAATTAATAGTCTGCTTAAATCCATACGCAAAGAAAACGCAACACATTTCCTGGAGGCATTTATTCTCGCCAAACCACACACAAACGGTTTAGTTTGCACACACAACTAGAGCGGTAATTTGCTCGCTATAACAAAAACTTTTGAGAACATTGAAAAATTTTCGCGAATGAACGTGTGTGGGCGCAAACTGTTCGTGCGGACAAAATCGCTCAAATCAGTGCGCACCCTCAAGCGGCGTCCAAATTAATAAATATTTACGTTGTGCGTTGTATTCCAAAAAGTAACTCGCGGATTTGCCGCGCGAAGTGTATCATTTTTCCACACGCAAATTCATGCTGTGCGTTGTTTGTTGACGATACACCTGAGCGAGTTGTATCATGCATAAATTATTATTTATTGAACTTAAAGTCGGACGTGGTCAATGAATAAGTCTTTTAAAATTCAGATAAAAATTACTGAGAAGACATAGAAAATAAAGAATATCAGATAAATTACATAAATTAAAACAGCGCATAACATACGCCCACATTAGCACTACGTTTTTACACCAATCTCTTTGTACTTGAATTGAAAACCCACCAACGCGCGACGATGGATAACATGCTTCGTACTCTGCAAAAATATTTGTGTGCGTTTGTGTTCGGCGAACCTTCCTCAAATGTGTGTAAAATACAACGCACAACATAAATATTTATTAATGTGGACGCCGATTTACGTGTAATATTACTTAAAAAAAATTTTCTTGTAAATGACGCGAATACGATTGTTATAAAAGGGAATAATTGTTTTAATTTGTAATTGATTTATAATTATTAAAAATTGCACGTTTGCAAATGCGGCAAGTATTAATATCTAGTATGAGAAAGTCCACTCGAAGTCCACACTTCAGCTTTTTATTTCCTAGTACCTGTACGGTAAATTGAAAACGTTGTTTTGTTTATTGTTATTATTCTGTGTTTCATACAACTACATCATTTTGTAGTTTATAATAAATATGGAAATTAATTTTATTGTAATATCTGTATCTTGTATCTGCAATGTGGTATGCAAAAAAACAATTGAAATTGACAAAAAATCTACATCAATACATAATATTGCATAATATCACCTAATAAGGGGCAATATCAGGTAACACTGTGTAATACAGCGCAATAATTTATAATACTAAAATAAATTCCGTAAACACATTGGGATTCAACTTTATTGATTTGCTACCTTAATTCGGTTATCTACATATCAAAGACATAGGCCTGGGGTTAAAGTCTAGTCTGAAAAATTTTATAATAAATATTGAGGTAGATGTTTCGGTATGACATATATTTCGATATTGTTTTATCTATAAAATATGTAGGATAAAGGAAGTGCGTCATGCATTTTTATATCGAACAAGTGCGTCATATCAAAAATCAGTATACATGAAGTTGAATATCACTGTATCAAAGGTAAACAAGTAAAATGCATAAACCTAAAACGAAAACAAAAATTTCTTTTGTGGTCTTATCAGGGGATACAAATGAAAAACTTATCTAAGAACAGAATCGCATCAGCTTGTTATGCAAACCTTTGTATCTTGAACAATGTATTGAAGAGGAAGCTTTCCGTTAAGTATTGATTTTGATTTTTATTGAAATAGGCTACTTTAATATCTACAAAGGGTGCTAATAATAAAGTTTCTAGAATACTAAAATAAACAGAACTTGTGGAGAAAACCAGTAGCGTTCGTTGATAAAAATTAACTTGGATAATAATAGTACTGAGTGCCCATTATTTTTTTAATTGCTTTCTTGATGCCTGTTTTTCAATCACACAATCGTGATAAGGTTACTATTTAGTAAATAATTTACAATTTTACAGTGTGACTTGTTAATAGTTCCTATTTAACAAAAGGTACAGTGTTGACTTCGAGTGGACTTTCCCATACTAAATATTAATACCTATCGTATTTGCAAAAGTGTATATTTTATAATTATAACGTTGTACATTTCACCAGCTAGAGAGTTCGGTAAAAACGTTTTCGATCTGCTTTGAGCCTCTCATTTCGCCGTATGTTAGATTTGTAGGAAAACAGTTTATATAATATATAGACGACTCTACGATGTCACATACCGTATAAGAACAGTAAGAACAAAACCGCTCGGCCTACAGCTAACTAAATCGCTTCAGATTTGGGAATAAATGGTTTAATTAAAGAATTATCAAAAGTATCTAAATAATGAAAAATATGTTTTTTAACGAGCTAATTAACAGGTGTAGCTAAAATAACGTAACTGCCGGAAAACGCGTTGTTGATATTAAAAAATATTGCTTGTTTCGTAATTTTTAAAATAGTTGAAAATTTTTGTCTATCCTAATAAAGTGCTTTGAATAGTCTATCGAACTTACAAAAAATTATAACAATCGGCGTTTGCGTTTTTGGATAAATAATAATCAATTTCAAATTTTTCACAAATTTCTTGAAGGCGTCAGAGTAAAATTTGGCAGATTAGTAAAAAATAAATTTTTAGTTCACTGCAAGCTCTATCGGCTTAGAAAGTTTAAAAAAAATCGCGGAGACAGTTTTAGGCAATTATGTTTTTGAAAATTTTCAAAATTTTGAAGCGACGCCATTGCGATCGTTTTCGGATTTTTAAAATGAATTTACTTTATCGCACACTGCCCATAAAGGGCTCTCAAACAAGTTGTAGCTCATTCCGATCAACTACTTTTTGAGTAAATGGGCGTTAGAGTTAAGATTTTCAAAAAATTGTAACGGCTACCATTTTAAAGCTAGAAAGTGTGGTAAAAATTTTTGGAATTGCCTTCCGTTCTGTTCTCAGATGCCGTGCTCAAATTTCTAATATTTTGTTTTGTAAACAAACGCTACCAAAGAACATGTCTTCGGTTTTGGATTTTTTTGAAAAGCTTAGCTAGAACTACAATTTTCGATGAAATTTTTGATTTAAAATTTCACCAAAATCGGTGCAGTACTTTTGCCTGTAGAGGCATCACACACGCACCCACCCACAGGCATTTTTTTAAAACAATTTTTTGGGTTCCTTGGGCCCCAAAACGTGTATTTCCGTTAAAATCTAGATTTTGAAAATTTTCATGAACAATACTTCCCTATACCCAAGGTATAGGAAAGAAAAAATTGATGCTGAAGTATCAGGTCCTTTATGATTTTTTTATTGTTGACTAATATTCAGGTTTTTTTTTAATTTACCAACATTTTATTTTTATTACAAAAAGACTAATATTACCGTAAGGAAGATAAAAATAAGTCGGTTACGAATGTAGACCCAATCTCCGCATTAGCAGCGCTTGAATTGATCATTTGTGCCTATATGTAGGCTCTTAGAACTTAAATGCATCCAAGATCCAACCTTACTGTAATTAATAAATAATTTATTTTTTATCCATTTTAGTCAATAATGTGAACTAACGCTTTATATAACTAATTTTATGCAATAAGATAGCACAGTTTTAAATCGGTTTTAACAGAAATAGTATACGTATTTGTAGAAAATTATACGTTATATATTATAAGTTTACGAATAAAAGTGGACACCCATTAAGTCGTAAATGCATTCGTGAACTAAAATATATTTCTGGTCTGGTAGTTGCTCCACTCAACCCTTTTCAAAGTGACAATTAAATAAATGTTTTATAGCGGAGAAAAAAGGCAGCTTGCAGCTACTACTATTTGTTACAAGCTCTTGAAGTTTCTATTAGACGTGGCAGAACTCTGACATGCCTGTATACGTTCTCTCCTTTGATAATTTACTGCTCTCGTTAACCCATGCTGGAAGCTTCGCGTTTAACAAAGAAATAATTAGTAAATGTAATTAGGAACTTAACCACATTTGTGGCGTAGAAAACCTAGGATTGAATCTACTCGCATAGATTAAAGGTTGTACGAAACCTCCGCTTTCATCTTTTTAATTTTCGGTTCTCCAGTTTGTACTTTTGCTCCAAAAATTGGCGACACGATTTCATTTTAATTTATATGCTCATATACAGCTAAGGTGGGCTGCAATTTGGTTTTTGTTTGAAACGCTAGTTTCCCTGTGACGCCGTCTTTGAATTTTTGAAATTATTATCTCTTTATTCAATAAAGAGCGACGAGGGATGATATACCATTTCTGTTTAAGTTAAATTTCTTATCATCATCATGAAGAAGAAAAATGTTTAAATCGATTTTTTCTGGAAAATGGCTAGTTGTACAAAACTAATCAAGAGTGCCTTTTTTATGCATTTTTTAACTTAGGATCTTATTACTGACTCAAATTGGTAACAAAAACAAAAATTACAAAAGTAGAAATAATAATGATCCAGCTCCCCACTTTCTTCCAGTTTGGGGCGCCTCTAGTTTAAATAATTTTATTTGAATGGTGTTAAATAGTAGCACTTACTAGTAGTTAACCGTATGCCATTACTTCATATTAAAGGGTGTCTGACATAATTATTAAAACTTAAATTTCCGTCGACCCCATTCAGAAGAATTTTAGGAGACATGTTTACATGAACTTTCACTCTCATTTCAGTAAGTACAATAAGTCTATGTATAGCCAACCCACCATTTTTGTTACGCCCTGTATATTATAAATCATATCTCTCGCATGATATACTGTTTATTTGCTGGATATACAAGCAAAGCCACGAAAGAAATTCGTTTGGAGGACTGTATCTGCACAATTGAACATTAACCGCATCTGGACAGATCTGCTCAGTAGCGTAGCGTGGTCCGGTGTTCTCGTCTCGCACTTCCGTTCTATTACTTTTGTTCTAACCTTTTCGTGGTTAATCCTGCCGGCAAGGAAGTTTCACTTTCAAAATAAAAAATGTGATCTTACATCAATATTTGAACTCATAACCTCTCGAATATGAAGCAAAACCTCTATATGCGCGCCACGAAGACATCAGATAATCGCCTTTGCAAGCGGTTATATTACCGCAGTAGTGGCTTGACTATTATCAAATAATTTATTTAAAGTAATATTTGCATTTAATTTTGAAATAAACATCAAATGATGTAAAAAATGTATCTCTCTTTATAATTACTCAAATCTGTCTTAAATAAATATTAAGCACCCTAATAGTTATAAAGTTTTGTAAGTTATTTACGCATTTGCTTTTCATTTCAGTCTTTTGTGAAACGCAATATCTGAGAGCCGCAAACCCAATAAAAAATTCAGTTAGCATTAATTATGCTGCATATTTCGTATTTTCGTCGCAACTCAAATCCTATTATTAGTACCACTTTTAGTTCACAAGTAAGTAACATTGCGTGATTCTAGAAGCGAAACTAAGAAAACTACCATTTGCATAATTTATGAATCATTTTTCTAGCTGTTGTACATGACGCAAAACACTATTTTACTGATCAAACGAAATTACAGACAAAAAATACATTTATAATACACAATCTATTAAATTGTCAGTTTCTTTTCTGTGTTTCAAAGCATGATATTGTTTTTTATAGTAGTAGATTTTTTGCAGTATTACTTTAAGTCTACAATATTTAGTGCGCATAGATATTTTGTTCCAACGAACTCATTGCCTCTATGAACATTTCGTGACGACTCATATAAAAATGTAACAAAAATCGACAAGACACATTTTTTTCAATTTAAGGATTACACTTATGGATACCATCCTCCCAAGAATAATAAACTTCAAATGTTTTACTATTAATTGTGACAAAACGATAATATAAAATTTGGAAAAAATTCCCAATGTGTCGATCATAACTTATTTTTTTTTAATTCCCCTACTTGAGTTTATTGCCTTTTTACATTGCCATTTTGTTTGCTTTAATTTAATACCAATACCATACCTTATTGGTATTTTGTTTTCAAAGCCTACTTAGTTGCAAAAGCGTAGCTGTCTTCCGTTATTAATATAATAATTTTATTTTTTTTTGCTATTTTACAAATAATAAGGTATGTTATTGGTATTAAATTAAAGCAAACAAAATGGCAATTTAGAGTGCAATAAAGCTCAACTAGGCGAATAAAAAAAATATGTTATGATCGCTTAAAAATGAGAATTTTTTTTACTTTTTCTAAATATCTTTTTGCCACAGTAAAATGTTTAAACAAGTTAATAAAAAAACATTTAAAGTTTATTATTTTTTGTTTTCAAAGCCAACTTAAAAAAATTAATTATGAATATCATTAAAAGGCATTTAAAATTTTTTTAAAACGCTTTCTGGCGGCTAAAATTAAAAGTTAATAAGTAAATATTATTATTGACTATACACGCTATTATACATGGCTGTAAAATAAATTTGAAGGTCTATACAAGTATGCAAAAATATACGAGTGTTTCATTAAAAATTAAAAATTTCTATCACTTCCGATTAAACCGAAAGTCCAAATTAACACCGTTTTACGTCGTAATATGCATTTTTATGTGTTTATTGCCCAAAAACATTTGAAAGTAATAATGTAAAAATTGAGAAATGGCCGGTTGTTACATGTTCTCGTGGTCACCCGGTATAATTTAGTTAGAACCATATCGTGATAATCCTTAAAAGATGCCCTGCAGAATTCTCTGTACTTTGAATTAGCAATAATGGGAAGTGCTTTCTTCTGCAATTCAAAAACTTTTCCACACAATCTGGGGTTTCCCCGAAAAGTATGCACATCTTAGATGGCTCTCCAAACAACAATAATATACAATACAATAATATACAACTTTGAGCATTACATATTTTTTTGTTCTTAATATCGCTAAGATAGTTTTATTCAATTTGGCTAATAATTTATCAATATGGCAAGAACATAAGAATTTTTCATCAAGTTCAATGCCTAATAAACTACAGCTAGATGAAACAGGTAAACTAAGCTCGTTCATAGTTTATTGATCGATTTCGGCAAATTTTTATGTTGCAGTCACTACTGTTGTAATACTTTGGTTATTTATGGCTTACTTCAATTGCGGTGGGTCGGAAACAATTACCTGTAGACATTCTCCGTTCTGTGTACTTGTCGTGCTGACATGACAATCTCGCATGGCGCATGGTATATAATTTCTTTCAATAAAAGACAATTAACATAGTAAAAGCATTGCACATAAAACATTATTACAATTTCATTCGAAACAGTTTTCAATACTGTAGGACTGGGATTTTAAGGCACTCGTATTATTGCAAAATGTTATTATAAACAAAACGCGTTTACAGTGATATATGGGGCCGCGGAGCTATGTTTTGAAACGATTATTTATTCATATTTAAGAAGCGTTAGTGTTAAGCTGCAGACTGGTAACCCAGCAATTTAGCATGACATGGGGAGTTTTGTTTAGTTTTACATACTGAGTATTAACTTATTCCCAAAATTAAATCTAAAAAAATGTACAAGTCGAAACAGAAATTGGACAAATAGATATTGAAAATTTACATTACAAGCGACCTGTGTTCATAAATTTCTAAAATAAATAAGGTCAAGTCGGGTTTAGCCATGACATGAAATGAATCGATTTCATGGTATTTAGGCTATCAAATAATAAACATAAACTACACTTAGCCCAAATATTGGGCACAAGAGTTACAAACAGACGCGTTGGTAACACAGCTCGCGTTTTAGAAGAACTAACTGTATCCATGGGCTACGCCTTGCATTTTTGTTGGTAATTTTGCAAAAAAACGACTCATCTCCGCCGCCGCCCGCCATAAAACTCGTGCTGCGCGGTTCGCTACACTACCTACTTCATTAACTTATATATTATTGAAAAATGCATGAGGCATAGCCCATGAGTTGCGTTAGTAATATATAGTTTTAAGAATTGAGCACTCACCGCATTGTAATTTTGTTTTTATGTAGGTATTAAACTTGTTTACGTGTTTACAATTTCATCATTTAATATTAATCTGCAGATTCTAATCGATTACATCAAGTGCCATCGACGCTCAATTAGAAGATTCAGATTAGTGTTCCGGGAATTGACGTCACTGCAAAAATTATTGTGTAATAATTATAATTAACATAGAAACCTAAATAATATAATATTCAGCCGTTGTTGTTTTACCAGGTTTTTTAAATAAGTTCGGCAAAATTGAGGTTGACAAAATCTTACATTTAGACAAAATATAGAGGCTTATTTAAAAAATATATTACACACTATGAAAATAAGTAAAACATACTTAACTTAGTAATTATCATGTTCTATTAAAATGTATATGGCTCTGCCTACTATTGTGTACTGAGATTTAAATAAATCCTGGTATTAACTCCTTACATGGTAACAGTTAAATCTATATAATGAAAGCAAATATACATTTCTACCGCTAAGCGGCCATCTTCAGTACCAAAAATAAGGAAAAACGAGTAGGTGAATCAGGAATCTGATAATCTGTAGTAATACAATAAAAGCTTTGGAATTGCTTGTTATAAGTACGAGTACTTGTTACTAGTAACAAAAAGTGTCAGTTTGATATACTATAAAACCTCGAGCGAGAAACGCGAGTGTTTTTCTATCAAACTCACACGATATGTTACTATGCAGTTAGTATTTGTAATATAACAAAAAAGTCCACAGCAAGAATGGTATTTGGCAAGATACAATAAAAAGCATAAAATCTTTTATTGAATAAAACGTAAAAAATACTAAACTATAAGTTGCTTGTTTATTAACTTGGCGCTGCCAAGACATTCCTAAACGCTTGAAAACATGAAAATGGATTGGTTCTATGTATGAATAAAATAATGTATTTAATGCCATATTTACATATAAATTTATTTTATTACTAACATGTGTTCAAAAAGGGGGTCAAGTTGGCTGGCGTTTATTTTTGTTTATGGGTAGGCATGTCTAACCACATAAGATACACGCAGGTTTGACAGTTGAGTTGGTTGAGTTGTCAAATTTGTTGTTTTGTTGTTTTTTTTTGTTTTTGGTAGTAATTACAATAATAAACGAATTTTTCAAAATCAAACTAAATTTGCTTTTTATTAACTATACTAACTGTTATTTAGTGCGTTTCAATAAAAAAACAACACAAGTTTTAAAATTTGATGAAGATAAAGTATAGTTTTAATGGTTTCATATTATTATGCATTAGTTTAATAAACTGTTTAGTGACACAGCAAAGAGAAAAATGTTTTTCCTATAGGGTCATCATAATGTTCTGCAACCCACGTCAAATAATATTGAATAAAAGTATGTTATACTTTCATAAGATAGTATCTTACATAACTATCAAATTGACTCTCAACTGCTCGTCGTACACCTACTACTGCATCATATTTCAAAGATTTTGCGGCTGCGAGTGTCAATGCGCATAACAGTTGAGGATATGGAATGCTTTTACATGTAGGAGTGCTTACACAAATGTCATTATTGCCATTACAGGAGAATTAATGAATCGTCTTGAATCTTTTCATGAGTCACTGCTCCTAAGGAATTTCAATGATGGTAAAAGTTAATTTAATTTTAAATTATGTTGTACATTATCCAACAGTGACAGAGTATTGCTTTACCTCCTGAGAACGATTTTTTAAAATAATTGCT
This sequence comes from Ctenicera cuprea, assembly GCA_958336395.1. Lineage (NCBI taxonomy): Eukaryota > Metazoa > Arthropoda > Insecta > Coleoptera > Elateridae > Ctenicera > Ctenicera cuprea. The sequence continues at coordinate 25,779,416 of OY284490.1, forward strand.
TAATCTCTGCAGTAGATGTATTTTTTAAAGCTAGAATAACGTACAAAAATTAGTGAAGATCCATTAAAAGTTGTAATATTCTCTTTCATCCAATAATTTGGCCAAGAAACAAACACAACTTATTGTCTTATAGAAAATGTTGTTCTTTTAGTCGTAGTTATTGACTTTTCCATCAATGTAGAAAGTAGTACTCAGATTTTCAGTATTCCCTAAATTATTCTGTTAAATGCTTAATATAAAAGATTTGTGCATTTCACTTCATAATAAATGTCAGTAAAATAAACTGTTCTTAATATTTATCTCAAATTAGGTTGGTTACAAATTTAGTATTTAGTATTAATAAAGCATTGACAAAGACGTAGAAACTACAGCTAAATGAGAAAAGAAAATCATCTGACGTTCAAAATCTAGCAATCCTATAGCAATGTAATCAAATCGATAACCATTTAAAGAGATCTTCGAGTAAATAACAGTTCATCTGTTTTGATTTTGCATTAAACAAAGTGTTTAAAATATTTTTGGTTGTTTTAAAAAATTTACAAATTAAATTGTTCGCATTGTAATTCGGTTTATGTAGGCCAGACAATTAGAACTTTTGATATTAGGTATAAAGAACACGTTCGTTGTTACAAATACAAACACCCACGTAAATTTAATTATGCTAAACACTTATTAGAACACAATCATTCAATGACATCTAATAACACTATAAAATGTTTACACTTTTGTGATGATAAACGTAAATTAGATATACTAGAAGCTTTTAGAATATGTTTTTAACGTTGTCTATGGTAGCGTGCGCTAAAAGTTATTTATTTAACTGGGCAGAACAGTAACGGATTTTACTGCCACGGCTGGCGTTTCATAGTCGAGGCGCAGCCGCGGATTTGAATCCAGCTAAAGCAGTAAATCTGTATTTTTTCCATGTTTACTTAATAATTTCTTCGCCCATTTGTTAGAATTAATAGTAACACTAAATATTGCTGTCAGTAAAAGTTAAGTTGTGAATTAATTCTACTATCACTTACGCGACTAAATAGGCTTAAAAAATGTTTTATTGTTCCCTGTTTATGAAATAAAATGAATTAGCATTTAAAAAAATTTATAGGCCTAACGGAGAAGTTAGCGAATTAGGACATTAACCAAATCTTCCTCTTCTTACGGCGGTGCTGAAAGCCGAAGCACGCAAGCCTAATTGGCCCACTATGCATCCACCGCTAGTTCAGGAATTTTCTCATACAGACCAGCACTTAAGTCAAAGGATAGTAATGCCTGTAATTGTTCTGGATCCAGAAGCGGGATGCCAAGGTATCGGTGCCTCAGTACCATTTATTCTGGGGCATTGGGTGAGAAGAAGGAGGGAAGAGTACTCCTTTTCTCTGCAGAACCTGCAAATGGGATCCTTTAGTACTCCCATGGTGTTAAAGTGTTCGTTAAAAGCACCATGGCCAGTCAGAAAGCCTACTGAAATCTTGATATGTATTCTACTTGCGACTCGGAGTTGTTTGGAACGCGAAGGCGAAGGTTCTCGAATAAGAAGCTTTGACTGGTGCAACCCTAAATGCAAGGTCCAGTGGATTTTGAATTGGGAGCGAGCCGAGCCCTCAATCTCCTGCCTTGCGATAGTCCTGGGGAGTCCAAGAGCTGGCTCCGGACCATGGTGGGGCTTTTTAAGATTCTGTTCTGGCTAAAGCATTGACGTTCTCGTTTCCTCTAATGTTACTGTAGCCGGGCATTCAGAGTAGCAAGTGTGCTTAGGGCCTCACGACAGTTTTTAACTAGCGTTGATTTGGTTATAACCGAATCAAGAGCTTTAGGGCCGCTTTGCTATCGTTGCTTATATAGATATGCTTATTTAAATAATTTGCCAAGGGAAAAAACATTTGCCCTAGGCTCATCGCGATAAATCCTTGCGGAACCTTCTGTCGTCTTCGGTCCGTCTGTAAACCAGACTAGGTCCGCTGACTTGAGAAGGTCCTCGGTTTGTGTCCAATTTTCTCTATTCAGGAGAACAATGTTAAATAGTTTGGTAAAGGAAAGTACAGGTAGCACGAAGTAGCTCCTCGCCCGAAAAGCGCGTGCGTTTGTGAGAGATAAGACACGTGCATGCCCAAGAACCTTCCCTTCTCTTTCCACTGGCCAATATACTTTAGCCTGCAAGCTGCTTTTCGGGGCTGAATCAAAACATGAAAGGGCACAAGGTCTAGAAGTGCCTCTAGAGTTGCCGTGCGCATTGTTGCTGTGGCTGCTAAACAAGCCAGTTTTTGAAGCTGACTTAAGCATAGTTTGTTGCCTGACCGTTGGACTGCGGAACACCACATCAACGACGCATATGTCACCACTCGTCTACAATGGCGTAGTAAATCAACCTAGTAACTTTGGGGTTTAATTCCCAGGTTTTACTAAAAGTCCGTCTACCTTTGAAGGCCTGTCTATAGGCCACCCAGTCGACAGATTTAGGGTCCTTGTAGTAGCTCTCATACTAGAGGGGAGCTGATGTTACGGTGATCTGAAAGAGATGGTTCCGTTGCAACATGCCACTCCTTAGGCAGCGGGGCCACGGATACCAAACATCGAAACCGACTAGCTTGGTTTTCGGTGGTAAATGTATGTTAGATAATTATTGGCACAAGCGACAGCACAAGGCACAAACTTGCTAGATGCTAGAAAGACACTCACCAACGTCAGATGCAAAAAAGAAGCACTTTTTTCTTGAATGACTACTGTTCCACAAGGAAAATAATTCTATTCTTAGAATAGTAAATAAATAAAAAAGGATAAATGCCTTGCTTTTGGTTTGGGAAACGTTGTTTATAATGTTTTGTTTAATTTGTATGAAATAAATAAAATAATAAAACATTTTACAAGATTGTCTTGTACAGAATTAATAAGTACAGGATAATAAAATTTTTAACGTAAAATACAAATCTAAACAGAACAAAAACGTTTTTATTTCAATTATCATTTCTGTGTTACTCTTGCATTGAAAACGTTATTATTCCTGTATACAGAACATGCCATTACAATTACTTGCAATTGCAGCACACCGTATGCCTGCACTTTCTCCATTTATTGATGCCGAATCTGCTGCCTTCCGTGTACAAACACCAACATCATCATCTGTTTTCGCAATTCAATTTTAACACGCTGCCTATAGAGCTCAATAATAATCGCCGTGCTATTTAAGTATTGTCCAGCAATTATATTCATTGTTACAGTATTGTTAATAACCCTTAACATATAAAATGTATTTACTACTCACGCTTTGCAACGGTATCGATGCAGTGGTACATTTAACCTTACGTAAGTTTAATTTATCGTCATTGTTATATCTACAGCAAGTTCCGTATATCAGGTATAGAGGTGTAAATTATATTACAATACGTCATATAAGTTTTTACACTTTACTGACTTATGCATATTCTATTTCGGAGACTAAGGTCTAAGGTCTGAGGTTTAAGCCGAAACTAAATTGTAATATTGACAAACTGAATATAGACAACAGGCAAGGGAAGAAGAAACTGCCGCTGAGGTATTTATTATAAATTTTGGTAAAGCCTTGGCGTTTCGCCACCACAGATCAATGCGCGTATAGTTATGGTAAAACTGACAAAAGAAATAAAAATAATTAACTATTTGGCCCATATAAGAATTATTACTAAACAAGTTTGTGGTTACCTGGTTACTATACTATTTACGAACTGTCAACTGCATACAGTGCGGTGGAACATTGACGTTTGTCTGTAATAAAAATATATTTTCACGCTACCGGCGATGTAAGTAGGCCTTACATCCATAGCTACAGGGATCGTAAGTGGCTGATAACATTCGTGTACTAATTACCCTTGACGACGGAACTTAATAGTGTCACTTACGTTCCTAGGAAAATAATGTTGATTTTAACTGTTCGTTGATATGGTAACAATAACAGACAACTTAGAATAATGGGGCTTTTAAAAAATAATTCCGATGACAGCTGTCAAAACGAACTTTTAAAAAATATGATTAAATTTCTACCTGTAGGCCTACTTACATTGCCGGTAGCGTGAAAAATTTAATAAGTAACACGGAATGTATCGACTAATAACATCCTCGACAGGCGACAAGCTTCGGCTTCGCCTCAGCTCGTATTCGCCTACCTCGGATGTTATTACGTCCTTACATTCCTTGATACTTAAATAACTATTATTATATTAAAAAAAGAACGTAACTATGTTAGCTAATTTAAGTGCGCCCTCCTGGATTTTGGGTAATTTTCGAAATAACAGTGAAATTTTAGTTTAAACAATCAAGTCGATAAGATAAATATGTGTATGCTTGCTGGTACAAACAATACTTTCCTATACTTCGTATAACTAGGAAGGTAAAAATATTGAGCTAGCATGTACAAAAAAAAAATAATTTGAATTTGGCATTCTTGAAGTGTTCACAAGTCAAGATGTTCTAAAAAAGTAAAATATAATGTTATTCCTGAAAGCTTGCTACCGAACAGGAAGTCATTTTAACCGTTTTTAAATGAAATGCTAAGAGCCTCGTAGTTGGAAAAAACCGATGAGTAATTATTTTAACAGTTGGTTAGGTGTATGTCATAGAAACGAAAATAATAAAAAAGTCGATTTATGTTTTATTTGTTCATAAATCTAGCAGTAAATGTATTCTGCCAGCAAACATAACAAAAATGCGTGGCATTCGGAATGGTGCAGATAATATAAGCGCGATGTCAATTTTTATTTGTCTCTGAATGTGGTAGTTATCAAAAAAGGAATTTTGTAGCTCTGAAAACAGGATCTGACAAAACACCCCAATACAAATCTAATGCTATTCTTACGAAATCTCTAGCTTCTCTAGCTGTTTACGGTTTTTTGAAAATTCTGATTTTAACGATTGTTTAGTCTTCTTCTTTTTCCTTTTGTTATAGGCCAATGGCCTGTATAATACCCGCAATTAGTGCGGGTTCTGTGAGCCCTCTTTGCACGTATGCCGGGCAGGAGGCTGGCCTTACCCGTCGAAAGGAGAACAAGTTCCACTAAATGGCTTACGATTGCCAAAGATGTTAGTATGACAACCGGGAGCGACGGCTTAACGTGCCCTCCGAAGCACGAATGGTTGCAGATATACCCCTATATTGCTCACCCATCCGAGTGAGGACCAGAGTGGACAGTGCTTAACTTTGAATACCGTGTGGCCGGCATCCGCAGTTCTCCGCCGTGCAACCGATTGTTTAGTCAAAAATGAGTAAGCAAATGTAAACAAAATTTAAATTTTATAAATTTTAAAATTTTCAAAACCGTAATAATTTATAAAAAATTAACGATTTCTTATTAATTGTATAACCTCATAAAGCTAAGGATGAGACAGTTTAGTTTTGGCCATACTGCGCCAATGTGACGGTTTGCTGAAATTCTCTTAAGCATAGGAAGAGCAACTTCAGCAGCAGTTTTAGTAGATAATGCGTTATTGTAGTCTAATATGAAAGGTAATAAAGTAATAATACCAGCAGGAATAATATAGTGTGTCTGGCTGAACAAAAGCCAGCTAATGTTTCAGTTATTTTTGCAGATAAAAATAAGCTTCAAAATCAAGGTTGTGCAAAATTTCCTTGCGGTATTAATTAATAAACCACAACAACAATTGTAGATCCAATAGAAAGATTATAGACATAACTTGTGTTTTTTTTAATGTAACACTTTATATTTTTGACATTTATAGTAGATATTAAAATGCTCTTTTAAATTATGTAACATAGCTGGAACTTCATTAGCAAAATTATCTAAAAATTAAAAAATAAAAATTTATTTAGTAATTACGTATTGCATTTTGTTATACCATTGTCCAGAACAATTGTTTCTACTAAAACTGAGTGCTGCTTGTTCGATTGTGTTTCTTGTTGTGTAGGTAATAAGAATCGTAGTAAAACGTAATCTGGCCATGTAACACCAGGTTTTAGTAGAAACAATTAATCTGAACAATGGAAAACATGTAATAGGTGCATACCGTTGAAGTCCAAGTTTCAACAATAGAGAGCCCTACAGCGAAGCTAGAGTTTTGGGACAAAGCTAAATTGTAGCTCATCTACAGCTTAATTTGCTCACAAATTAAAAAAAAAAGACTTCCGGCATTCCTGCTTCTCCTTGTAGATCTTTGTAAATTTCCAATTAATATTTGATATACTTCTACTTTTCAATTTCATCATAATCGGATTTTCAAAAAAACTTTTCCTTCAATTGTATAAACCCCAGCACACTCATTGTTAAAAGCTAGAATACAAACATTTTTATGAAAGCAGTATTTTCCTATCCGGAAAGTATGATAAGGGTATAAGGTAAAAATTTAATATCTCAAACTACTATAACGCATCAAAGCAAGGTGAAGTATTTTTTCTAAAAGTTATTTCATGCATTTTCAACTAAAATGAATACTAAGGTTTTGTTTTGATTGTTGAAAAAGCTAAAAAAATATTGAGTTGGTTGTATAGTAAGCCGGACACAAAGAACAAGTGTGGGAGATTAGTAAACATTCACCAAGATACAAATTGCGTAACCTATGAGCACCTGTTTCTTGTCAGTATGGAATAACTTTCGCCAATTGCGTCTGCTTAATGCTATTAATATGCAATCAAATTATATTGACGAAATTTACATTGATAAATTCATGTTTTACTACTTCTGTTGCGCGTAAAACATTAATGTGTAAAGCATTGAAAATTTTCTCTTTTCATTATATTTTTGCGTATTCAGGAAATACACATTGTTTTGATTGTATCATCTTTAATTGCTTGTTAAAATTTCACAATTTCACAAAATTTTGGGTCCTTGCTGTTCACCTTACGTTTACCGAAAATAAAAATTAAGATATAATTTATTAAATAGTTTGCAATAATAACTAAGCTAAAGATAAAAGATATGTAGGTATTTAGTGTGCAACTGTCGCTCTTCATTACTATTATGCATTATGCACAAAACCGATTACGTTCACGTAGCATCCTTACTACATACTGGTCATCTATCTCTGTATAATGGCTTCCGCAAGAATTTACTTTCTACAATCACCTGTGACCTCTGGAAAATGTAGGCATACGTGATACTCAATTCCCCTGTAACCGTGTTATATATTATTTATTTATCGCGTTTTACTGCTATTGCTTTATCAATTTACGTAATACAAATATACAGATTTCTTCGTGATATATCAAACAAAACATTCTTGTCGTAATTTGTTTTGAAAAACTCATTTTTATCCTTTAGAAGCGGAACATCGAAAACAAGGTATTAAGCAACTGGTGTTTCGTGATCTTCAATAAATCGGATCTCGGGGTTATTTGGAAGCAATAAACATACAATAGCGGATGTGCGATTCTGGAAGAACAAGACTCAAAATTTCAGGAACAATAGTCAATAGGATGAGCTATACATCCTTTTGAAAATGTCCGATAGGACTTTGTGCCGCTTAATTCATACATTTGATACCAACTTTACCAAAATATTGGGCACCGCGTGCAGTCACGGCATCGCAATATCGTGGACCAGGATAACATTGCCGTGGACACAACGGCCAGTGAACACAAATTCCACCAACCTTCAAGTGGTCACAGTGGTCACCTTGAACACACCGGCCACACTTTATCTGGACACAGCAACTAGCTTGGACACAACGGCCATATCTTTAGTTAGATACAAATGCCAGCTTGCACACAACGGCCACCTTGGACACAACGACCACCTTGGACACAACGGTCACCTTGGACACAACGGCCATATCTTTAGCTGAATACAACGGTCACCTTGGATACAACGCCGAACTTGGACACAACGTTCAAATGTTTAGCTGTATACAAATGCCACCTTAGAGACAACGGTCATATCTGTAACTCAATACAACAGCCTTGAACACAACCACCATATGTTTAGCTGAATACAAGTCTTTCCGAATGCCGTTTTCTGAGTTTTGAGTGTTTGTTGGATGTCTACCTGCTAATCAGAGTGATGCTTTTGAATTATTTAGGAGCCGTATATTGAGCTCTTCTGAGAATCACATGAGTCGATAATTAAAAAAAATATATTTAGTATCTTGTGTAATGCAAAGAAAATGCAAAAGAATATGCAAATGCATACAAATCTGGTCCTTACTCCTCACTCTACTCTTTAGACCAGGCATGGGCAACCTTTTGAGTAGCTGGGGCCAACTGAAGATCCATTTATGTATCGCGGACCGTAAATAAGATAAAAATCTACATTCTTTTGGAAAAATATTTTTAAAATATATAAATACAAAAAAAGTATACAGAAATATTATATTCAATATATTCAACAAAAACAGCAATTTTTTAAAATGCGAAAATCCAAAAAGTAAAAAGTATACATAATATTTCACTTTCGCATAAAGCCGGCGTAGTCCGCATTTTTTCTCAAACAAAAGAAATAATTCATTACTGTCGTTTATTTGTATCAGTTTAAAATAATAATCGGTCTCGCGGGCCGGATTGGTGGTTAAATGAAACATCTCCGGCGGGCCGGAAGAAAGTTGTACGCGGGCCGCAAACGGCCCGCGGGCCGTAGGTTGCCCATGCCTGCTTTAGACCGTACCTCACTGATGATGTATTTAGAGTTCAGCTTTTATTCAACTGATACCTCATCTCGTATAAATTCAAATATATAGTATTCTGAGAACACATTGTATCTATAACCAGGAGTTCTCTTTTTATTTATTTTTAACGCTTAACTATGAAGACGTGACAAATCAACATCAAAACAAATTAATTTAATGGCCGAAGGTAACTTATTTGAATGTAATTAACAAACTGTTTCAATTTCCGTTTTCATTTCATCATACGAAAATTGTATGTATACAATAGTGTTGTTATGCTTATATTTTAGATATAAAAAGTTGATTCTGTTATTTGCCTTTTTAATTGATTATTTAGATGCAAATTATTTAAAATAAAAAGTTGGGGACGCTGTTATATTGTTTTGGTTATTGCTTTATCAAATATACTTATGTAACTACTACTACCTCGTATACTATTATTATATTATCATAAAGTTGCTACAAATCTACTGCACCACGGATTTTTACTAATTTGGTATTTACAAATCAATTACCTGTAAATGGTTTTTAGTCAATGAAAAATTATATATGTCTATATTGTTTAGTATCTTCTAAAGCTTTACAGTTCTAATTAGGGCTGTGCGATACGAACATTTTTGTATGGATACCAATATCAATACGTATCGATATATCGTAATATCGATATGTATCGAAAAGTCGTATAAATGTATTGAAATATCGATCATCAAAATAACGATACGTATCGATATAGCGATATATCGATACGAGTATCGATAGCGTATCGGTTTGTCGATGCGAAGTGTTGTATCGGGAGTGCTCTGCTTTAATATCGACCGCCACTACAAAAGATTTTTAATTGTTTCAAAATTTTTATAATTTAGTAAATCTCCAAAAAAATTTAAATTTTATAATAAAAAAATTTTACAATTTTTAAAATAGTAACATTTTTAAAATTACAAACATTTCAAAACTTTCTAACAAATTAAAAAATTTCCCAACAATTTCAGTTTTCCAAAATTTCCAAAATCTTCAAAATTTCATATACAGGCTGTTTCAAATTCGAGCCCCACTATGGGGATCTCGCTTATTTGAAGAGATAGAGATTTGGTTAAATTGAGGGGAAAATGCCAAATTTTATGACTAACAATAATCTGTAAAGAAATTTACAGTAGCCACTCTGGTTTTTCAGATATATGAAAGAAACTGAAATTATAGATTTTTTATTTTCGGCTATAACGCATTTATCATTTGTGCTACATACTTTTAGTTAAAGCATTATTAGAACACTTTTTTATGCGGAATCTAAATTTTTATCAGATTCGGTGTAACTGTTACCATTGTTCGTTTTCGACTGTCAACTTTTTTTTTCTTATGGTCGGCATTTTAAATTTTTTCATATTTGGATAGAGTGTTTAATTCTGATTTCAACGATGTGTCACACTTTGCATTTTGTTTAAGTTTTGAGCATTTTATTACAGAAAATAAAAATTTCATAAGAGTGCCATGGAAATACCACGTCATTTAATTTATTTTGAAAAAATTCTAGCGAGCCATGAACTGATGGAAGTAAAACAAAATACTTCTCTTATTTACTTTTACTGTTAGAGACATTAAGTATGCGAAAATTTCAGGAAACTTTGTTTTGAGTCTATTTTAGATAAAATGAACGAAAACCGTGGAAAACTTACTATCAACCTAAATTACATGAAATTTGTCTGCTATAAATGTTCTTTTTTATTGAACAATTCTGCCTTTTGGTACTGTTTTATTAACCCGAAAAAAGTTAGGGCGCGCCTCACGGTTGTTTTATGTTAGTTAAACATTTATACGATTTATTGTACCTGTTCCCGTGCTAGTTTATATGACATCATCTTAACCGAGCCAAAAAGCAAACAAACAAACTCGATCGGTTTAAGTTTCATAATATTTATTAAATATTAGCATTCTATACGACACAACTTAATAAAATAAATGCAAATTCGCAATGTATTGGGAACCGAGATTGAAAAAGGGTTTAAATGCAAAATATATTTGTTTGAGTAATTAAAGCAAATGTATTGGAAATAAGCCAAATTATTTAATAGAAGAAAAATATGCGAAGCGGTGTAGCCTTGCCCGTTGATATTTACAGCCTCGTGACCCCGACGTGATGTATCCTCCTCGGAGTTTGTTTTCGTAACGGTTTTCTTCCGATAATAGAAGCATACAGTATAAATACAAATTTGCTTATCTGCTGTAAAATATGCAGCGGTGAGCTGTACAAACGAGTATGCGCGTTATATAATGAACGCTTAAATATTTGGTTTGCAGTAGCAGGGGCTCCTCACTATTTGTAGGTGACACAATTGGAAGAGATCCCGATTTAGTATATACCAGATTAGATGTATAAAACCTAAATTTATCTTTATAACGTTTACTGCTTTAGAAGTAATACTGCTGAAAAAATTGAATTGAGAAAACCATAGTATTTTAATGTTTAACTGAAATATATACACAACTCAACAAACCAATTTTGAATATAACCTTCTATAAATTCTCCCAAAAAGGCGTTGGTAAATTTATATAATTATCCTGAGGACTCCATTGGCTTGCAAATAAAAATCAATAACTTGAAAACTTTTCTTATAACGGTAATTGCAAATTATACCATTTCAGCTTCACACTTAATTAATTCTGCCGCATTAATCTTGTTCGCAATTATGTAAACCCGAAATGCGTTATCTAACTTTTTGCTTGTAACTTAGTTAAAGCTCTTTTAAAAATAAACAAAAAATATATGCAGATTTTGTGTTGCCACGGAATGGAATAAATCGAATCAAAAATTGTTTATGAGATTTAGACACTTGCGCTCCCCTAGTTTGCAAATTAAATGTATGTTTAATGTTCATTTGTTTCATTTTCTGAAAGTTGGAAAGTTGCATCAGAGAAAAATTTCTCACGATGTGTGCTTTCAATATCATAATTATTTTAGGACTAAATTATATCAACAGTATTAATGAGGCTGTATATAATTAATAAACAACACCACACCTTACTCTAGAGAAAGTTTAAGGTCTCCGAACCCCGAGTAACCTTGAAAATTTGCTTAACTGAATTTAAACCAACATGAAGCTGATCGTTATGTAAGATTTGTATACAGATACTAAATCTGACACACAAAAAATAAATGGAATTCAGCTGGTTTACATTTTTAAAGCTTATGTTTTGATGTGATTCGTATACTCGTATATTGAATATATAAAACGCATGGTGTTATGTGGTGTTAAACTGTTTCTGCATGAAAAAACGACTGTTTTTACGATTAGAAAATATGTTTAAGTGCGTGTATTCCGCACAAATAATTAATAAATTAATAACTGAAGTACTTCCCGTAGATATAATATAGCCAATTAAAATGCGTCTACTCAAGCGTCTATACATTAAAAACAGATCCTGGTGTTAATTAGAATATGATTAGTGACTACGTCTTGCTCGTAAACATTTGGATTTGTATTATTCCCAAATAAGCTACTGATTTAAATGTGTTTGCAAAAAATTGATGTTAATGTATTCTACTTTACAATACGGAGAAAAATAGTAAGTATTAAAACATTAAATTGTATTTAAAACATAAACAAGAAACCAAAACAACTTTTTTGTTTTATTCATCTCTATGAAAAAGTAGTTCACATCTGTCATGATTATTTAAAATTTTAATTGGCCATAGGCACAATGGAAATTATGATATTGATCCATAAAACAGATGGATGTAGAATGATGGGAACTGCTTAATAACAATGAAAATTCAAGGTTAAATGTGTCGGTTTCTGTGTAACACTGATATTATTTCTTTTATTCGAAATTTTATTGTCAAAAAGCAAAAGGAAGAACATATGCAAAAAGTTACATTGAAAATGTATCTGTACGGCCTGCCCTGCAACCGCTCAACCCCTACAGCCCGACAGCCAATCACAAACCCAGCATTCACACCTTGTTACCCACCCGTCCCTTATAAACCCGGTGCCTGCACCGGTCTCGCCAGTTGTGTTCCAGATCCCAAAGTGACCACAGCCCTGAAGATGTCCCGTGGAACCGAGGACGAAACGTCGGCAGTTCATGCACCGATGACGCGGCTCCAACCCGGAAGCCTAGCTGTTACTATTATTTAATAGATATAATATTTATGTTATGCCTACCTAAATTTATACTGGTAAATAAATCTATAGTATTTACATTTGCGTTTTATTTTTCAATTTAATTTTATTGTAATGTTTGCCTACAACTTAGAATTATCTGTTTATGTTGAACGTAATGCAAAATGAGCGTATAAGCAGCTTGTCTTATACTTTAATAGCAAACTATGTCATTACTCGGTAGTCTCTTTGAAATAAATAATTACCTTCTTTATGTTCGTTAAAAAACAACACCACAAGAAAGTATTGGATCATTGTTTATTACTAAACTATTGCTTAATATTCTGCTTGAAAAACATTTAATAATTGTGTTTTGTGGCCATTGTGTTTTGAACCTTAACAGTATCTTATTAGATAGTAATTGCAGATATTATAATTAAAGTTCTAAATTATTCCTATCTGTTTTTATGTTTGTTTTCAAGTATAAAAACTTTGTGGTATTTTAAAGACAGTCCTAATTTTAAAATTGTGGCATATTGGACTGTTGCATAAGCTAAAACAACTACTTCCAAACAATTACTATATACTACTAAAATCTTACCTGTCAGACCGATACTACTCCGTAAAACATACCAACACCATGTCCGAATACTATCCCATCAATTCTGGTGTCCCACAGGGGAGTGTATTGGGGCCTATTCTTTATCTATTATACACATCTGACATACCAGAGTCAGACAACACGCTATTTGCCACATTTGATGATGACGCCGCAATTCTGTCTGTACATGAAAACCCAATCATAGCCAGCGAGTACCTGCAATACCACTTAAATCTTATCAGTGAATGGTTAAATCCATGGCGAATCAAAGTAAATCAAACTAAGTCTAAACAAGTTAAGTTTACTACGAAAACCACCGTCTGTCCGTCAGTCAACATCGATGGTACCCCCATATCTGATAAACAGAAGCAAAGTACTTAGGACTTCATCTGGACCAGCGCTTAACCTGGAGGAAGCACGTAGAAACAAAAAGAAAACAATTAAACCTTAAACTTAGAAAGATGTACTGGTTACTTGGCAGAAGATCACCACTATAAATTCATAATAAAGCTCCTAAGCTGAGCTCCTACGTACACTGGTCAACGCACCATGGTACGTTACTAATCAGACCATTCACGAAGACCTTGGGGTACCGTTTGTTCAAGAAGAGATCCATAGATTTGCAGTCAACTACCATGGAAAAATACATGGCATCCAAACCAGCTAGTGGAACAGCTCACAGTAGATCAAATTCCTAGAAGACTGAAGAGAACATGGCCAACTGATTTATTAATGTAACAAACAAAAGCTAACTTTGTATATATATTAAGTGAATTATATAGGAGTTATATTGATGGATGTTTATCTCCAACAATGTCCTTGTATTCAAACAACACATTTGCTTAATACTCTATCAGAGTAGATTGTAAATTTCACAATAAATTCTATAAAAAAAAATGTTGACGACAAAACTGGAATCATGACGAGATTCATTTGCTTGGTAAAATACAAAAATTCAAACTTGAGCGCGCAAAATAAAATGTCAGATCATGTGACGTGCAAACTTGTCGCCATGATGGGCGCAGGCATCTTCTTCTTACACCTCACTTATGAAATATATCTATCACATCTAAACGCCACGCGGCACGGCTCAACGCGTTGGTAAGGGACGGTTAGCTAATAGCTAGCCATAACTTTTTTAGCAACAAGTTTTCAGGCTTCCGGGTTGGAGCCGCGTCATCGGTGCATGAACTGCCGACGTTTCGTCCTCGGTTGCACGGGACATCTTCAGGGCTGTGGTCACTTTGGGATCTGGAACACAACTGGCGAGACCGGTGCAGGCACCGGGTTTATAAGGGACGGGTGGGTAACAAGGTGTGACTGCTGGGTCTGTGATTGGCTGTCGGGCTGTAGCGGCTGAGCGGTTGCAGGGCGGGGCTTTGGTTTAGTCGGAAATAGTAGTTTGTAGGCATTGTGGAGGGGATAGCTCTTTGTCTCACCGATGTAGACTTTTCCACAGGAGCAAGGTACACTATACACACCGCAGAATTGGAGGGTAGGTAACTTGTCTTTGGTCGGAGGAAGGAAATTGGAAAGTTTTTGAAAGGGTGTAAGAATTGGTTCATGCACTGATGACGCTTCCAACCCGGAAGTCTAGATGTTATTAACAACGGTCGCGGAAGCCTGCAACTTAGATTTTATTTACTGGTATTTTAATGAACTCTTATTGCATTATCCTTGAAAATTAACGGAAAACATATATAAAACTCTATTATACTCGTAAATCGCGCGTTTTAGATATGATAAGTATAGAAGATTGCGTGTGTTACTGCAATATTCACAAATATTCCATGTCCATACGTCGGACTTTAGAAAAAATCAAATGTTAACTACAAAATGGAACTAATAAACTGAACGTATTATATTAAATTTACTGTTTTGTGCAACAGAGGTTTAATATCTCACTTGATAGTGGGTAGAAGCAAACAACTTTTATATTTGCACTTAAATTTATCTTGTAAGTATATGGCATGTAATCGACATTGTAATTTACAAGGAAATTGTAGTTTTTTATGTACTATATAAATTCAGATTATTAAAAAGGCACAGATTTTAGTTATCAAAACTAGCTCCTGCAGAACGATATTTTCTCAACAGAAATTTGTAGTGTATAATAAACAAATTAATCGATTATTGTGATTTATTGCTTTTAATTAATTTCTGTGTTGGGTTTGTTTAAAACTTTCAACATAATTAATTACCTAGGCTGACAAAAAAGTAAGTAATGCAAGCATTTCCCTTATATTTCGCACAGTGTACAACACACAATAATTACACTGTTTTGCTGCAATTATGAGGACATAAGTCTCATCCACTGCACAAAACACCTTTAAAAATAAATCGACAGAGAGGAGGGTGAAGCGTTAAATATACCTATAAATGATTGGCACTAAAATGATGTATTACCCAATCGATTTTATCTCGCGCGAGTTTCGCAGTTCCAGGAAAATAGAATTTCGATGAAATATTTAATATTAAACGCTCTCGTTGGAGAATACCTCCAGCGTACGTTTCGATAAACGTTTTCAAGAAATACTTTTTAGTTTAAACAAAAAGTAAAAATAGATGAAGTAGTATAAATTATTTTTTATTTTAACTTCAACACCGATGCACAAATCATACCTATCATTGTTTTTTTTTATTTCGGAATTTCAGTTTTGGAATGAAATGTGAAATGACCACAAAGCTTTTGATTAAGAAATGAGGGTTGGGGATGCATTGCTAAATAACATCTCTGCCGTAGAAAGCAAAAACATAATAAATTCAAGCAGAGAATGGGGAAGAGTGAGTGCGTCATCGATGAGTTGGTGCGTTATCCAATTATCCATCCATCCATATACATATATAAAAGCTCAAAGGGTTTTTTCTCCGGTTCCTCCAGCGGCTACCGCTTCACCAATTTGGACCATTTTTTTTTCAATGAAAGGTCTCTATCCTCAGATGGAACATGAAACATTTTTATATTTTTATTCTACGTCGATTTTTCAATAATAATTATTGTAATTTATAATATATATGAAAGTCTGCTAGACGCGCTTCACTTGAGGCGACATCTACAATAACGTCGCGTGTCATTATTGGAACTAATGCATCACGTGACTTAGCATTTAGCCGGTTCTGTCAACGCTCAGTCTGTCAGTGCATTGTGCGCTGGGGTAACACTAGTACATATATAAAAGCTCAAAGGGTATTTTTCTCCGGTTCCTCAAGCGGCTACCGCTTCACCAATTTGGACCATTTTTTTTTCAATGAAAGGTCTCTATCGTCAGATGGAACATGAAACATTTTTATATTTTTATTCTACGTCGATTTTTCAATAATAATTATTTTAATTTATATATGAAAGTCTGTTAAACGCGCTTTACTTGAGGCAACATCTACACCAACGCCGCGTCTCCTCATGGAACTAATGCATCACGTGACTTAGCATTTAGCAGGCTCAGTTAACGCTCAGTCTGTCAGTGCATTGTGCGCTGGGGTAACACTAGTTTTTTTTTATTATTGATGTAGGTTAAAATGTAGTTGCCAAATTGTTATAAGAATATTGTCGTAATCATATATTAAATATAATTTTTGTAATACGGTGAACTTCCACAATTTACAAGAGTTAATATTTGAGCGTTATTTAAAATTTAAAATTGTAATGTTAAGAACAAAAAAAATGACGTGTGAAGCTTATGCAAGGTGTTACCATTTTGCCGCAAAAACTGATTTTTCGCCCTCCTCGCGATGACGAGTGAAAAAATCACTACAAGTTTTGAACATGCGTTAATGTTAACAAAATTACACATCAGCTCACTTGACCACGGATTTTTTAAACATCCGTAGAACTGGTTAAGTGGTTATGCTCTAAATTTTTTTCAGAATTAGAAAATAAAGATATTACACCAGTAAGTTTGGGGAGCATTTGAGCCCCCATAGCTCCCCCTGGCTTCGCCACTATTTCTTGGTGGAATTGCCAAATTCGTTTTAGTAATTTGTTTATTAAATCAATACGCCTAAACCGCTTTAAATTGCACCCTAACCCCTGAAAATTAAAAACAGCAGCCCCGAACAACGGTAAATTGTAGCCCCAATCTCAAAACAACGAAAGGTTCCTAAAATTTACGGAAATCATCTTTATTATAGAAACGACCCCTTTAGCGCACCCCAAACCCCCAGAAAATAAATGTTTTTAAAAATAAGGACAAACATTCTCGTATTTAAGCAACATTTCCCAATAACCCACAAGTGTACTACAAAAACAACTAAAAAATAAAAATTTTGTAGTAGTTTTGAGAAAATATGCCGTAATTGGTTCACAAGCGTAGATTGTCAACTTACAATAACTATTCAATATATCTCAGCAATTTATTTAAAAGGGAGATAATAATCAAATTTCAATTAAGTATTTGTAGCTAAAGCAATTCGAAACAATTATTCTAAGCAAGCTTCTCGAATGACGCGTCGCGGCTTGGTGCACGGGCCGGAAACAGTAATATTGTTTTGATCATCATTTTAAGGTTTCTAATGTTGTTATTATTACAAAATTAGAATGCTTAAAATAATTTATATGATATATAAAATAATAAAATCAGTTCTAGCTATTCGAATATTGTGTGTTATAACTATTAAATGACCTGCCTCGCTTTACGCAATCATATTTCAAAACAAACGGGAAGAAAGTTTAACAACTAATTGAAATATTCGAATTAAATAATTATTGTGAACTAGAAAAATTCAAACCCACAGTGCGTCGCTAACCCCTGAAAATTAAAAACCTACCATAAAACTTGAACAAAAGATTCTTCTGCAATTTTTTGACTCGACAAATACTTTAGCCGTTATTATAAAGTTTTGAAGGTAAATCCATGATACAGTACAACAACAAGAGATAGTTCAAAACGATAGTTGACAGGAAAAATTACAAATGTCGTTTAAAGTTTCCTATAGTATTTCAAAGTTAAATATTTAGAGCAGTTATGCAACAGAAGACAAAATAATAGGTTGAAAGGCTCAAACGCTATTATTACTCTTAGGATTGATGTTTGCTCTGTATTGCTTCTTTCATTATTTTTGAGCGGCAGGAACTTCAACCATCTGTCATACAATTTGCAAAAAATTTACAATATAAAAAGGCATTATATTAATAATAATTGTTAATTTAAACAAAGTTTATGTCATGGCCTTGTAAATTGGGAACTTTGACAGCTGCCAAAGCTCTCAAATTAGAAAACCATGGTTTATGTATTTAGATTTTAAAATTTTGAAGTATAAACTACCGGAAGCCGTGGGCTTTGTCCCACTATTTTTTAAAGTAGCAAATAAGCTGCTTAAGTTGGTAGTGTAGCGGACCGTGGATCGAAGTCCTAGTTTTATGAATTGCTTTAATTCTATATAAATCGCTTTTTGACAAAATTGTTCGCAAAAATTGGAGTTAACTCCCGCTAAATATTGCTACACCTAAAAATTAATTTTGAATCTTATTCTACTATTCCTATTCATCAGCACTTTAGCTTAAACAGAAATTTTGTATCGTCCTTTGCTTATTACAGAGAGAGGCATGAATTTAATTTTTCCAAAAATTTGTTACAGAGAAATTATAGACCGGAACACGCAACACATTGTAGCCCATCCTACAAATTTTTTAAAATTGCGTGGCCATTTTTTGAGCAATAGTTTTTGACAACGTCCAGAATTTTAAAAATATATCACGTCACAGTTTTCTTTTGTACAAAAATTGTCTTACATAGTAAAATTGTGTTCCTCTACAAATCCGATCTGTCACTTCGTTTTTGAGTAAATAGAATTCAAAGCCGAAAATTTACAAAAATCGTAGCTAGGTACCGCAATTTTAAAGCTAGAGTGCTCCGAAAAAAACTTTCGATTTGTCTTAACGCCCTCTGTCATATTCTGTTTATAGATTTATGAAATTTTATTTGTGAATTGTGACTAGTGAGACCCCAGCGCACAATGCACTGACAGACTCGCGTTGGCCGACCCGTCTAAATGCGTCACGTGATGCATTAGTTCCAATAATGAGACGCGGCGGTTTTGTAGATGGCGCCCCAAGTGACACGTTTTATTTGTGATTACAATGCTACCAAAAAGCATGTGTAACTTATAAATATAATAAAAATTAATACGTAAAACAGGGAGGGAGACGCCTTCAAATTGTGTCCCTCTAAAGTAGTTGAAGAAAATAAAAAACAAATTTGAAAGTCTTAAAAAAATTAAAAAAAAAAAACAGTTTGTGTTTGTTATTCAACTTTATTAACGAAAATTGAAGAACAAAACAAAGAAAACTTGGTAGTATTTTAATATTAATAACTAAAATAAAATATAACTTATGAAATTACTTAATTTTGATGTTTTCCACATGAATTAACTTGTTTTAAATTATCATGCCTATATTCTACAAAATTATAAAATACCATGCAGCTTTTCAAAATTGTAGGTGTGTTTGTTCGCGGGTCACATATTGCTTATTATTGCAAATATTAGCTCAGTAACAGTGTTTGAACCTCAAAAACATAAACAAAACTTATGAATTTTTAAAATATTTATAAAAAATATTTGTTTATGCAAAATTGAAAACTTTTAACCTTATTATAAATTTATGGTGATTCTTAACTACACTGAATGCTGTTGCTTTACTAACTGACTAACTGAACGATTTTCGTGCAGTTTATTAAATGTAACACAATATACAAAATAGCTGAGTATGTAGTGCGGGCGGTGATCTCATTGACGTCAACCGCGATTGTTATTTTAAACGTCTTGTCCAAACAACTACAAAGCATTTCTGTCTTGAAAATTGTATTACAACTTGGAGTTTTTAGGTGGTAAATCATAAATAACCAAATTATAGGAACAGTGGTGATAACAACATAAATAATCGCCGAATACAATCAAGAAACTGAATTAAGATGCAAGCGGTCGCCGTAGTATTTATATATGATGTTAAATTTGGGTGAGGAATGAGACCATTAGAAAACCATGCCAAATCCAAGATGTTGTGAGATGGGGGCGTGAAAGGAGAAGGTGCTGGAGAGACCACGTGCAATGTATGAAACCAACAAGAATTGCACATATAGTAATGACCCAAAATCCAGCGGGACAGAGAGAAAGAGGAAGACCGTATAAGAGATGGAGGGATAGTTGGTCATCCATATCCCAAGAACAATAGGCTGATAGTGAAACACAAGCCAAAGGCTTAATATACGTAGAACAAGAAGAAGATAAATTTTGTTGAGATGCAAGAGCTCGTCACGTTGTTATGGTGAGGCAGTTAGGGATTTATTATATAGATAGATAAATCGATGTCTGAATAAATTGTTGAAAGACTTAAATATGTTTTTGACCAATCTAGACACCTCACTTATATAATAAATTAATAATATTTTAGAAGCGACCAAAATTCTTCATGTGTAAAAAATTCAAATAGGTCAATGTGAGTTGATGCCATAAAACCTCCGTTTCTCATAAAACTGGATGTTTGACGTTTCCTTTTATGTATACATTCGTTCAGTATCGCCGTATCTATCGACACCCTCCTTCATCGCCTGTTTGGAGAAGTCAGTAAATGTCATCCGTCATCCACCTTTCGCTGAAGTAAAAGCAAATTTATTGAACCTTATCAGTTTTGACGTGAAGTTTATACATCGTATTAATAATATTTTTGAAATATTTGATATTACCCCTACTTTTTTTATCATTAAGTTAGATGGAAAACTATTTCTGAATTTTTAACAAAGCTGTTGTTTTCACATAGAGAAGTAATTTTTTAATATATTTTCATTATATGTAATCTTTCTATTTAAATTGCTATAAGTGTTTTCCTACATGTATATGGTATAAATACTAAATTATAAATACTGTTATTCATACGTGTTTTAGACTATCAAATTAGTTGTATATCCATCAATGTATTAACACCATGTTGTTGCAAAATTAAATAAAATATTTGGTGGTGCATATATTTCTTGTTATAAATCGTTTTTGGCATAGACGGCTTGCTTAACTGTCCATTATTATTTTAGAACTTTCGCATTTTTCTATCGAAACATAAAACAATAATCATGCTTTATTGATTTCTTTCTTGTTATGTATTACTAAAAGACAGAATTATGTTTACTTTGTTATGTGTAATTGTGACAGATGAGATCTTAGTCTACGAAACTAAGAAAAAAAGCAACCGCCACGGGACCTTTCTGGCATTTATTAAAACTATTGAAAATTTTTAAAATATTTCGAGAATTTTGAAATTTTTTTAAAATATTTCGATTTTTGGCAATTTTATGAGAATTAGGAAAATCGCAAATTAACATATTTGGTGGTTTTATTAATATTTTAAATTTTTGGATAATTTGAAACGTTTTAAAGTATAAAAAAAGAGCATTAAAAAATTTTAAAAATTTTGAAAATATTAGTATATTAGAAAAATTTGAACATTTAGTAAATAAAATATCTCAGTGACTGCACAATCACAATAGCTCAACCCCACAACACAGTCTACAGTAAGAACAATTGTTAGTAAATTTACAGAAACTCAACAAATTAAAGATTTGCACAACGGCATCAAATCCTTGCATCCTTTGCAAAAAACATTAAAAAGAACGTTTTCAACGCTTGTATCCTTCCAGTAATGACTTATGGAATGGATACTGTCACTTACTATTAGATCTGCGAATAAATTCGGGACAACGCAAAGAGCAGTGGAACGGCTCATGTTACGTGTAAATCTTCGAGGCCATATTCAAAACGAGGATATTAGGAGGCTAACAAAAGTAGATGATGTTATAAAGAAAATCGCCACTTCGAAGTGGAGCTAGTAATCGTTGAATATACATTTTTGCAAGATTGATAATTTAAAAATGATTTAAAAACACATAGAAAACATTGATGTATACTATTTAGGTACTGCTTTCCTACTTCAGATTCTACTTAGCCAATCAGAGTGTGAGTATTTCTTGCAAACAACAAATAATAGTTATTTATTGTATGAGTGGATTATGAGGCAAATAAAAAGTTTAGGCACGAGGCCGCAAAGCCGAATGTTTTATGTGCCAGGTAATCCACAAATGCAATACAAAATTTTATCCACAACTTACAATATTGTAGAGGCATAATTATGTGGATCACTAATACCGACATTGATCATTTTGAAACATCGAATTAAATTATATGAAAGATCAGAGTAGCAAGTTGTCACTAATCAAAACTGTTAAAATTGTCATAATGATATATTAAACGGCTTAAACCACATAAATACAAATAATTTCAATGCGGGTGTGAGTAAAAACCGACAATATTTTCTCTTTTAATGTGAATACAAATGTAAATGTTAATAAGAAAGTTTAAATATAGTTTTATTAATACCATAAGACGTCTCTCAATAGTAGAATTATGCCTCTATAATATGTAAGTTGTGGATAATAATTATTTATAGGACAAGTGACCAAAGTGGAACTTTTTTTGATCGAGCAGAAGTTTAAATCACGAGCGTCAGCGAGTGATATAAATCTGCGAAATCAAAACAAGACACTTTAGTCATGTGGTCTATATAAAATTTTATCTACAACAGAATAATATGTACAATTTTCAAAAATATTTAAATTTTTGACGTTTTAAAAAATTTTGACGTTTTAAAAATGAAAGCATTGCATCACAATGCCTTGGAAACAAAACATAAAATTGCTGACTTTACTAATGGCAATTTGCGTCGCATTACTTTGAAAACGAAAAAAATATATAAAATGAGGTAATGTCACCTAGAGAGTAAATTTCCACTTTACTCACTCTTAGGAGTGAGTAAAGTGGTCACAAAGTATTAAAACGCAATGTAATAAATATATCGTCTGTTATAAATATTACACGCGGTCTAGATTTTCGTGTGATACATTTGGGTTCCTAGTTAACACGCGCCAGTTAATTTACGATAATTCCACTTGCTCTTCTTTGTCGTGCGTTCGCGGAATGATCGTCGTAACGTACTAGTGAACAATGAACCCAAGTTTATCAGAAATTGGAATCGCTATTTATTTGCAATTTCATATTGCTATTTAAAAAATTGTTGTTTTATACAAACAATAACTTTTATGTAAAAAAAACTCGCCCAACGTGGGGCTCGAACCCACGACCCTGAGATTAAGAGTCTCATGCTCTACCGACTGAGCTAGCCGGGCATCTATTATTCGGATAAAATCTGTACTTAAACACCGAAATTCATAATTGTATTACCATTTAAAAGAATAATTTATTTTTTCCACTACTAGCATTAAACGATATCATTATTTACTTTGTTTTAGAGCCAAGAAGATGAATTTCTTTCCTAGTGGTTAATAATATTCATTTTTAACTACTGGTTAATAATGAAAACAATTGCTACCAATCTTTAAATTCACCATAAACTTTCATGTAAAAATCTTTTGATTTTACTGGTAATAACTGTTCACCAACACTTTCTGCATCTTCCCTAATTTCAGGAGGAGTGCAGTTTTCACTCAAATCGTCAAAATTGGACATTTTATAACCACTATTATAAAATATATATGTTACATAAATGTCAATTGAAATTAACTATGCTCTTGTTTTCAAGCAAGGCTACTTTATTTTTGTGCATATTTGCATTTGTAATTTTATTTTTTAATAATGTAAAATCAATTAATTATATAGTAGTGGAAAAAATAATATATAAACCACGGTAGAGAAGACTCGGCAAATAATCTGCTCGGCTGAGAAAAATGTCTTCTTTACCTTGGTCTATAATATACTATTATATAATATACAACCATGTTTATTAATCTTTGTACTATTGCAATCAATGTGTGTCATCTACAATAGATATGATAAAAGAAATCTATTATCAGAATCAGGGTAACAACAAAAGTGTTAAAAACTAAGATATTAGTAACTTGTAGGTACTACTACCGTCTACCACTATACGGACTATAGGTATACTATGGCCAATCTGACCAGAGAGGAAGTAATCATTGACTATACACACTTATATAATCAAAGATGTAACTGAAATTTAAACGAAATTATACGTTCATACCTAACTATATTTTGTTTTGAGTATTTAAATTTTTTTTAACAAACTTTAATTTTATTTTCTTATACCTTACTTGATTACAAAGGATAGCATCATCATCAGATATTAATTCATTTGTCCCCATTTTTTAAGGAGCGTAGGGTATCAGAAAAGTATACATTTTTGTGTTTTCCCAAATAATTCATTTAGTTGACCGGTTTGAAAATCTTGATTTAAATCATGATCTACTGATTTAAATCAAGTGATTTAATCTAGCCTACCGTATTTTTCAATACTGGCCCATCTAAAAAACAAAGTGTTATTTTATGATAAACAATTAATTACGTTCACGTTTTCAAAAATATCTTTTATCGGCTAATAAATACATATTTTTCGGTAAACTTGTATTTCCTGAAACAAAATAAACTTACCATTTTGAAGATGAAGAGTTGTAGAAGAAGCTATGTTTTTGTCGTAACTACAAAACGAACGTTTTGAAGAAAATTTTAGGGGCTAACTATACTACCTGTCAGTTCAATTCTTGAAACATTTTTTTTTAATTCCATCTTGATATTTTAAATGTTATCAAATTTTTTTAACTAAGTTGCTGCGATTTTAAAGGCAATTAATTATATACAGGATGCGACAATGTTACGGTCTTTTCCGAACGGGGGTCTATAGAGCATCCAAAATAAGTCAATTTCCCCTATTACCTCGAAAAACTCATTCTTTTCGAGTTGAAAATTTATTCTTTATAAAAACAATTTTTAAAATTAAAAAAAAATGTATCGACTTGAAATATTAAACCTTATTATACCTCAAAAATAACTGTTAAATGTGAATTGACATCAAAATTTTACAATGTGATGTATTGTACGTATCCAAATCTAATTCTAAATTCTAAACGCGTTACATAAAGGTAATTCTATTACGTTATGTTATTTCATTTACATTGTAATGCGTTATTACCTATTAGTACTGTCTGAAGGTTCCAGACAGAAGTTATATATTCAACCTTAAAGAAATACCTGCGAATATGAAATATCTGTAACTGTAAATACATACCATAAAGAGGATTACAGAAGGTTAGTTTTAAAATTTATTGGTAAAAATTACTGTATAATTTAAAAAGCAGTTCTATAATTTTAAAACTTTAATATAAACATCTTTAAATGGCCTCATAAAGCTAACTTTTTCTACCTCATACCTCCCAAATTAAAAAAAAATGCACTAAATAACATTGTACTTTTTTGTGTTGCAGATTTTTGAAGTTGTCATATAAAATGTTGAATGATTGCGAATCAATCACAGGTCCGGTACCGCAGGTGAGAGGTAGTCTCAGGGCCGCCTAGTGGCCGAGGTAAACCGCCTTCTACGATAAGTGTCGATGGGTGCGTCGCTGTTGACATTTAGCGCCGCTGTATCACATCACCCCCTGCAACAGGTCTGTCAACATTCTGCAGATTTTATTTCGGCTGCAGGTTGTAAACATAAATGCTCTTTGTTTAAAACAGGATCAATATGTCAGTATCTCAATTAACATACAAAATAACAAAACAGCTACTACAATTTCTAAATGCCAATGGTTTAGTTTTATTTACATTATTTGAAAGTAATTTTAATTTTATGGTGGACAAACAAGAAAAAAGTATCATTAGTGCCTTGACCTTGTTTAAGTTTGTTAATTATTTTATTATATCTGGGGTTCTAAATTTAACCGTTGAGATTCATGTTATTTTTAATTCGGTCTTTTTATAACCCTGACCCTCTTGCTATTTCTTTATAATAGTTAAATTTAAATCGTTTACACATATCTCTGCATTTTGTTGATATTTTTTTCCATTAAATGATATTTAATTAGATAATTACGCATGAACTGGTACATCAGTTAATCAGAATACTCGAAAGATCTAAAAATAATTTATATTTCCATATTTTTCTTGATAATAGATTATGATATTATTTATGGATGTATAGATTGGGTAGTAACGAAAGCCATTTGAAACCTGAAAAGGTTGATGATGATCCACTTTGAAAACGACTATTAATTAAAATTAATAAGGATACAAATTTGGTATTAAAGTCATTTTCTTAATATTAATTTAGAAAGCCCAAACAAACATGGATGGACATTTGCATAATAGAGGGACTGAAATGCTACAATGAATGCAAGATTGTAACAATAGTTTAGTAAGATCACTCGAAGATGCTGATTCAGAAACAGAAAAAACTCATGAAGAAACTTTTACGCGTTTATTTACACAGAACTATTTTTATATTACGTCACATAATGTGTTAGTTCTTTCCGTTAGTTCTTTCCGTTTATATCTTATATGTATATAGATTTCATATGATATCTATTTTTTGCTTTGAAATATTTCTCAAAGTTTATTCTTATTGTTGTTTGCTGCATGTATATGTTAAAATCTACAAATAAAAAAGGTTGTTGCTTAGTAAAAAATTCTTTTATTAGAGTCTTCAACTATCTAATGTAACTCATATTAATCCATTAAAAAAATTTACGTTTTCACATGTTATAATGAAGTTTGGTGGTTTGACTACGGTGCACTTTAAAAGGCAAGCGGCATTTGTTTTGCCTTTCTTGAGCAATTGTTAGTGATTTTGTTTAACTCATGGCGTATTTTAACAAAATACATTTTTAATAATATAAAAAAGTCTGCAAATCTCTATAATTTTATTTTAAGTGTACCACCATAAAGTATTTTTAGCGCTGCTTCCAAATAACTAAAAATATACAGAGTGTTTCATTTAAAAAGCAAAAGTTATATGCTGTTATGCAAAAATAATAGACGGTGTTTAAAATTGGTATACAGCATTTTGCACCATACATGCTGACATTTAAAACAGGAAAGTTTTTATCGATATCTTTATTAATAACGAAGTTACAAGTTGTAAAGCGATTTACAAACACCTTGTATTAGCAAAGCTAATAAAAACTAAATACACTTGTTTAGAGTTGTATGGCTGTGGCAGGTATATTATGCCAAGCTAAGACAAACTAATATAACCACGTGGTTTTATTAGTACCGATGGAGACTATAACGTTGATACAAAAATACTTTTGAAAATATGAAAAGTAACTATTTCTAAAGAATTGGAAAGTTAAGGCAAGGTGGTTTGCTCATTTTTTGTTGCAAAGTTGTAGGATCTTTTGTATTCAATAAAGAATGAGTTTTTTTGTATATAAAATTAATGCAATTCTTGTTTTAGTCATTTCTGCATAACTACTTACTTAACCCTGCTTTATAGCATAGTTACGCCACTGCTCCTTGCGTCAACTTATATCTGCTTCTGCATATGAATCAAAGTTTATTTTTAACAGATGTTCCCACATCATTCCATTTTGTGAAAAGGAATCTTCTTACTTTATTTTGATTGAATTTTTTTTTTTGTTACTCTTAGTAATGTTGATCGTTATGAAGATACTTAAGGATTTATTGGTAGATATTATTTTATGAGCACTTTACTCAAAAGATTTTTTTAATTTTTACTGCTATTTTGGAAATGTTTTCTAGACGGTTTTCTAGCCTCGGTTAGTTTTTTTGTATTGATAGTAGATGGTATACTTTTCGTTTACTCGGTATGATAATTTTATTTACAATTAATTCGGAATGAAATAACACTTTCATTAACAAATATTACGTGAATACCAACTAGCGCCATCTGACTGCAGGATACGTGCATTGCTTGTAATGTGGCAGCATCATCCAACAGGTAGTTAGTTATCTGTCACACCAAGAGTAACAAAAGTTCTGTTGTATCATTGTTGCACAGAAGTGTTGCTTTGGTTGCTCACTTGCTTACCAACATTTAAAAAATTGACTTTGTGTTTTAGCATTATCCAACGGGTTGCGTGAACTGCTCTGCGCAACTTGAAACATGAAAAATAGACAGTAAACGTCACAGGCTTTGACAGTCGTGTAGGTGTGTGAAGTGCAGTTGGTGTGAATGTGTTTTAATAAACTTCAATGCAGTGACACATAAAAATACAAACAGGTAATTTTCTTTTAAAAATTGATAGAAGTATGAATTGTAGACGTAAAATAAGAAAATTTCGCTATATATTTTCTGAAGTGCCATATTGACCTTGCCCTAGTGCTGGATACTTTACCTCTTTACTTATGTACTTACCTACAGGAAGTTTTTGATTAAAGGAAGGTTGATTGCGAAAGGTTTTATGAGACTTTACATGATGAGATTGATTTTTGTTTTTGAAACAGTTCTTTAACTTTTTTTGTTGCTTAGAAGGTTTTAGAACGATTTATTGTTTACCTGTAGGTATACCTATTGATTTCAAGTTAAAGTTGTAAGTAAGAACAAGCTTAAACATCAAGTAAATTATGGGCTGGTTTCATGTTTTTGATAAACACTAAGTGCTTGTTGTGCGTGTTCCGAAAAGTGTCATTACCTAATTAATGCTTAAGGGAGTCTGTTATTTACTAGGAGGGTACTTACTTTGGTTTTGCTGAAGATGGGTACAGGTTTGGATGCAAAATTTCGTTTAGTAAACAATAAATAGGTTTAAGGATTTTTTCAAACAAACAGAAAAAAAGGAAAAGTAAGGATGAAATTACAAAGAATTGTATAATGGAAATAAAACATAAATTAACAGCTAATCTAAATAATATTTTTTAAATATCATATGGATTCTTAAAATAAGTACCTACCACTATTATTGATTTTCTAGACTAATTTTATACTGTTATATATAAAGATTTGGTTTACTACAAGCGATTTACATCAAAATGTAGAAACATTTTTTTGAATTAAGCAATTTTCTATTTTGAAAATGATATGGCAAATATATTTGAGCTCTCGGTATAATAACTTTGGCAAACAATTTACTGATCTTTAAATTTATATTGTAATATTTTGAGCAGTTACAGCTAATTGCTTTTGACAGGAAACATTCTAAGTTTGTAAAAAACGAGGCTATAAAGGGTTATTCAAATTCGACCCTTACCATTGGAATCTCGCTTATTATAAGAGATAATAATATAAATGAGAAAAACGAAAAACAATCGATGTTTGTTTTTTTTGGTGCGGTGTAACTCTAAAACAAAATACAAATAAACGCTTCCACTGCAATAAGAAACGCAAGTAGTTGTAGTTTGAAAAGCTCAAAGTGACCGACAAAATTTGATTACCCTAATGTTGGCGAGGATTATTCAATGAACCGTTTTCGTTTAAATTTCTGCCCAATTGTAAAAATAATGTTCTATTTGGTTGCGGTCTTTCTGGATACAATTCCAAGCAGCTTGCTGGCTTGGCTGGTAACGTTTTTCTATGAGAAATGTAAAATATTTCATTCACGTTTCTCGTCATTTTGGTAGACCATGTGTTTGTATTTTATTGTAAAGCTACCAGATCTTGACCCGCAATAATAATTTTCTAATTTGCATAGTTTTGTATGAAAATGAAATGTGACCGCTAAAGTGTTATATGTTTTTGAAATCAGAATAATTAATGCTACAAAACGGTACCAAAACAAAAGATTGCTGCTATTTAAAAAAAATGAAGTTGATAATAGTTCCAGAAAAACGAAACGTGGCATATCAAATCTGATCAGATAACAGTGGCAAGAAGAAAAAATTGATGTAGAAAAGGGCTTTCAAATTAAAAAAAAAATGTTAATAAAAGAGATAGCAGCAAAAAACAAAAATTGTTTTATTTTTCGTTTTTTGTCCATATCTCCGAAACAAAAGTAGCTACGTCAATTTTTAGATTCTTAATCAGCAGAAAATTCCGCAGTTTTGCCGCAATTTAACCGAATGTCTATCTCTTACCTATATTAAGCGAGATTTCAATGGAGAGGTTAAATAAACCTGTGTACAGGGCAAAGCAGGGGTAAGGTCTATCGCGAAAGGGGCGGGTAGAGCAACTAAAAATAAGAAAATTTCGCTTGTAAACGTACCTTAAAATCCACCATTTTCGAGTGCGAAAACTTAGATATCCATTTTTTTTTAAATTTTTAAAGAATGTATTAGTTTAATGTATTATATCCTATTATTCCACGAAATCGTGACTGTAAAGTTTTAAATTTATTGGCGTAACTATACAGGATCTTATCTCTTTCTTGAAAAAAAAAACATTACGCCACTACTAGCTGAAATTAAAAAATAGCTCATATTTTTAAATCTCCATTCCATTTTGAAGAATTCAACCGTCACTTTCAAACCACTCGGTTTCAAGATATTTTAAGGAAAATATTTTTTGCCTAGTACCTAATACCCCGACTTAAATGAGAACTGTCTTTTGGGAAATGTTTCCATTTAATTCTTCAAAAACCAGTTGCCATGGATTAGAATTTGAAATTATTGTGTATTTCGAATTACCTTCTTCTATTCCTATTACCTAAAATACCTATTAATAAATAAGTACTTCATTAGACATGACTCATGCATTTAAAAAAAATATTTGTTAAAAATATCTTAAAACAGTGGATTTTTCGAGGTATGTTTATAACTAAAGTTTTCTTATGTTTCGATGCTCTTTGATTGATTGATTGATTTAAAACGGGGAGGGTTTGATATGCCCTATAACACTGCGGCCTCTTGGGCCTATTGTGTATCCCCTTCGGTCGCTAGTCACTGTCAAGTAGATCCGTCCCCTTTAGCAGGTTTAGGAGTTTGTTGATCAGACTGGCTGGCGGTTGTATCTCATTGGGTTTGATGCCCTCAAAGATTTGGAATCTTCTGCGAGCTAGGGCTTCGCATTCGAATATTATATGGGAGGCTGTTTCTTCTTCCTCACCACATAGTCTGCATATTGGATCTTCATTATATAGCCCTATGTTATGCAGATGTTTTCTGAAGTGCCAGTGTCCCGTTAGGAGTCCTGTCACTATTCTGATGTGAGTCCTGCTAAGTTGCAGGACTGGTTTAGTCAGCTTATGGGGATGGTTGCCCATCATAGCTTTGCTTTGTCTCTGTCGAGGTGAGAGTCTCCAGTGTTCCGAGTGTTTTGTTGACATCCATTCTTTAACTGCTCCTCTCGCTGTCTTTTTAGTTGTGCCAACCACAGGTTCAGGCCCTGTGAATGGTGTTTCAGATCCCTGCTTTGCTAGTTTATCTGCATTTTCATTTCCTTCTATGCCTCTGTGTCCCGGCACCCACACAAGTTTTACCTTGTTAGAGTTTGCCAGTTTCAAGAGGCTACAAAGGCAGTTCCAGACAAGCTTTGACTTGATCCGGTTTGAGTTCAGTGCTTTTAGAGTTGCCTGACTGTCAGAGATGATAAGGATGGTTTTGTTCATATACCCCCTTCTTATGTTCTCTTCTATTGCTGCTAAAATTGCATATGTTTCTGCTTGGAATATTGTGGTAGATTGGCCCAATGGAATAGAGGTACTATATCTTGGGTTGCTACCGTATATTCCAGCTCCGGTTCCGTTGTCTGTGCGTGAACCGTCTGTATACCATACTAGGCTTTTTTGTAAGTCTGGTGGTTCTCCTTGTTGCCACTCTTCACGGTTTATCCGTACTTCAAATGGTTTATGAAAGGAGTATTTTGTTAACATGTAGTCCGTACCCATGTCTAGCATTGGGTCGGATACTACAGTTGTTATTTTGGAGTGTCCCCATATCTGTTGGCTGCTTCTCCAATTGCCCGTGCAGTTTAAGCGGTATGCTCCCATGCGTGCCTCGCCCTTGATTATTAGCTCTAGGGGAGGAAGTTGCAGAAGAGCTTCCAGTGCTGCTGTCGGAGTACTCCTGAATGCTCCAGTTATACAGAGACAGGCCAGTCTTTGAACACCAAGAAGCTGGTTAATTGTCTGTCTTTGATTTACTTTTGGCCACCATACCAGTGAACCGTAGGTTATTGTTGGTCTTATCACTGTTGTGTATAGCCAGTGGACCATTTTGGGTTTTAGTCCCCATTTATTTCCAAAGGTTCTTCTTGCCATCATCAGGGATGTTTTTGCCTTATTGGTAGTTCTCTGTAAATGCTGGTTCCAAGTCAGCTTGGTATCTAAAATTACACCCAAGTATTTGACTTCGATGCTCTTACCGGGAACAACCTCAGCGTTGCCTCACCTTGTATATTTTTTTGTGGTCTGTTACAATGTTTTAATTTTCTAGTATATTTCATACGATAGTCTGTCTCATTTACTAGGTTGATAGTAAAAGTTTTCACTCTGGCGTGTTACCCATGAAACATAAATGAAGAGCATTTATCAAAATTCATATGCTACTGGTAAATTTCATTAGTTATGCAATCTAATCATTTACAAAACATAACAATGAAACGCATTTAACTGTAATCCTATGCGTGTGGAGAAACCTTAGAAACTACTTTTCCTTATAGTTTTGTTAGATATTTTAATAATAGGGGTTTGAAATATTATAGGTATTGTATATCTAAAGCGCCCTATTTTTAGCAACTTGGATAAATACAATACTTTGTTGGCATACTAAGATGACGTACTTGTAAACTTTTTTAAATTAAATATTCATTCTGGGAGGACCAAAAAATATTTTATTGCATTTAATAGTTTTTTGTGTAACAAGGGAAGAAAGTGATACTTTTTTTCCCGCGTGTGCCGTAATAAAGCACACAAGGGAAAAAGGCACTTTTTTCCCGAGTTCCACATACGATTTTTCGTCGGTATGAGAAATTGATCAAAAAGCAGTGATTTTAAAATTATCTAAATTAAATTATTCAATTTGACAACTGTGTAAAAATTGACTTTTGCAAGTAAGATGCCTTTGTTCCATGGTAACCAAAACGTGTCCATGGTATAGAAGACGTGTCCAAGGAAAATAAACAAAGCGTAACCAAGATTCGCATTTAAAATCGGGAGCAAATTAACTTTTTCGTTCCTTGGGACGAAAATATATTTTGCTGTTGCTAAGCAGCAATTGTCTACTTTCGATCACAAAATGATGGTCCAAAAGTCCAGTTTCTAACAAGGTCGGCGAAAAAAATATGTTGTCTATTTTATTTAAACATCTATTTTTAAATGCCATAATATACTGCCAGTGTCGAAGCTAGTTTTTAACGTTCACACAGCAGTTTTAACTAGTAAAACTCGTGGGCTATGCCCCACGTTGTTTCGTTTAGTTTTGATAATACATTCTGTCATTTTGCGTCATTTTCGATTTTTGCAATTTTTATGTAAATTGTGCTAGTTGTTGTGGGTGTTTGTGACAATACTGAGTCAGTTCCACTTATGACATCTGGAAGGTTGGTAAAACTCATTAGACCGTTGAGCATAAAGAAGCATCGAAAGGCAATGCGTTCTTTTCATTTGGATAATACACCACCTACAAAACAAAACCAAACGCCAAGAAAGTTAGAACATATTAAACCTAAAATAGTGAAATGCAGACAGTTGTTATGCAGGCTTCGACATATTTGTGACAGTGAGATTGAAAATGTCGATATGTTATTTGGATTATGTGACGATATGTGACATATTTTACATCAAACTGACGTTATTGTCGTTTTCATGTCACAAACCAAAATGAGGTGACAGTCATTTTCATTATGGCCGTGAAAATTTAAGAAAAACAATGAATTACAATCGGACTACACTCAGTGTATGTTAATATGAAGATTCCAAACTTTGTCAGATTACCTACTAAGCCCTCGGTTGTTTTATTATTTTATTCCTATGTAATTGAATGCATACCTAGCATATACTCCTTTATTCTGAGATTTAGTCTAATGTAAACCGAATATTTACAGTCTGAGAAAAAGTAGGTATAAATGATATCATAGATTATGGATGTGAATATATACCCAACAGTGGCGTAGATGTATATTTTTTTCTTCGATTTTTGGTTTGTTAGTTTTGACTAAAACTGGTTAGAAATTTGAATAGTTCAAACAAAAATGTACAAAATGGGTTTGTAGACTTGACTACAATAAAATTTGAAACAATCAAAAATAAGGACATGGCTTTCACTTTATTTCGATTTAATTGATAATCAAATAAGTTGAACTAACTCCACATATTTTTACATACAGAATTTATTGTATCAATTAAAACACCCTGTACATGTTTTGATGAACACATCAAATATATACGATTGAAGCTTGGTCATATGACCCGGTAACGTCACGGTTATAATGAAAATGACTGTCACGTCATTTTGGTTTGTGACGTGAAAATGACAAAAGTGTCATTTTGGTGTAAAATATGTCACATATCGTCACTTAATCAATATGACGTTCTGCCATTTTCATTCCGACTGTCACAAACTTGTTAAAACTTGCATGATATTTGTTTGCATTTCACTATTTGCGGTTTATTATTTATATCGTAAGTTTCCTAAGGTGTGTGGTTCTGTTTTTAAAATATATGAGTGCAGGCGTTGACATAAAAATGTAGCAAAGCATGTGACAACAATTCAGGATTGGTACTCGTGGTAACTAAAAATTCCCTGTAAGTGTCACTGTCAACACTCAAAGTGAGGTTATGTATGTAAACAAGCAAGTTAACAAACGGCTTGGGAATTTTTGGATAAAAGCCTTACCAACAGTGTAAGTTGGGTTGTCTATATTTTGTGGTCACATGGGTATTAGTAATTAATGAAGACTCTGTATGAATATATTTTACAGATATTTGTTTTTTAGCAAATTCAGTTATATTTTTTAAACTCGCTCGTGCAATATGGAAACAGTTTAACGTTCGTCTTTTAATAATTCAGAAAAGTGTTTACTGCTGTTGTTGAATTATTGCATCTCGGCTAATTTTTGAATATATTATTAGCTTGGAAGGAAGATTTATTTAGTATTCATGCCTGTCGTTCTTCCTTATTTAATATTACTAGTACCTAAAAGTTACTAAACTTTTACCAATATCATTTTAACAATCCGGTTACCTATTAAAAATTTGAAATTAGTTTTAACATTTAATGAGAATAAAGTAATTGAGTAAACTTATACAAAAGTTAGATTTAGTTTGTCACAAAAGGGAGCGTTTTAATTATACCTTTCGTGATTAATACTCTACCGTCTTGTATGTTTATGTATATTAAAGCTATAATGCAATGATGCATTCGAATCATTAAATGCTATTCCAAATTCATAAAATGTACTGTTGTAAATAATATATTGCTACAACTGTATCGATCTAATGTGAGTCTTCTAGAAGTGTATACATGTATAGGAACTTTGTAGAAAAGGGGGAGAGAAACGACTTACTGAATGGAGATAACTGGCCTAAATCGGAGTTGTTAAAGTGTATTTTCCGCCCTCAGATAAAATGCAGGATAAAATTATTTATTACCTACGTCTTACTAATCTTCTGGCAATGTGCCATATGCGTCAGTAAATTTAAACTAGTTTAAAGAGTTGTAACTAAAACTTTTTTTAGTACTTATTTTTCCATGTTGTTATACTATATTCATGCTATGCTTATCGAAGAAAGTAAAATGGCGATTGTCGCAAGAATACAGCCCGGCCTAGAATACTCTATCAAATTCGTTTAAAATCGTGTGTTGGTGTTTATGAAAATTCAGCATAAAGATGATGGTATGTTCATATGTATCCGGATGGGGTACAAAAGTGGAAACAATTTTTTATTTTTGATTGTTAAGAAAATTTTGCTATTTCAAAGTGTTTTGTCCGTTTTCAAACCCTCGTATAAAAAAATATTTTAGGTTTGCAGTCGCATTTTTTCTATAAATTTTGGGCATGGTACAAAAAAAAACTAAAAAACAACTAGGCGAAACAGGTCGCTGGTACTTTTCTATACTTTTTACTTTCCTATACTTTCAGTATAGGGAAGTATTGATTACATGCAAATTTTCAAAATCGAGATTTTGACGGAAATACATGTTTTGGGCTTCCAGGATCCTAAAAAAGTTGTTTTTATAAAATGTCTGTCTGTGGGTGTGTGTGTGTGTGTGGGTGGGTAACGCTCATATCTCCGGAACGGCTGGACCGATTTCGATGTGCTTTGGAATGAGGAGGTATATCAAAAATTCATCGACAAAATAAGCTTTTAAAAAGAATCCGAAACCGTAATTGGAAGTTAGACATGTTTTTTTGGTAGCATTTTTTTCAGAAACGGAATTTTGGAAATTGGAATAGTGGAAATTATAGAAAGCCTTAGAACAAATCAAACGTTTTTTTACCGAACTCTCTAGCTTCAACATGGCGGCCGCTACGAATTTTCGAAAATTTCGAGTTTAACGCCCATTTACTCAAAAACCGGTTGTTTGATTGGGATCAACTACAACTTGTTTGGTAGCCCCTTAAGGGTACTATACCATGAAATATCATTAATTTTGAAAATCGAAAAACGATCACAATGGCACCACTCCAAAATTTTTGAAATTAAAAAAAAAAATCTCAAAAACTGCCCACACGTTTTTGTTTAAACTTTTTAAGCTGATAGAGATAGGCATCTGCCACAATTTTGTTTTTTGCTTATTGTTATAATTTCACTGTGACGCCCTCTATGAATTTTTGAAAATTGAAAATTGGTACCCTTTTATTTATTTAACGGGAAGCAATAAAATATTTCTGTTAAAGCAATATAGCTCATCATTGACAGCAAAATCCGAATATCATAATATTTTTTCGATAATTTCATATTTAGGGGAGCTACTGTTCCCCCTCCCCCCAAATTTTTTCGATAAAAAATTAAAAATTAGGTTTTTTGTTTTGTTTGCTCTAGGAGAATCTTTTTACAAAAAATCAAAAAATCGAATTTTTTGCCCCTTAATAATCTTTTTGTCTAAGAATTTTACATACTTTCTACAGCAGTTGTATTCTTGTACTAGTCGTTTAATGTTCAGTGTAGGCTAACTTTTTTATTTTAATAGATAGACTCGCAAACCCCAGAGCAAAGTTGTAGGGCAAATTCTTCTCGATTGTATTTAAGAAAAAAACTTGAGTTTCCAATTTTAATTATGGCGGCCACAGTAAAAAATAACTTTTTTTTAAATGGAAACGTGGCATTTTGGCTTTAAAATCAGAAAGGTTTTGAAATTCTAAATACAAATTAATAAGAGTAATTTCTTGCTAAAAATAATACTTCTCGAGTTATTAATACATTTTCAAACATCAACACGCTTCCTTACTCGTGCCTCCGGTTCATTTCAGTTCGGTTGTTTCACATGTACTCAGTTGCAGGCGGAGCCAGCGTGGTAATGGTAGGTTTAAGTTACGCTCTTCAGGCTTGAAGTTTTTATAAACGCTGTTTACTTTTACTAGCCGGGTCTAGACAGGTGTACATCAAAAGTGTTGGAAAATATAAAACAATGTTATTTTATTGGTAAATCGGTATTATACGGCCAAGTGCCGCCTTCCCGTCCTTAACCGCCATGTCTTCCTGTTTAAGGCATCTTCTTCTTCCAAACCCTTGGATTCCATTGCTTTTCGCATTCCTTCATTCCAGGACCTTCGGGGTCTTCCCCTCTTACGTCTCCCGGGGGGAGTCCATTTGAACAATCTTTGGGGCCATCTGTTGTCCTCCATCCTAAGTAGGTGACCGAACCATTGGAGGCCTCTTCTCTCGATTCTGTCTATTACATTTTCTTCGGCCTGCATGCGTCTTCTAATTTCTACATTGGTAACGTGATCTAACCGCGACACATGTGCACTTCTTCTGAGGTAGTCCATTTCTACTGTCCTTATTTTCCGTCTATTTTCGGCGTTAATTGTCCATACTTCTGACCCATAGCATAACACCGATTCAACTAGGGATTTGCCTATATGTTTCTTTGTTCGATGTGATATATGTGTGTCCCACCAAATAGGGTTTAGACATCCTATAATTTTTTTACTCTGCTCAATTCTACTTCTGATTTCAGCAGAGCCCAACCCATCTTTTGTAATAGTTGCCCCTAGGTATTTAAATTGGTCGACTTGTTTCACAGACATGTCATCGTCTATTAGAATTTGAAACATCGCATCGGAATTAACTGCCAAGAATTCCGTCTTCTTAACGTTGATTTTAAGACCCCATCTATCATATGCTTGGTATAGTCTGCGGAGCATAAACTCCAAGTCGAAGGCATCCTGGGCAATAACCACTTGGTCGTCGGCAAAACTCAACGTAAATAAAGTATGTTCACCGATGTTATTTTATAAGTATAGGAAAGTCCAGGCGAAGTGTTTCGCTCATTTTTACGGTTTAAATATTCGCGGGCCAAGAAGTAATTGAAATTTACATCTAGTCTTCTACACGTGCTACAAGCCGCCCGCCCGCTCCAAACCCAAGACGTTGGCACTGCACGGCTATTTTAAAGCGGCAGCCAGAAATTGCGCAAACGACATCGGACGAAAATGGTTATAACAACTTTATTTAACGAGTTATACAAATTTTTGTAAAAAATTTTTAAATGGTTGAAAATTCTTGTTAATTCCAGTAAACTACTTCAAATGGTCTATTGTTCGAAGTTTATAACGTTTATAAGTTTTTCAAAAATTTATGGAGGGCGTTAGAGTAAAATTTGAGAGATTATTAAAAAATAAATTTTTAGCTCAGAAAAAATGATGTGGTGAGTTTTTGAGGAACATTGTTTTGAAAATGTACAAATTTTGAATGAGCTAGCATTTTTATAATTTTTATATTTCGAAATAGTGATTTATGTTACTAGTGGGATAAAAGCGTTAATATAATACGAGTTTGAAAGTTTTCAAACGGTTGCCATAATAACAAAGTAATGTGTTGTACAAGCATAACTAAATGCTCAGGATAATTGGTAATAATTTTAGGTTATGCAGCAATTAATTTTCAACAACTTTTATTATGAAAAAATTGATATTCTTAATAATTTAGGAAATAATAGTGGGGTGACACTCCAATGAATCCATCCACTGATTTTAGGAAAACCATTAAAAATTATCTTTTGAAATCTATTTATTGATAAATGACTTATCTACTCTCAAAGGTTGATAATCTTATGTGTAATTGAGAATAACTGCTTTTATATTTATATAAATTAATTAATTTTCACAATTCATCATGACACACTAGGCTTAATAGCATTTGCTATCTAAG
Organism: Ctenicera cuprea; assembly: GCA_958336395.1. Taxonomy (NCBI): domain Eukaryota; kingdom Metazoa; phylum Arthropoda; class Insecta; order Coleoptera; family Elateridae; genus Ctenicera; species Ctenicera cuprea. Next base: position 25,818,691 of record OY284490.1, read on the forward strand.
AATTTAAAGCAGGAGTATGACTAATTGATGAATTCAATATCAATATTACACAAAATAATTCATTTCTTGTGCTGTGGTATTTAATTGCTACACATGTATGTATGTTGTAAATAGCATAAATATGTTTACTGTATGTGCTACTTTTAGTAATTATAGTACATTACCCCTAAAAGGTGTTATTATTCTGAAAAAGCTAAAAGTCTAGGAAGGAGTAATGAAGTCACGTATAGAGAGGGAAATTGAGGGTTTCACTTTTCGTCATGTCTACGCTGGATAGCAGAAATTCTGCCAAAATTTAGAAGTAGAATAACCAAAAATTTAATGTTTATTTTCAGATACTCATACTAGTTGTATGATTTACAAGCTAAGTAATTCAATTACAGCATGTCACTTATGAATTCAATTTATTCTATTAATTTTATTATAAGTATGCATTAACTCTACGCATGCCTTTATCTGATCAGTTGAAACTTTATAGTAAAAATCGTTATGCTAAATTTTCATAATTGACCCTTACATTTCCGCTGCCAACTGTGGTAATATTTAGTTCTGTAAACCATCCTAACTGTTTTTAGCGGATAATTTAAATTTGCTATTTTGTTTTATTGGAGTATTAGGTGGTAATGCGTACATGTACAACAAATGTATTTGTGTTATATATGTACTTATTAAAAGCGGAACTAATAATTACATTAAACGGCTCGGCGTCTTCATATTTCACGCGGGAACCATCAATAAAGATACCCAAAATCGAAATTTTGTGCATCTTCTAAATTACACAGAAATTTGGCGTTTTTTGTCAATAATTTTTATCCTTAATACATTTTTAAATCGGTCAGTATTTATAGTAACATTTTCAACAACCTCCACTGTAATAGTATGTGGTTATTGATCAAATTCGTCCAAACTCTTTTTAGCCTATGACGACATGTTTAATGGAAACTCATTCTTTTACGTCTTCAATGCATGGTTTTAATTTAACCTACGTATATTGAGGTCTGAGATGTAACAATTTTCAGATTAACTTTTTAATTACATTGTGTCATTTATACCGGGTGAAAGCTTTTAATGCTGTACAAAGGGCGCGTAACGTGAGAAATCAGATTTATTTAATTTCCTGCAAATCAAACGCACTGGATATTTTTGGATATTGTGAAAGAAAATTTAATTCTAAATAAAAACTTCTAACGTAATAGCACAGATAAGGTTAACACTACAGATATACGACCCTTTATACAAAATGTCCGCCCATATTTGGAGACGAAATTAGCGTTAGTTTGGCTACAACGCACCAGACCAATTTTAGGGCGCTGCTATCGCTATTTGTTTATTACTGTTGAAATGTGTTGGAAACCGTTTTATAGGGAATTTGAGTGCATCTGTCACATCATGAATATAATATAAGTAGAATTGGCTTCAATATTAATTATTTACGAAAAATTGCGATTTGACAATTAAACATGGCAGATGGCTGTTTAACTTTTGGTTTGAATATGTGCTAAGTAATCTGCTCAATTACAGTTATCTGTGACTTAATTATAAATTGTCATTGTAGCGCCATCTTTTTGCAGATCATTAATCATATAAAACAAGCTGCCGATAGCTCACATATTTACCGTATATCTGTAGTGTTAACCTTATCTGTGGTAATAGTAACAACCTAAGGTGAATAATAACAAAAGTTATTAATGGAATACTTTTATGGCAAGCATCAAATTGCTTCATAGCTAGACATAATTTGTTGTTAAACGACATAAATAATCACGAATATTTTTTTTATTGTCCACTTTAGGTTACTGCTGCTTTTAGATTCATTAGAATTTAGTTTTGTTTCGAAATATTCAAATCTATACACGGTGTGACATTAAAAAAAACTTTAATATTTGCTGCGTTATGAATTTACTACAATTATTTACTTCCTCCACAATACTACAGCACAGCTATATTAATTAATGAATACTCTGGTAGTGGCTATTGTGCCAGCGACGAGCTTCACCTCTTACCTACGGTAAAAGTCAACTAGTAGAGTTTGTGTGTTTGTTCAATACGAACTAAATAGTTTCTGAAATATTGTAGGAAGACAAAAATGTAAATTAAAGTGAGTAAGAATTCAGGAAAGTACTATATGTAAAAACGAAAAAGCATAATTATAGATTGGCCGATACGTAAATTGGCCATAACTTTTTAATGATTGGCCCTATGGAAAAACGAAAACAACCCTTTTTATAGAGAATTATATGTACTTTACTTTTTTTTACGCCGAGGAACGGTTACCGAGAAAAATCAGAACAACTGATTTTCTGCCGCCATTTTCCAAAATGCCGACATTTACCCAAGGCGGACGGACGTGGATTTTGAGTATAATGTTCTTCATGGTATTGTCAACATTTTAGTGAAAAAATTATTTGTGTTGCAATTTTTTCAGGGTCAAACTTTATTTTGTTTCTACTATTTATGTAACAAGTAAAGAAATGAGTGATTATTTCACGAATGTGAAATTTTTATTCGTTCGATCAGCTACTGAAATAGCTATTATGCAATTATACGAAAAGTAGACGTTTATCGGTCTTATTCAGCATAACTAGTTCTTTTCACATTTAACCAAGTCTTATGGTTTTTAAGATAGTCATGGTGTGCGCATTGAAAAGTACGCGTCGTATGTAACAAATTTTCAGAAACAATAATCAAAATCTCATATGTATATTTGTATGAAATTTAAAAAATACATTTTCTGGGGTCAATTTTACAATAAAGAAACAAATTGGTATATATAAATTTTTCTAGATTTACAGGGGAAGCAGGAAATAGAGATGATTTTCCATGTTAACGCCCTATGTTACGCATAAAAGTTTCCACCCGGTATGAGCACTTCTGTCCTCTCTCGATTTGTCATCCGTATTGAACGATTAGGTTGTGTTGAGTTTCGCTATAAGTAGATGTGAACTTTGTGATATCCTGTTCACAAATAAAACACGATTCTATGTTTAATTTAGATGCCGTTCGTAGGTGTTTTCAGAGAGCATGAGACATGCTACTAGCCAGTCAAAACTAATGTATACATAATTCATAAGTTTATTCAACCGAAATTCTACCAGGCACTTGCATGTACCTATTACCATTCATATTTGATTTAAAGAATAGGAAGTCATCAGGAATAAAAATCGATGTGTACTTATTATGAAGGCGGTTTCTTTTTATAGGTATTATATTTTACCCAGTTCTATAATCAATTCTAAAATATTAATAATGCAGCTTATTTTGTTTAATTATGCATAGTTTCCCAAATAATGAGCTCACTGTATTTTAATCTCCAAAATTGCTTCGAACTCTAGCTAGCGGAAGATACTACGAATTTTTATTTGAACACAAATTTACTCAAAAATGAGTTGGCAGAACGCCATAAAATTTGGCATCGTAATATCTTAGGAGGACAATTTGTTGTTATGGTAAAAGTATTTTGCAAGGTCAATAAACGCGTCCATAGAAAATCCGCATTTAAGATACCTACTGCTTATAAACATATCGTCCACTGATATATCTGTGACATGTTTAAAGGAACTACACCCTCCCATTGGTATAGATGCTCAAATTGTAAATCTGCTTTATGGTATTGAATCCCCTCTATCTGTTACGCACAGTTAAAAAAACGAAATGTAGCCTGTGCTAACATTCTTCTGAAGGAAAACCGAGAGGAACACTTCAAAGTCTAGGGACGTGCACCGAAACGTAAAAACCGTAAAAATGCGAAAATTTGTGATTTTCTTAACCGTGGTCTTTATTTTGTTCCGGAAAGACTAACCGACATTTATTTATTGTTGTAAATAGCAATACGTACTTAACCTTTGTGTTCCGCGTGGTTAACTTTTTTGGTGTACCAACACTATATATATCTTCAGCGCTACGGGCCATTGAGGCCCTTGGCTTGATCCCACTCACTCCGGGTTTGGCTTATGCGCTATGTTTCGGAGGGTAGTGGGGCCCTTTGGGTCTTTAACCACTACGCCCCCTCAGCTTACGCCAAACCCTTGGCATTACATTTACTCGTCCATTTAATCATCCATCTCCACTTTTGAGGGGACTTCAAACTCCTCTAGCGACGACCACGGTATTAGCGCGACTGCCGGGACCGACTTTTTTTTAAGTGCCCATCCGCCAGCACGAGGCGCCGTGTTTTGCGCAGCTTGCCAATACTATAGCTTTATTATATTTATATTATTTATTAATGTTGCCCGTAAATGCGAAAGCGAACTGCACAGTCATTAAGAGACTAGGCCAAAAAGTTCAGTACTGTTTGTGAACTTGTCTTGAGTGAGTGCGTCCGAATCAGTGAAAATAATCTGTTCTAGTTTGTGTTATGCTAAATGGGAAGAAAAGAGTGAAAACTCCATAAAGAAATTATTATTAACGTGTGAAAATAACGTAGGTGGTAAATTAAAAGTGAGCTTCTGGGGTAAAAAGTTATAAATGCGAGTAAATTGAATGAAATGGGTAGGCGGGAGCATAGGTCACATAGAAATGAATTTTGTTGCAGAAATGAATTTTGAAAGTTATTTACACTTGAATATTCCGAGAAACGGGCATACTAGTAAATGTTAACCTAAGCGTTTTGTTTGCAACTCGCGGCGTTTAAACCGGTGGCGGTGGCGCGATGACGTTACTAGACAGTTTGGTAATGTTATTACACATAATTTTTCCATTAGTGATGCGCATTAGTTTTTATTAGTTTTTTTTATTGTGTACGTGGTTAAGGAATGCTACTGTTTATGCTCGCTGTTATATTTTTAGCGGAAAATCGAGAGCTATTAGCGTACCACTTTTTTGAAATTTTTTCCGCAATAATTTTTTAAAGTTTATGTTAACTATTATTTTATTCATTCAAAATTTTTCGCTATTTCACACACATTTCGCTATATTATTAATAAGAAGCTCGATATACAGGGTATGTATAAATTGGCGAAAGAACTACACGTGGCGATGTTGGTCATAAAATTCCGAGTCGAAAATCTTAATACCAAAATATTGTACCATGCTTCCTGGGTATGCACGGGATCTTCAAAGTTGGAAAATGAAGTCTTTTAATAAGTGTTTTAATTCATTATCTGTTGACAGAAAGAGCTGCAAATTAAAAGAAATAAGAATTGTAATAACTATTTTTTCATGGATGTTGTTTTTCAGCACCAAAAGCGTGTTTTAAACATTTCTTCGTTAACTTATTATTGTAAAAAATACATAGCATTGTAAAACAAAGTGATGCGACTCTAAATTACTTCTGTCTTGATAACGTCAAAGTTTGACAAGTGTCAAATTTGTAATTGGACTTGCTTTTTCTATCATCGTTGCTTTTCTCGTAGTTATTAGTATTAATTATTACTAGTGTTACCCCAGCACACAATGCACTGACAGACAGCGTTGACAGAACCGCCGAAATGCCAAGTCACGTGATGCATTAGTCCCAATAATGACACGCGACGTTATTGTAGATGCGCCTCAAGTGACGCGCGTCTAGCCGACCTTCATATATACTATAAATTAAAATAATTATTGTTAAAAAATCGACGTAGAATAAAAATATAAAAATGTTTCATGTTCCATCTGTGGATAGAGACCTTTCATTTAAAAAAAAATGGTCCAAATTGGTGAAGCGGTAGCCGCTGGAGAAACCGGAGAAAAAACCCTTTGTGCTTTTATACAGGCTGAGTCAAGCTATACGCCTTTTTTTTAAGTGAGTTTATTATTAGGAATTTGTTAAAAATTTTTGGTATGCATATGTTTCGAAGGGTGCTCTACAACTTGGCGCAGTCAGTTTTTTGATTGGACGTCAAATGTCAAAATAGCGATTTTCAACTGTTTATTTTTAAATGGAACGGTACGACTTTTTTTGGCTTAAACGATGCTGTATGATGTTTACAATATGATCCTTACTGAATTTTTTCCCAATTTTCACGATTCAGCCGTAAAATATGCATTCATTATGTTAGTCTAGTAGGCCGGGACCTGCGGTATCTACTTTGATGTATTTGCACAAAACGATTTAATGGTTGTCAGTACGCATAGTGAAATCATTATTTTAATAAAGATAAAAAACAGAAACTGAGGTATTTAGATTACAGTAAATAATAGTTACTTCAATATTAGGATAACATCGAATGAAAAATATAAGATTATAAACTAAACAAAATTAAATAAAAAACTAATCAGTTTTTATCCAACAAGAAACTCGAAGAAGTGGAAATGTCTACTTACAAGCAATTGTTTCATCAAAAGTTTACTTATTTTACGCAAAAACATGGCGACGCGTGCGTACGTACCGGCCTACTAGACTAACATAATGAATGCTTATTTTACAGCCGAATCGTAAAAATTATGAAAAATTCAATAAGGATCATATTGTAAACATCATACAGCATCGTTTAAGCCAAAAAAAGTCGTACCGTTCCATTTAAAAATAAACAGTTGAAAATCGCTATTTCGACATTTGACGTCCAATCAAAAAACTGACTGCGCCAAGTTGTAGAGCACCCTTCGAAACATATGCATACCAAAATTTTTTAATAAATTCCTAATAATAAACTCACTAAAAAAAAAGGCGTATAGCTTGACTCAGCCTGTATATGTATGGATGGATTATTTTCGCTTTCTTGTTTCGTTCACTAACTATGGATTTTACGTTCAATGATCCTTAGTTACTGTGCATTATAACAAAACACCTGTGGTGTGTGGATCCAATGTTGTCAAATGTACGTTCCTTTAAAATGGTTCCTGAGGACAGAGGAAGCATTGTCCAACATTTTGGTATTAAGATTTTCGGCTCAGAATTTTATGACCAACATCGCCACGTGTAGTTCTTTCACCAATTTATACACACCCTCTATAAACATTTTACGAGTGCCTAAACTGCACAGCATAGTTTGTTTATTTTTTTAGTTTGATTTAAAAGAAATAATTGCTTTTGGTCATTCATTTTGTAAATAGTTGGTGATTTTTGCAACATGTAATATTCTGTAATAATATGTTTATTATATAATTATTTTACCCATTTATTACTCAAATTGTACTCTATTTCTTCATCGTGAAGTGTTCTTCATTCTAAAGTTTTTTAAAATTTGTACTTTCAAAGAGATAGATAACTTATTTTAATGTTTGGTTTTAAACTCAGTGTATTCTTTTAATAAAACATTATAGAAACCGCAAAGTTGAAGTACAATCGAACTGTAACTGAAAACGCAACCAATATTAAATGCAATTTGAAGCGTAACCAAAATCCTACAAAAGTAATTTAATAATAGTGCACGTCCCCCATTTTTATAGGTGTTGTGAGTATTCGGATCTTATATTAACTGTAGAGTGTAATTGGTGCTAGAAATTATCGTATAAAATATTTGAAGGGCTTTGCCCATCTTTATTTATTTGTTTACGACTTGTTATGGAGTTTTTCGGTAATGGTTACGTCGGTTACGATACATAAGATTGCAGTAATGTGTAACAAAATTAAAATGTTATTCTAAGTATATTTAGTACGAGGTTCGGTTATCGTTTTATGAGTTGCTCTATTTTGATAAAATCTACGATGCAAGAGGATCAGTGTAAATGAGGTCTGCAAGATAAAGTGCTTTGAGTAGCATAATAATGAAATTATTCAAGCATTGGTTATTTCACTTAAAAATGCTTTATTATTAATTATTTAAACTTTGTCAGTATTAGTAAAAGTAGAGGTATCTATCTCGTATTATTAAAGAGCAAAAAACGAATTAATTGAGTTTTTAATTTTTCTTCTGTCCTCACTCGGTACCTCATTAACAGTATATGAGGAAACGTACATTTAGCTGTTCGTATTAATTGGCAAGCAGCCTCAAATAAACATATTTTTACTCTGATTAGACTAACAGGATGAAAGGGCGTAGCCGTTTAGTCATGTGTTAGTTATTTAATTAGTTAAGTTGCTGTACCTATTTACATCGACCCCAATTATACGAGTAATACATGAAGTCACGCAATTACTGTACTTTAACTGTTATCGATTTGACAGAAAATATAATTTATTCTAAGGTAAAAATTCGCCAAATAACTGATATGTTGTGTATTAATTACATTTTCGTTTTTTTTTTCAAAATTGGAGATCACTTCTAATTCTCTTGCTTCAAAAATTTAAACTGAACCAATAGAAAAGTTAATTTTAAAACAAAATTATCTTTTTAAACGTCTACAAAAGTAAGGCAGTTAGCTGCCGATTTTTAAGGCTATAGATTTGATTTCACTGCTTAAATGCAGTTTACGTTTTTTTGTTTTACGTAATTTTCTGCTTGCGGAAATGAAAGTATTACGAATATACCAGACAAAACAAGATTAGACAGAATCCCGAATACAAGTTTAAGAGACTGGTATAATATTACAAATAGGTAAATGAATACCTGGCGCACCGCACGCCTTTTTTTTATTATTTATGAAGGTAAACAAATGAAATTTCAGCATGGTGTATAAACCGTAAAAGCTCGTTATGTGAGCTAAACATTAAACTATTTATACTTCCGGTTTTACCGGAATTATATGAACTTTTTTATTTTTATTGGAATACCGTGTATCTCTTTATGTATTTGGAATTAAAATGAAATGTTGAGTCTGTCTGTGCCAATTAGATGAAACTAGCTGAATCCGTGACCTTTGCATCACGCTGTGTCGATAGCGTCGAGATGTAAGACATGTCGGCGCGTGTCGCGTCGCCCTACGTGACTGCTACATAAACATTCGCTTAAAATAATAAATACGTTGTTTCGAGATGTAAGAGTCCGTCGTTGTGTTATGGTGAGACAGTTAGGGATTTTGTATATAGAGATTTTGACATTTTATAATAGTATATTATTCAACGAATCTATAATAGCCACTATATAAGAGTTGCATACACCATTTTTTCTGCGACCAGTAAATTAAAAAAAAATTCATTAAAAAAATTTATTTGAACATTATACTTTAAAAAAAAACTCGAATTGCTATGCGAGAAAACTGAGATATGTCAACAAATCTTGTAACCATGGTTATCAAAAACAATGCCTTGCTGCTATTGGTCAGTTCATAATGAAAATCTGTATCAAAAAAATGTTATGGGTTAAAATCTTTGGAAAAGTCTTATTTAAAAAGGCGGGCGCATCACCATTTGAAGAAATTTATTTATTTTGCAAAGTAACTTTTGTCAAATTTTTACAGATAATATTTGTTATGTTTTTTTGGGCGTACGTAACTAGAATCTATTTGGGTGCGTCAAGGCACTAAACATATAAATGTTTTATCGTCGCTCCTTTATTAAATAAATTGGCGTGAATTCGATATTCAAAAATTCACAGAAGACGTCTCACAGAAATTAGGAGATTGGGACACCAAGGAAATTGTAGGTAATCTCGAGCTACAATCTTCACAAATTAAAAAAAATCGCGCTGCTATTTGTTGGGTAATTTTTTTGAAATTTATTTGTCAGAAGTATTATGATATAAAAAATGCTATTATAGAAGCTGAAATTAATGCCGATCTGATAACTCACTCACTCACAAAAGCTTTTGATTTATTTTTGCGTCCTTTATCACATTTAAATATTTACATTTCCGCTTTACGAAAAAATGGTAGCTAAAAAAGTATCTAATTTTCGGATCGTCAAAAGAACTTTTACATTTAACATCTCGTGTTACACACTTACAGACAGATATCGTTTAAAAATCATATTTTTAAGTTTCTGAAGTTTCAAATGTGTGTTTCCCGAAAAATATCAGAATCGAACATTTTCTGACTCGCGAGACATTGTCATACTAGAAGTATGGGAAAATAAAAAGAAAAGGGATTTAAAAATTTGCATTTTTTCGTTTTACGAACTTAAAGATCGTTAAGTTCGTACAGTGTTCTTTTAATTCAGTAAATAATATAAAATTTTATGACAGTTAACCGATAGCCCAAATTACAATTAATATTTAAGAATGACTAAATATGTGAAGGTAGTTTATCTAATTGTTTAATGGCTTAATGGGTTTAGGTAAACTTTCAGCGCAAAGTACAATTGGTGCTTGAAGCTTCTTTCCAAAATTCCACAGTTACTGCAAATTACAACGAACATAGCACAACTTTATACATATACTAAATAATGGAGAAGTAATAGTTTAAACAATTAATTTACGATTTTTGAATTTTACCATGAAATTTTGCATAACGTCATTTTCTGTAGCTGATATTTAATTTAAATAGAGATTGTTTAATTTAAAAATCACAAAACCTACATAATTATGATTAATTTGTTTGCAACGTAGAACTGTAATTTAACATTTAACATTATCACATTGCGTGAGATTGCAGCATATATATTAACAATTTGTTAATGTTTAGTAAGTCTAAAGCAGATGAATATAAAATTCTGAATGATTTCCCGAAGCTGGGAAAAATCTTTTTATAGGCAAATACGTAACCCACCACATAAAGTTTTACTTGTTTTTATTACGGAAGATAAACGTATAAGCCAACTGGAAGCACATACATTAAGACTGTTATACCTACTCCAGGAATAATTATTCTACACTCATTGATCTCGAATTGTTCAGGCAATCAATTTTATTATTTTTTTAAATTTTTTTTCAATAGTATCAGTGTTCTAACACTTTAATAATCCATTATTTTAATGGTCGTACATTCACGGCTAGAAGAACGTTGCTGTTTGAATAAAATCAAGTAATTATCGTTTTGCTTCACAACAGTGAGCAAGTCCATTCAACTTTATATCATGTCGTCGAGAAGGTCAAATGATGGTGAAACAAACCAAGAAGTTGTTTTTCCTTTTTTAAATGTTTTAAGTTGTGAACGTTGCTATATAACGCTTGATAAAGTTTAATTGTATTTATAATTTAGCGATTACCATAAAAATTACTTTTTGAACCGTGTCAGTGAAGTAATACATTGTATGTATGTATGTATGCATTTTTAATGAAGTAAATTTTTTTTATTAATTAGTCTAACCCAGACCTCGAATGCACTGCGAAAACGCACGTGGGTTGCGTTTTCATGGTTCAATTTATTTTTTTTATCCAATTATAAGTATTTTATACTAATGTTGTATAGATACCCAGGCTATTCTCGGCTACGTTAGGTTCTAACTTGCCGCTATTGGTTACATTCTTCCTGCAAAATTAAAGCAAAAAATCTCCGACAATACTTTTCAGTGAATAGGCGTTAAAGTCAAAAATGATTGTGAAGATATAAACTTGGGTAAAGGGTTGCATTTGTCTTTAGATCTTCTATAACATTCCGTCTGATACTTGTAAAATTTAGTTTTCAAACATGTGATGCAAACAAAGCAACCTTCCTCTTTTGGTTTCGACCTTTTGTTTCTTGTACGTGTTGGATCTGGCGTAATCCAGGATTAGCAGCAATGCCGCCATGCAGGCTTCATGTCAAATGATAATGATGCTGAAATTTTATTTGCTGATAAATTTTTGGTACATCACTACATTTTAAAGTTTTATCAAAATCAGTACACCCATTCGGGAGATATGAGGAAACAAACGAACGCACATTTTTTGAAAATATCGTAATTTTTTCGCCGACATTGTTGAAAAGTAGGCTTTCCGACTCTTATTTGGTGCTCGAAAGTTGACAATTGCCACTTGGCGGGAGCAAAAATCAATTTTTGTCCCAAGGGACGAAAACGTGATTTTGCTCTCGCTTTTAAATGCGAATGTTAATTACGCTTTGTTTATTTTACTGGGATATGTTTTGTATACCATGGTTACCGTGGATACTAAAGGGTATCTTATTGGCAAAAGTCAATTTTTACACAACTGTAAAATTAAATAATTTAATTTAGTTTAATTTTAAAACGTACGTTTTTTGATAAATTTCTCAAGGTCGACGAAAAAATCATATGTGAAACTCGGGAAAAAACATTCTTTTTTTCCCTTGTATGCTTTATACAGCACACGCGGAAAAAATATAACTTTATTCCCCTGTTACACAAATGACTATTATTTTCTTGAATACCAAAACGTGTTTTACATTAAAATCTCGAAATCTAAAATTTTCATGAAAGCAGTTGTACTTCACTATATGTACTACTTAAGTACGGAAAAATATAAAGAAGAATTTTTTTACTATAAAACCAAACAAATAAAAACCGCGTTAAAAAAATTAGCCTACATTAAAAATAACTTTTATGGAAACTGCTGCCGATTTAACGGTTATGCTTGGGTGTAACCAAGAGACTTTTCAATTAGCCGTGCGTGTGCCGCTAATCTTTTACATATCGCTGTTTTTAAATGAATTGCATTCTGTAGGAAGTGGGTAAAAAATGTTCTTTTAACATGAAAGAACAACCTGATGCATTCTCGCGCTGCACACCAAACGTGAGAACTGGCGTATATTTCAATTTATTGCTCCGTGGAAATAGAGCATACAAGTTATATTTCAAAGTTGTACAAACGCATTTATAATTATGTATAGCAAAAACTAAGGAAAATATAATGTATAGTTCTACATACTCTCAACCTGGCATCTACAGGGTGTTCGACTGAGCAGGTCCCAGTTAATATATCAGTTATTTTTTTTTCAGACAAAAATAAGCTTTAAAAACAAGGTTGTACAAAATTTCCTCGCGGATTTAACCAAAAATCCACAAAAACAGTTAAAGGTAAAAAGTTATAGACAAAAATTCTAATTTTTAAACGTAACACCCTGTATATATTAGTATTTGTGGTCAATATTGAAAGTCTGTTTACGATGATGTCACATAGATGCACATTTATTGCAAAATTCTATTGTTTAGAATAATTGTTTCTACTAAAACTGTGTGTTTTTGTTGTGTAAGTAATAATAATGACAGTAAGACACAATTTGACAAGTAACACTCAGTTTTAATAGAAACAAATTATTTTAAACAATGGAAACATAAAAAAACATGGTTACTAAATGAATTTTTAACTTTGTAATTTTTAGCTAGTTTTGATAATGAAAGTCTGTAACTTTTTTATTTTATCTTTAATTGTTTTTCTGATTGCTTGTTTAAATCTGTTAGTGAATTTTGTACATTTTTTTTAAAGCTTGTTTTTCTCTGCAAAAATAGCTGAAATATTAACTGGGGTCTGCTCATTCAACATCCTTTATACTTTTACTTGCTCTGCTCGGTTCTGGTAGTTAGAAATATTTGCAATGTGCCTTTCAAAATCTTGATATCTATATTCATATTTTCCTTAATGTTATTTTCGTGGAACTAGTACGTAATTGACAAAATGTTTTTCTTCGGAACATTAAAAATGCTATTATCAGTTTATCACATCCATTAATCTGTTAATGGCGAAGCAGTGTTTCCAGAAAGTAGGTTCCACTTACTGCCAGTTATTTAAAAATTGCCAAGGGTGTTAATAATATTTAACTTATTTTTTATTTTTAACTTAAAATAGCCGAACGATTTGATAGCAGCTTTCCTTGATATGGCACCTTGTTCTTATGAATGATAAAGATATGAACATGTAGTATTACGGATATGTTTAGATGTTTTTTTATTGAAATTTAAATAACATCCGGGAAACGCGTTTTGATGTTAAAAAGTATGGAAATTTTTTATAATTTTTAAAATTGTTTAAAATTATTTTTTGCTTTAGTAAACTACTTCAAATAGTTTATTGGACTGTTTAAAGATTATAACGATGTGCGTTTATTTTGTACTGCTACAACATTATGCATACAGGGACCCATATTCTGGGCAGTTGGCAAAATCACGCAAAAGTTGGTGAAACCCGCAATAACTGTAGAAAAACTTGGAAATAATGCCGTCAACTCAAAAACTTTGTAGAAGGAATTCGAGTTTTTGGCCTCTAATCAAATTGAGTAGGCATTATTGTTATATTGGCTCGTTTATTCATTCGCATATCGTATAACAATTAACAAAACCTAAGCTGCATTCCGTCAAGATTCTAACGAGCCGCAGCCGATGGGAACCGGGAACGTAATACTCTTACGCCGTACCCGCACGTAATGCAATTTCTGGCACACTTGACACTGGCAGTCTAGTTCAATAATCAGATTTTTGGAAAATAGGTATTGTTTTTATAAGATTGAAATCAGTCTGCACTATGTTTCTGCAATCTCTCTTCATATTTAGAATGGAAAGGTTCTCCTAAAAAGTACGAGTTTATTTCTTCAACATATCTATATTTGTTTATGTCTCTGTTGTCTCAATTTACTTGGCATCCCTGTAAAATATCTGTCCGTGTGTCAAAAATAGAAGTTAGCGAATTTTAACTAATGCAGTTGGCAAATTGAGAATTGCTTTACCCCCCCCCCCCCCCTAAAGTTAGTTGGGTCCGTTCCTGTATGCATACAAGTTTTGAACATAGGAAAAGTAGAGGTTTCTAAAGTATACAAAACTTCAGACGAGGTGCTATAGCCATTTTTTATTTCAAAATTTGTGGTAAACGTAAAAGCAAAGTGTTGAAATATTTTGCGGTAGATGACTGATGAGAGTGTACCTACTTTTATGCTTGTATGGTGCTTATGAGACATGGAACTTTTTTGTGGGGAAATAGGAGAAAATACACCCATTTCCTCGTGATAAACCACTTGAAAAATGGACAGATTTACACTCATTTAACAAACTAAATATTTTTTTAAGGATCCGGTCAATACAAGATATCCTGCCAGAAATCCGGTTTCGGTGATATCCCTAATACCTAGGAATCATCTCTAACTTCCGTTGCTGGTCTAAGTGTTTTAAACACTTATGTTCTCGATAAACTTCCGAAATTAAAAGGTTTTTTGTGTTCCGAGTGTTTCGAACTTCAAAGTTGTTATTTCGTTAAATTCACAAAATTTAAATTTTAATAAAATCAATTTGTAATGAAAATAACGGAAAAGAAACGCTAAATGATATAATATAATAATGAAATGGATAGGAATATAATTTGTATATTAATATTTTAAAATAGTGTGTCTAGTTTTGTAATGTTCTATAAATATACCAGCTCTGCAATATTTTCGAAATGAAACTTGGATCAATATTTCATTATCTAAAGAAAACCGTATGTATGTTTATCGACATTAATTAGATGTGACTATAAGGTAAAGGTAAATTACAAAGAAATATGAAATTGTAACCTCATCTTATTAATGAAAGCTGCAGAATTTAAGGCTGCAGTTTCTACAGTTCTAATATATTCTATAAAATTACATGAGCTTGGAGAGGGGTAAAGCTAATTAAGTGATATTGATATCTGTGCAGTTTTACATATTATCTGATGATATGAACAAATAATCTACATGGAATAGACAATAATATTCCGAGAAGTTTATTATGGAAAAGCGATGGGTGTATAAAATTCTATGCTACTATTTCTGTAGTTCTCAAAATAACAATTTTTCGATTGATATTGCTAATAATAAAGTAAGTAAAGCATGTATAAAACCGATGCAGTACAGTTAAAGTATACTTACTGATTTTTTTGTGTGCTGGTTATAATATATGTTGTGTAACTATAGAATGTTTTATTTCGCGGAGTTCGGACTGTAGCATTTTGACCGTGCTGTATACTGCTACGGGTCAAAGTATGTTGTTTACAAAATTTTATCACATTATATGCTTATCTTAATATTCATGAAATAAGAGCAAATTACATGTGTGGCGGCAGTGGTGCTTAGGTAAAGCTCTCGGTCAGCAAAACGCGAGCCTCGGGTTCAATTCCCAGTAAATTATTTTTAATATTGTTTATTTTTTTGTATTTTGTACATTTTTTATTAAATACGAAATGATTAAAGAAATAAAGACAACAGGAAAAGGCTACAAACTTAAAAATAACGACATAAAAATAATTTGTTACGCTGACGCTGCTGTCTTAATATCAGAAACAGAAGATGACCTACAAAGAATGCTGTTTAAATTCAAATCTGTCGCAGAAACGTTTAATATGAAGATCTCAACGAATAAAACAAAATCCCTCACTGTATCCAAAGAACCACTACGATGTAAATTAGTCGTAGACGATTATCCAATAGAACAAGTCATGGAATTTAACTATCTGGGTGCAAGTATCTCCAGTTGTCGAAACCTATATAGCGAAGTTAGAAGCCAAGCTACAAAAGCGGCAGCAATATCGGGAGCCTTAAATGACATTATCTGGAAAAACAAACATATGTCCGTGCATAGCAAAACTCGCATCTATAAAACAGCTGTGAGACCCATCATGACATACGCTGGAGAAACCAGAGCAGACACTGGTAGAACAAAACAACTTCTAAGATCTACCGAAATGAGAACCCTGAGATCTATAAATGGGTTGACATTGAGGGACAGAATAAGGAGCCAGGAGATAAGAAACAAGTGCGAAATTCAGGACGTAGTTAGGTGGGTGCGAAATAGGAGAAGGGGATGGAGGGACCACGTACAGAGAATGGAGGACAGCCGAGTTACCAAAGTAGCGATGATGGAAAGACCGCAAACAACGAGACCGCGTGGCAGACCACCAAAAAGATGGAAAGACTGCTGGACATCCGCATCGCAAGATAATTGACGAGGAGAGGCTAAATTAGGAAACGACAGGGCAAGCCCTATAACAAGAAGAAGAAGAAGAAGAAATGATCGAAGTATTTTTGTATGCGCTTTTACGAACTGTTGCAAATAAAAAAAATACTGCGATCACTTTGTATTTCATAAAAACGTAGTAAGAAATTAAATAAAATATAAAATATTTTATGGGAATCGAACCCGCGATCCGAAAATATTTTATGGGAGTCGAACCCGGAATCCTTGCGTTGCGTAGCGGAAGCTCTACCACACATGCAATTTGTTGTTATTTCATGAATATTAAGACAAGCTAGTAATGTGAGAAAATTATACCCACAACCTACTTTGATCCTGATCGGTTACACAACATGAAATGCTACGGCCCGTACTCCGTGAACCACCCCACCCTGTATAATTATGACGTACTCGAACGTTCTTGACGTGACGGTGTTCAAGTCTTTCGCACATTATCTATTTACTGAACATATTTTGTCATTCTCCGTCTTCTCTTCTTAATGATAACGACTCCTTACAAAGTTGTAAATAATAATTTTTAAGCTGTTAAAAGCAATCGCTACTAGTAATCAAGTAATAAAGGAACTATTGTTGTGGAATAACTATCTTGCACAATACATGCTTTGTAGACGTACGTAGTATATGCAATATGCATGTATTTGTACATGTACAACCACTCTTATAATCACTAACGATGACGCGAGACGTAATTGTGCTTTTGACAAAATCGTTTGTTGTTGATTATTTAGCGATGGTTATTGGAAGTTCTAAAATTGCTACTTCATTCGATGACGTTAGGTAATTATTCTTAGTTCGTGACTAATTTCTTTTTATTTGATCATGTAACAAATTAGTACCACCTTAACATCAAACTTGACTTTCCGTATTGACGCAGAAAGAGGTAACAACTTGATTGACGCCTTTTGTATAATACGGTGTAATACTATCAATGATAAAAAAATGTAGATATCAAAGTATCCTAATCTAGCGTTAATCGATCTAAAAATAATTTGAAGTGAGTATAACTGTGAGTTACTACGAAGTCACATTTAGGAAGCGTTGGTGGTAAAGAGAAAACTATGCTGTTTCAGGTAAATAACCAACGATTTTATAAAATTTACAAAATTAAAAATACTGCAGTTGTATTCGTACAAAATTGTAAATTAAATAAAGAAATTTCATTGGAAAGACAGTTTTACTTTGTAAGTTATCTTGGTTGGTGCGCGTCGCAATTTTAATGCGATTTACGAATGGCGTGATGTAATTGAACAAACAGATTAGAAAATGTTTATAATATTTGTTCTTCCCCGTAATTTGTCGAACTTGTCGCTCAGTAATTTGCCGTCTTCGAGATAAAATACGCATATCTAGGTAACTAAATTTTATTGAAGGAAGTGATGTCGAATGGCATCATAAAGACAGGTGGGTATAAGCCCTATTCAGCCCTTTGACGTCATTGCCACTCGTTACGTCATTGTTTCAGTTCGGGCTATTCAAGAGAAACGGGATTCATCGGATTGCCCTAGTTTCTGGTGGAAACACTGTAAAGGTGCAGTGTAAGCCATTCACCACCCAGTATATTATGAATGAAATATTAGTTTTGAGTATATGTATGGGGTTAACTTTAGTTATTTTTTTTGTAGCACAGTGATACGTAACTTAAAATTTCCTTTTACTTTTATGCAGGAAAGAACTCTTAAACGTCTTTTATATAGTATATTGTATTAAATATAACTGCAAACAGATATGTATACTTGATTTAAAAATGGTATACAAAGATTAGGTTATCGTGTTTTGAGCAGATACTGTCTGTTGCTGTGACTGAAACTATAACAATAATTAGAGAAATGCAGTTACGTTAGTTCTGATTTAGGTTTTCACAAAAATTTCTTGACTTTTGACGTTGTTAACAATTTTAAATATTCCAAAAACCTCATGTATTTCACCAAATATAGTAGTATTGGTAAAGATAATTAATAAATTAATTGCAAAATATAATTTAATTTATAACACTTAATAACATTTTGGAAACAATATGGGAATAAAAAAGGTACTTATGGTACCAAGCTAAACGCGGCATGAGTTTGGTTACTTTCGTTTACCCTTTATGATTCGAAACAAAGTTCTGAGCGCAGCTTAAGCACTAAAATGCAAATAACTAGCGAAATTAAATACGTACTTTACACTGTTTACAAGTGTTTCTATTTGCTAAATAAGAAAATAAAAGGTAAAAACACTTTTATTATTCAGCGCGTGTATAACACAGAAAACATATTGGTAACAGAGTTAACAACCATATGTTCATTATGATTACCAATAGCGGCAACAAAAACACTAAAAACCCAACTAGCGCCCGATGTCGTCATGTTATGGCCCCTTTTTCAAAGGCCCTTCAAATACAAATTTCTATAATTAAGTTTTCAATTAATATGTCTATTTAAAATTGAAAAAATACGTGGTCAATATTTTTCGTACTACAATGTAAATTTGAATTTAAAAAAAAAAAAGTAGTAAACAACCATGTTGCAGGTTAGTTTGAGTACTATGTTGTTCGGCTTTTTTATCATAATTGTGCAGTCACATTGACAAAGGTCGTTCAAGTAAATCATGCAAATGAAACAAATGTACGCATATAAATAACTAAATGTTTTAAATCAATCATTTACTGTGGCATTGGTCAATACTAAACGCTATTTTAAAATTGCACCTGTATGAATTTTCTGGTAGCCTAATTAAAATTATTTTGTTTTTTTAACATATTGTATTCTAAAATTGGTCCTACTCACGTTAGTAGTGTATTATATACCAAGGGACTGAAGTGTTTCATATAATCCCGATTGTGAAATAATCACACTAGGGATTGAATAAAAAACCTCAGTCCTGTGGTATACAGGCTGTCCAAGATAAGAGTGCATGCACGGGGATTTCGTAAACGGTAAGAAATAGAGATTCGGTTAAATGAGAAGAATTGTTCAGCACCTCAAGTACTAGTAAAATCCACATTCAATTCTTACAATTTTTGCTTTATTTTCAGTACAGACCGAAAAAAACTAACATTTTCAGTTTTCGTTTTTTGTGTATGATTTGGTTATTATCAAAGATAGCGCAAAGAGGTTTTAAATTAAAATTTTTATAGGTCGTTCGCTTTTCAAGATATTGACATTAACTTCGCTTTTTTAAATATGCGTCAAAGGCGGCCATGTCATTATTGAATAGAGCTCCTTTTTTCCTTTTCTTTGATATAAGGTTTGATTGCTTTATTTTTACAAATAACTAAGTTATAAGCATTTTTTATAGTAGGTTGTGGAAAACTGTTTTCTTTTAGTAGGCTGAAAATTAACAAAAATAAAGAAAACAAAAAACAAAAGGCTGCATTTCTTTCCATTGTGGTTTGATCAGTTTATCTTTCTAAATAACGAAGTTATAAGTTATAAGTGAGAAATTGTTTTCTCACGGTAAACTGTAAAAAAATGGAACAAAAATACCTGAATGTTTCAACTATTAAAAATGTATGTTCGTATAACAATTAAAAGACGTTTTCACGCTACCGGCAATGTAAGTAGGCCTTACATCCATAGCTACAGGGATCGTAAGTGGCTGATAACATTCGTGTACTAGTTACCCTTGACGACGGAACTTAATAGTGTCACTTACATTCCTAGGAAAATAATGTTGATTTTAACTGTTCGTTGATATGGTAACAAGCACAGACAACTTAGAATAATGGGGCTTTTAAAAAATAATTCCGATGACAGCTGTTGCCGGTAGCGTGAAAAATTTAATAAGTAACACGGAATGTATCGACTAATAACATCCTCGGCAGGCGATAAGCTTCGGCTCCGCCTCAGCTAGTATTCGCCTACCTCGTATGTTATTACGTCCTTACATTCCTTGATACTTAAATAACTATTAACTTTTAGATACTCCTGCTAAGTAATAAAATACGAAAATGAAGATAAATTTAGAATGACAATAAACTCTTGTAAATATGCAGATATTTCCAAAACAAATTAAATAGTACTCATCTCTGATTATCATACGATCATACATTTTCAATAGTTTCATTCCCTGAAACATTCCGGTGTTTATTTTTGTTTTTTCACAGCCTACTGTAAGCAAACAATTTCTCGCTTATAACTTTATTATTTGGGAAGATAAACGGATCAAACCTCAATGGAAACAAATGCAGCCTTTGTTTTTTGTTTTCTTGTTCTTTTGTTAATGGTCAGCCTACTCAAAAAAACAGTTTTTCACAGCCTACTATAAAAAAAATATTTCTTGCTTATAACTCCGTTATTTGTAAAAATAAACCCATTAAACCTTATACCAGAGAAAAGAGGAAAAAGAGCTCTATTCAATGATGACATGGCCGCCTTTGACGCATATTGAAAAAAGCGAAGTTAATGTCAATATCTTGAAAATTGAAGCATTTATAAAAATTATAATTTGATATTCGAATTCTGTGAAAAAAAAGAGTCTTAATAATGTCAAAACCTCTTTGCGCTATCTTCGATACTAATCAAATTATACACAAAAAACAAAAACTGAAAATTTTAGTTTTTTCAGTCTATACTGAAAATTAAGCAGACATACTAGGATTTGAATGTGGATCATAGTAGCACTTGAAATGCTGAACAATTGTTCTCATTTAACCGAAACTCTATCTCTTACCGTTTACGAGATCCCTATGTATGCACTCCTTATCTTGGACGCTATTTTTTTGCACTTCCGAAGAATTTAAAATCAAAATAGTTGAAATTTTAAATGTTGTCAACGTGACAATTCAGCCTTCTAAAACGTCAAAATTAAAATCGTAGTTTCTGTTGGTTTGAAAATGTTTAATCCCTGCGGCGTTAAAAGTGACACTTTCTTCCGCGAAAAAAGGAATTAAATTAGTACTTTTACTTCCGGAAGAGCAAAAAAGAATTTTTTAGAATTATATACAGAGACTGTGTCTTTCGTATAAGGTTTAAATAAATAGATATTGTTAAAGTGATTAAGTATTTTATATACAGATACTCATTTAACAGTATATTATGCAACGAATCTATAATGATAGCTATTAATACACGAGTGACACGAATTCAAACGAGTGTATTAATAGCCATTATATAAGAGTTGCATACACTATTTTTAGTACGTATCGTGAATTTAAAAATTATATTTATTAAAAATATTTATTTGAACATTATACTTAAAAAAAACTCTAATTGTTTTGCGAGAAAACAGAGTCAACAACTCTTGTAACCATTGTTATCAAAAACAATGCTTTGCTGCTATTGGTCAGTTTGGGTCATTTCATAATGAAAATGTGTATCGAAATGGGTATCATTATAGTATAGGCAGCGCACACTTAATAAGCAAATTAAAACAGGGAGTAGAAAAATATACATATGAGCCATTTATTTTATATTGTGGAAATATGTTTAAAAATAAGAAATAAGCTTTCAAGCAATGATAGAACAATTTTTTATAATCACATTTGCAATTTTTTGAATCACACGTAGCATACTTACCTTTCATTTAATAAGGCAAACGGTGCATGTAGCAATTTGATCTTGATCATTTTTGTAGCAAAATATTTTCTGAATTGGGTTTGTCACCTTTCTTTTCATAACTAGCACAAATTACTATCTGGCACTCATGTAGAATATTTTTTAATACCTGTAATTATCGTTTTGGCGACAAACCTACGGGCCAACTAAAAGGGTTGACCGGACGGAACGCGAAGGTTAAATACTAATCATTATTTGTTGCAATAAATAAATGTCAGTTCTACATTTGCCGGAACGAAAAAATACCGGTATTTACTTAAAATAATTACGGTTACGGTTTATGCCTACGGTTTAAGAAATTTTTAATTTTGGTTTTCGTTACGATTACGACTCGGAAAATTTTGTTTTATTTTTCGGTTTTAGTTTCGGTTACGGTGCACGTCTCTGGCAATAAGCCGTTAAAATAATAGTTTTCAAAAATCGTAGCGGCCACTATTTTGAAACTAGAAATTTTGGTAAAAGGCATTAGATTTCTATAAGATTCAGCTTATAAATTTTCAAATTGACGATTTCTGCATAAGTGCTACCAAAAACATTGTCTAGCTTCCGGTTTCGTTTTTTTAGTTTCTGCGTAAACGCTTCCATAAAAACATGTCTTACTTCCTTTTCCGGTTTGGATTTTCTTTACGCTTATTTTGTCAATCAGTTTCAGTGTACTAACATTCTGAAGCTCAATGGCGTCTCACCCACCCACAGACCAGTTTTTTGGGTTCCTGGATGTCCAATACATGTATTATGCGCAAAGTATAGGAAAGTAAAAATACTTTAAAAATAATTACCTTTTTTTCTTTCAAAAATTTTATATCTTCATGTTTTAAATTTGAATATTTAAATCTAGATAAGATTAGGTGCTGCACTTAAAAAGTTAGTTTGGATATTATTCCACTATCACTGATGAGCAATTTCGCTTAATTAGAAATGCTTTATCGTACACAGTTTATTAGAAAAGGGGCGTTAATTTCCAAATGTCAAACATTCACAGTTAGGTCAGTTCTTAGAAAATATTTTTGTCAACTTCATACTTTTTATGGTTCCAAAAATTCTAATAGATACTATTGTGCACCTTTAGGGCTGTAACAAAAACTAAAGTTTATGTGATCTGATGACTCATTTTTGAGTAAATATGCGTTATAGCCATTTTTTTAAATCGTAGTAGCTAATATTTAATGTATATTTCGAAAAATTCGCTTTCGCCGTCCACATACTGTGTTTTCAGATTTTGATATACCGCTTTTTTAGCACATCAAATTTTTAGTTTCTGTTTTCGGTTAGGTATCGTAAAAAGATGTTTTTGAACCAATGGATTTTCGTTCTAGCTAGGTATTCTAAATTTCATTAAAATCGGTGTAGTTGTCCAGATTTCGAACATTAGACAGACATACACTTACATGCAAATAGAAATATTTTTAAATACACTTTTTTGTATTTTTGTGTTTTTGTTGGTTACTTATCTTAATCTTGTAAACTATGTTATGCGTGTTTTGGAAAACAAAATACTTTTAAAATGCCATTCTAAAACAAATGTAGTTTACATTAGTATACTTTGTACTTCAATTAAGGTAGCCAATATCCCATTGGAGAGTTTCAAACATACCGTAATTTAAGTATCTACCGCGCGATCATTACAATTTTGATGATGAATGAACTGCATGTCTTACTTTATACCATAAATTATAGTTGTCAAAACGACAAGTTAATTAATTGTAGGTTTGTAAACTAAAGATGACACTACTTTGGTTTTCCATGGCAAGAGTTGACCAAAAATTTTAATGATCACCCGATACATAATAGTTTTTCTACTTCCATGTTTTAATTCACGTTTTAAGTGTGCGCTGCCTATACTATAATAATACCCATTTCGATACAGATTTTCATTATGAAATGACCCAAACTGACTAATAACAGCAAAGCATTGTTTTTGGTAACCATGGTTACAAGAGTTGTTGACATTTCTCAGTTAACATCGCAAAACAGTTCGAGTTTTTTTAAGTATAATGTTCAAATAAATTTTTTTAATGAATATTTTTTTAAATTAAGAATGCAAAATCTTCGCGATTTATAGTTTTGGAAGACGTTGCAACTATGCATTATAAGCTGGGTTTATTTTTAAAATGTAATAATAAAAAACACATACTTGATTTAATTGCAGAATCACAAACATATACGATCAAGGGTAACTAAATGCATGTCTCTTAGCTTTAAATTGTACAGCGTTGCCAAATTGAAAAACCTGTAAGTGCTTATAATTTAAAGACTCTTCGTCTAAGACCAAATTGGTGTTAAAGTTTTTTGCTTGTTTTTCAACGTAGAATTGCGTGCGGTAATTATTAGCCGCACGTTTTAATACACCCTGTATAATGTCTATTAAATATTAATACACTCGTTTGAGTTACGAAACTCGCTACCGCCCGTGTCGTAATTTCGCTCGTGTATTAATAGCTATCATTATAGATTCGTTGCATAATATGCTTATTGCTATTAGCATGTAGAAAAATAAAATCGTGCAAAACTATCCTAATGGATATTTTTGACATTTATAAATAGATAATATGTTAAACACTTTATGAACACAAATAACAGTCATTATGGGCTATAATATGCACAAATGATTCAGAATTCTGAATGCTTAAGACGAATCGATTGATATATGTTGTTTGAATGCTTTGGTTAGGTACAAAAATGGTAGCGCTTGATTTTCTGGTTCAAGGCCTAAATAAATAAATTAGGTCGTCCGTTGAATAGGTGTTTATTTATTGCTATTCGAATATCTATTTTTATCTGTTTTAGTTTTGCCGTTTGTACCAGGCACTGCAATCACAAAGTTAAACTTTTAGTATGCTGATTCCTACGAAGGTACATTTATTATGTGTCTTATCAGAAGACAATACTTTGACTGTTGTAAACTAAAATTCTTATGTGCACGCAAAACAATAAGTAGTAGTTCCCGTTCTATTGATTTAACGGCAAAAGTAATCTCAACGGATTAGTTGGGCACTGTCATGAGGTCAGGCTAATGTTATTTCTACTTAAAAAGATCATGAAGAGCTAAATAGATGCCGTGCATTGCTTAAATTGCGCATTTTCAAACATGAAACAAAAATAATAAAGATTAGCGGAACTCGTAGTTTACGCTCACGCTTTTAAAATGTAATAAATAAGGCATTAGCTGTGTCGAGTCGCAAGACATTTACCGAATGTGTCCCGCAGTATTGTATATTCTCAAATACTTAAAGTCAGCGACTGAACTGAACATACGTAACTACTAAGCAGTCATGCGATTGTTTATTATTTTGTAGTTAAATTTTGTAGTTCATTAGTGTTTTTAATTTAAATTTTCACATTAGAAACTCCTTTAACTGTAGAAATGAATGTCTGTCCTTGATTCCTATCAATGGTGATTGTGTATGGCAGGTTCGGTTAGATAAGGTTAGTAATATGGAATTTTGTGTTTTAAAACTGTAAATGACAATCCAGTACCCGAGGGTGATAGAATAATTGTAGGTAATAAAACAACAATTTCAGATATCTGCTGATGCCTCTTGAAATATCAGCTGCAACGCTGATTTGAGTTATTTACGATTATCTTCACGCACGGCATCATTTGCATGATCTGACCTGCAGTTCTCTCCCGTGTCGTTTCTGGTACTAATCTATTCTTGATCCTGCTGTATGTAAAATTCTAGCCCGTTGGAAGGCATCCGTTAGCGCAACATGTGTATTCTCCGATGACTCTGATGTGGGATTGCCAGCTATCGACAGTTTATGTCCCATTCATACACACAAACCGTACTCTAAAGTTTGCTTACCTTTATCGAAAACTGCAGCGGCCCACTATACCAACGAATATGCGTGTCTTATATAATGGACGCGTTAATATGTGGCTTCTAGTAGCGGAGGCCTTCACGCCACTAAAATTTGAGACAGGCAGAAGAGATCCTGATACAGATAGGATAGGTAATGAAACCCGTGGGCTATGCCTTCCATATTTTTTTATTAGAATATATAAGCGAATGAATTAGGTAGCGTAGCCGGCTTATAGCAAATCCTGATATTTTTCCTGTGCCCCAACATTTTGTGGCGACGTATTCAGTAACATTCTCAACACACCTTATTTATTATGTTAACGCGTTTAGATGTTTAGGGTAAAACTACACGGACGGATTTATCGGTGCGTGTTTCACGCTGCGAGTCCCACGCCCAAGTGTAATGCATAGTTATAAATGTACTGAACTACACGAGCGTTATACACGCGGCGTTTTGTGAGCGTGGACGGAAGCAACGCTGCATGCGACGCTAAATACGTCGGGCGGAGATAACGCCAGGAGTGCAACACATTGTTTTGTCTAGAAGTAAACTACACGAACGGCGTATTAAACGCTGATTACAGTCTCAGTCGAAAACGTAAATACACACTCATTGCAGCAATACAACCTACTTGTACAACATCCATTATGCCACCGACTGTATTAATGACGATATTAACGCTCTCGTGTAGTCGCTTCGTATTACTCGCAGCGTGAAACACGCACCGATAAATCCGTCCGTGTAGTTTTACCCTTATGTAACAGTCACGCAGTAGAGTCGGGCCCATGAAGCTGCAATACCGGCGGAATGTATTAATTACATCATTGTCTCTCTTTTAATAAATTTGCTATCATTTGTTTGGAAAGAAAAACGTGTGGCGTAGTGCACGGGTTCTGTTAGTTGTATAACGGGGTGGCCATTTTTCTGGAAAACCGGGAAAAGTCAGGGAATTTAAATTTTTTTATTTTGTTCAGGGAGTTGTACCAATTTCAACGTAAAGTCAGGGAAAATTGATGGGTAAAATACAATACTCTTATGTAGTAATTCACATCATAGACTTTAAACCGTTTGGAGGCTTTAAAGATTATTCCCCTATCCGAATATACTCATCCACCCACAGTGACACATTTTCTAAAAAAAATGCCTGTTTTTGAGTTCCAACGTATTTTTTTGTCAAAATTTCGATTTCAAAAATTTTTATGTAACCAGTAGGTAGTTTTCGCTTATCGCTTTACTTTAGAAGTTATGTAATAACAATTTTAACCACGTTTTATTATTTAACCCTAGATTGTACAATTATGCAATAGTATTTTAACCTAATTTCCCTAAATTGTTAGGAGCTGAAATAGAAAATTGATAATGTAAATCTATTATTTGCTACCAAAAAGCCACCATTTTTGTGTATTATCTATTATCTGCTTTCGATTCAAACTGTTATGCAATAATGAAATATCGATTACTTCCTGTGTAATATTGCCATAATAGGTTATTAACAAACAAGATATTGAAATATGCAGCATTCATAAAATATGTAATGGTTGTACTTCTGTTATAAATAGATTTTTTATAATTAACATTCATCATTTAGTAAATTTGAGAGTATTTCAAATAAGTCATTAAACATCTGTTGTTAGATCAAGCTAGCAATGTGTTTGGATATGGTTATTTAATATGTAACTACTGTAGTACAGATGTGATTTTTGTTAAGATAATACATGTCCGTGCATAAACTTGTCTGCTATCGGTATCATTGGAACAAGAAGTAGATTTTAAAAATACCAAAAATATTCAACACGCTATAATACAATAATTAACGACTTATATTAATTATTATTTGAAGATAGAAGGCAATGGAAACATCTTGATATACAGGATGTTCTGGAAAAAGTAGTTGTAAAATCTTACTAATAAGTAATACCATAGATTCTGGGTATGTAAATATGTATATTTAAACAAACTCACACGTATATACAAAAGTGTTTCGTTTCAGAGTTACGGCGTTTAAAGTAAAACTTGAAACACTTTTAGTCACTGTGCTTTTAGTCACAGATTTCTATATAAGTTTACTGAATACACGACTGCTACACAAAAAATTAAGTCAGACGCCATTTTGTACAAGGTCAAAGTCAGTTTTGTGATATTTTACAAATTCAAATACTGTTTTGCATTTCCTGTGACTGAAAACTTTATTCTAGTTATATCTTGCCTAATCTGGAAATGGGTATGAGCGTTATAATAGTGCAGTATGTAAGTCGTTTTTTAAATCCATGGAATCAACCTCTAATTTTTATGCAGCAGATACAAAGCTTTTCAATTTTTTCTTCACTCAGTCATATATACTGCAATCTGACATAGGTAAACTGGAAACCTGGTCATACGAGTAGTTGCTCAAATTGAATGCAAGAAAATGTACAGTGTTGCCTATTCGTTACAATAACTCTAAAATTAACTATGTACGTGCTAAACGGTGTAATACTAAGAGAAGTGGAGCAACAAGTTGACTTGGGTGTAGTGATTAGTGCAGACTTAAAACAGTCGCATCATGTTGCCTCAGTAGATAAACTGGCAAGTTCTGTTACCGTACCATTATGTTTTTGATGAAGCACTATCGGCTTTGCCGCCTGCTCTAAATGTAAAAAAAAATGTCTTGAAAAACCATACAAGCTGTTTCACAGAGCGCAAGTATCAAAGTTTCTCTACAGACATGTCTGTCTTAATTTAGAAGAAATAATGGCAAGTCACCTTTGTGGTGACAGCGGTTTTGAACTAGATCACTCCCTTACAAGGAACCCGGGTTCAATTCCCATAAAGTTCTTTTTTTTTTTAAATTATTTTTTCTTTTATTCATGTTCTACGACATTTTTATTAAATACAAAGTGATCGAAGTAGTTTTAAAATTACTCGATATATTTGCAAAAAATTCTTTATTTTGTATTGCGTAAACAACACCGGCAATACGTAATAAAAGCTGATTTTTTTATGTTATTTAATAATAAAAAAATATTCGATGTCGTAAGAGCATGCAATAATTTAAAGAAATAAAAAAAGGGGGAATTTTATGGGACTTGAACCTGCGATTCTCGCATTGTTAAGTTAGTGCTCTATTTCAAGACCACTCCCACCGAACACCTGATTTGCTCTTATTTCATGGATATTAATACAAGCATTACAACGGATACATCTGTAGAAAACTTGCGTCGATTCGAACCAAATTACGTAGGTATAGACGTTGACACCCGAGCTTATTTCACTTCTGCAACAATAATTATTGCTGTCCCAACAGGAATTTGTAGATGACACAGTATCGTTAATAAAAGCTTAACAATAACCCCGTACTCTGTGAAACATCTTGTATGTACTGGATTCTATGCTTTATTCCGATATTGATATTACAATAACATGGAAAGATGGGTTAGCTTCTTTTTTGTACGGTATTACTTGTGTTTGATTTTGTGGACATTTAATAATGATCCCAATTCTGGTTCAAAAAGAGGAAATCTGCGTTTTCTACATTTTGCAACAATTTTATTAGTCATCTTTCACAAAATATGTATTTATTTACTGCTAATATGTAAATTAAAACTGTTAAACGTACATAAATAAAAAAATAATGTACAATATCGCCTGAAGAGTTATTAATTATGTTTTCGCTTATCGCGGTATATCATATTTATCGCATTTCCAATGACAAAATGCTGTGCAATGTGAAGATTACAAAAAAAATAACGAAGTAAAAATGGTGGAATCTAAATTGTTTGGTATACATCAGCAAGCATTCAGTATTCACTTAAAGAATATAGAATTGCTTTGATAGCAACTATCTTCTATAATATCTATTGATTCGCTTTTTATCTGTAATTCAATGGCACATGGATTCTAATAATAAATGAATTATTAAAAATCAATGCATTTTGTGAGTTCTTTTTTAAATCGGAAAAAATTAGGTGTTGCTGTAAATAAAATTTGTTTTAATCGTTAGGGGTCAGTTACAAAAAAAATTGAAATGTTTCTATTTCTTATTTAACGTACTTTTCACTGGCTTTGTAGTTTTAGTTAAATTGCAGATCGTAAATAAATTTAATAAATGCGAATGTAGTATAAGTTTTGGTGATGTAAAACGCAGTAATTGCTTTGTACTTGGAGTTACATTGTTTGTAATTATTATCAGGAAAATGTTAATAATCTTATAGGTGGAATAAGGTACTATTGTGTTTGAAGAAAGTACACTGTAGTTTTTTTTAAATATAATATGCTTCATTAATTATAAATTTCTAAACAAATACTTACATTAACATCGATACAATCATGTATGTGTAGGTTCTTTGAAGTTTCATGCTTGTAGGGACCCATAAGGCTACACTTTAAATGATTTTTAAATGGAGTGACTGACATTTAACAAGCTTTTGGCATTTAAATACCAACCATCATATTGACTGAATGTCTTTTGCTTTTGACAGTTTTCGGCACAATAAAATGGAGCTAGTGAGAGATACTAGGTCAATATAAAGGTTAACTAATAGAATTCTTTGTTTTCAGTAATAATTAATGAGGATCGTTATGAACCAGGAGCCCTTAGGGGTTGCTCCAGATCTTGTAGCACCATGTGATTTAAAACGCTGGAGTGAAGTTGCTCCAACACATTATCTTACCGATTACAGCAACAGCGGAGAGCCTCCCAAACATATTTCATCTCCATTTCAATACGATGACGAAATTAATCATAAGATCATTCTTTGGTAAGATTAGTTTTGTTGCATTTTCAACATAAACAATAGAATGATTTCCAAATAGTATAAAAGTTATAAAAGAACTTAAAAAGGGTGATAAGTATTATTTTATATTGTCAGTTAACCTTTTTAACATTTTACTTAATAAGTTGCCTATCAGCTTAAGCCATTTGGAATAAAACGTTTACCAATATTTCACTTGTGTATGTACCTAACCTAATCCTATGTTTTTTCCGAACTCAACTTTATTACTGAATTTTCTAGAAATGAGTTCAAAGAATGTAATTTAATTATAGAGTGGGGTTTCTTAGTATTAGTACAGTTGGTTATGTACGACTAATTTGTTTTAAATTTATTTTCACTTATTAGGATGGGCGACATATCATCACTACAAGTAGATGCCATAGTCAATTCTACAAATGAATCTATGAATGACAGTAACCCAGTTAGTGACCGGATATTTCAGAGAGCAGGATCAGATCTTAAAGAAGAAATTAATTTAGATATAAGAGGTGAATTTATTAACTGTCAATTTGATTATATGTTCCATAATGTATAAATTTATTACGCAGAATGCCGAACAGGAGAAATAAGAGTAACTCAAGGACATGCATTACCTGCCCGATATATAATCCATACCGTAGGACCCAAATACAATATTAAATATCAATCTGCAGCTGAAAACACTTTACATATTTGTTATCGGTAAGTTATGTATTTAACTTGGTAAACTTTATTAAGATGGTAAGAATATTCTGTGAATTATTCAATTTTGTCTTATTCGTTTGTTATATTAAGTTATTGTGTATGCAAGTTTGATTGAAATATTAATTAGTAATACAGCAGAGCAATTGCTATAAGTATAGACTTTATACACTTTCAACTTCAAGAATACATAAGTGGAACACCATCTCATGTCTAGAGTTTCACCTATTTTCTTTCGCCTAATATTGTTTACTTGTAAAGACCTGAAAGCAGTGTATGTAGTTTCTAGGATATGCAAGCATATTTTTCTAATTCAGAAATAGAACAAGTAATGCTATTAATAGCTACATATTATCAACTTTGTTTGACATTCTGACTGAACTTAAAAACTAGCACATTAAAAATGTAGTATCTACCTACCGCTGAAGCAGTCTCTAGAGTGACATTAACTATGATAATAAAAGGTGCACGAAGAGCTTTTCCATGTTAATTATTTTATGAGATATTTAATGCTACTTATAGGTTTGGCAAGTATTATTTTAATATAAATGTGCCTATTGTTTTGGAACAATGGAGGTTCTATTGTAGTTGGCTTCTGTTAACAATAATTATTTTTTTCATTAACTTTCTTGCTGTTATACGTAGTTTATGTAAAGGGAAAGTATTGCGGTCAATAAAAAAATCACCTGTGATATGTTGAAAATTTAAAAAAAACCTTGTTTTCTACGTCGTAGAAAACGCGCGTGCCAAGTGTGGATTCACGTAGCCATGAATATTTGTAAAAATTTAAAATGGATAGGTAAAAATTAAATTCAAAAGTATCCATGGATACCCGAATCCCTCACTTGGCTCGTCAAGTATCCCTCTTCTTTGTCACACACATTAGTTGCCTATGTTTAAAGTGAAATAGTGACAATCTATATGTGCACACTTTACAAACCCAGGTGCCCTAATACTGGAAAACCAAACTCGGGTCATGAGATTGGTAATAGCACTCGAATGAAACTAAATAATGAGGTTGGTTCTAAACTATTATCTAACAAGAGGGGCAAGGCGTTACCTGCATTAAAAATTAGCGGATCTAAGCAAGAAGTTGGATGAGGTATTAGGTGATCCCAATCTTTTTGCTGCCCGTTTGTCGTCATAACGGTTTTTAAAAATTTTTGGAATTTTGACTTCAAATTTGGTATAGGTATGAAGTGTCTAAAAGAACAACTTGCTATAGAAAATATTCTGCAAGATTTCATTCTATTTGATTACCTGAAAAATTACAGAAATGGGACTAGTTAGGCATAGTAGACGCAATAGCTTCTTCTTCTTCCTCTTGTTATAGGCCAGTGGCCTGTTTAATACCTGCAACTAGTGCTGGTTCTGTGAGCCTCTTTGCATGTATGCCAGGCAGGACGCTATGGCTATGCCTTACGCTTTTTTTTGTTTCTTTTTTCTATTAATTAAGAAGCTGATTAAGTAGGTATTGTAGCGGTCTGCAAAGTAGCAGAAGATATCATAAGGCATAGCCTACGGGTTTAGTTGTTTCTTTTTAAAGCGAACCTTAGTCTAAACGCAGTAGTTTGTTCCTTGCATGTTTGTTATTGTACCTTCAGCTCCCATTATTTGGATCAAGTTTAATATTTTCTTTAACGAAGTAGTTATTAAAACATTTGCTGAATGTAGAATCTCAGGTGTTAATTTTGTGAAAGGTGTTATGAGAGAGCAGTTTTTCAAAACTTATCTTTCCATTAAGAGATAAATAGTATATTTGATTTGGTCTCTTGCACACTAGATAATAATAGATTCACTAACCTTTTATCGCAGTATAAATACTATGAGAAGAGGAGAGCGGGAAACGCTTGTGTACGCCCATAAGCAAGTATTACTAACATCCACCTATATGCGCTCATGTGCATTCTGCACGTTTTACCGTAGTAGAAATTTGTGTGGCTCTATTGTGCTTTATTAGTGTTACTGGAATTTAATTATGAGTTTAAGAAAAGGTGGCAGTTGGTGTTCCGCACCAAACTCTACAAATAATTTAAACACATTGTTGAAGTAAGCAATGACAACATATTTTGTTCCTTTAAAACTTACAAAAACAAGAACAAATATACATATGAAAATTTATGGATGCCTGGAGAAAGCTTGTTTTTATAATATTAGCAAAGGGGAAGAGAAATGTTTGTTTAATTTAAAGAATCACAAGAAGTTCACTATGCAGGTAATTTTTTGTTGGAAAATATTAAGTATATTTCCATGTATGGCGTACTACGATAATTTTTCTATTCATTACTTGTTAAATGGTTTATACGATTAAGATTGTATTGTGCATTAAATTTTAACAGCAGAGATTTGCAACAAAACCCCACTAAAAATTTAAAAATTACAAAATTAACACTAAATGTTAGATTAGTGCTTTGTATACTTATCGTGAATTTGCTTCGTTTCGTCTTGTTTGGGTCACTTTAACATCAATGTGTTGACATGTCTTGGAGCTTCTTGTTCTCGTAGAGTATTATTCTGTGGTTTTATTAAGTAAAATTCATAATTCAGCTGCATTGTGTTTGTTTTCGTAAGCTGCTTCAAGACATCAAATACCTAATCATTAAAATAAAAGTATTCAAACAATAATCGAAGTTATAATTCAATTATTTCATTATATACAATACTGTTAGTAAATGTACTCCCTTTTCCTTTAAAATATTTAAGTGTCCCTGTTAATTGTTCACAAGTGTTCTTAGTTGTAATGTGCCTCTGTGAATTCCTTGTAACTGTAACAACTGCTGCTAGTGCTGTTGTAAATGAATTTGTAGATTATGAAATGTCTGTTCTTGATTGTTATTCGGAGTTAGTCAATCGTGAAGCACTGTACGTAAGCATTTTTCTTGCCTCCAGGGCCCGGGAGGCACCTCCTGACGCAATTTTTAATAAATCAACAACCGAATTTGTCTGCAAAAGTTGATGCCCATAAATGTAATAGTAGCTACTTAATCACTAAATTAAGAAATAAAACAACAGTAAAAACATTCTTATATGTGCCCCGCCTCACTAAGTGACAGCTACATAATCATTTCGTTTAAAATAATAAATAGGATATAAGATCCCGTCCTCGTGTTATGGTGAGACAGTTAGGAATTTACTAGATAGATTGGTAGATACATAGATATTTTTGGGTAGCTCTTTTAGAATGGAATGAGTGTAAATGTATACTAAGAGCAAGGGTAAATTGTTCTTTTATTTGTTATGTACTGAGTGCATTATGAAAATAATATTCAGAAAGCAGAAATAATAACAATACACCAGTTGCGGCTCGTGAATATTTACTGCGGGAGGACGGCAAATTTAAAAAGAAAAAAAACTTTTAGTTAACAGTGCTATAAATTAAATCCATATGCCTTTCTTTGTGATTTACAAAATAGTTAATAGTCATTGAAACTGTTGGTGTTTTAAATGGTGTGTTTTATCTTCCCATTTAATTAATTTAAATCTTGAACACAGGTCGCTGTGCAGGAAAAGACACACCACATTGTTAGACAAATAAAACAAAACAAAGCTCTTCTCACATTTACACATGTGCTTTATTTTTGCTATTGTTAGGTTGATTAATTCTTAAGTTATAAGTTAATATGAGAGTGGGTCCATCTTTTTAATTTGAAACTTCACCCTATATGTAAACTAACATTGTTTTACAAAAACATTGCTCTACTTAAGTAAAACTTAAACGGTATTATACATTCTAGAAAAGCAGTGTATGTTATTTATGTAATAGTTTGCTTTGCGTGTGCTAGGGAGGGCGTCGCCAAATATTACCTCTTTTATGAGCCGCTACTGCCATTAGACTAGCAAAATGGTAGCTTGTAAATAACAAGGTTTATAAATTGTTCTGTTTTGAACGTGCATATGTGCCTACTTTGTTAATAACAAACCTACTGCTGTAATTTAAATGTTGAATATATTATGCCTACTTTTAGTTATTAGATTAACCATTTCAAACGATGCAATATATAAAAAGGTTTTCAGAATATTAATAAGTAATTAAAAAATTTTTTTTCAGAAATGTTCTCCAGAAGTCTCAAGAAATCGGCTTGCATTCAATAGCTATTTGTGTTATTAATTCTGTTAAGAGAAATTACCCACCAGATGAAGGTGCTCATATAGCTTTACGTAAGTATTTTTTTTGTGCCAATTTTTAAATAGTTGGTTTAGATTACGGAGGACAATTTTTTTTATAATATGTTTGAAATACCTACTCATATAAATAAAATAATTAAATAATGTTGGAATGAAAAAGATTGAAAACAAATTATATGCACAGTTGTTTCTAGTTCTTGTCCAATTTCTTTGTTTCTTAATTTTTTTTCATTTTTAATTTTAAACATGGTAGAATGCTGCTGTTTATGTTCCTTGGTATGTTTTTAGCGATAACGACAGCAGGCGCACCAAAGTGCACACAGGTATAGGCGGGAACCAATAACAGCAGTTTCCAATTTAAACCTACACTTTTCAATTTAAATCTTAGCAGTTTGTATTTTTAAACTTGGCAATTTTAAAATAAAAACGTAGCACAATATTTACTGGGCGTTATAACAAAAAAAACGTAGCAAAACCTAAAAACAACTTGGCGCTAAAATACCACTCGTTTCTGATTTGTCTATCTTGGCCTTGCTATAGGAATTACAGTTTACTCAAGTGCAACATTTATGTATTTTTGCATTGAAATATTTTAAATTAACTACACTGTAAAGGAAAAATACACAAAAAAAATAAATGTTAAATATTTTTGGAAAAAAATGAACAAACTAAAATATTTAAATTTTCTCACCCAACTTCATATTTAGAATCTTAATGTAATTACAAAACAACTTTTCCTTATGGCAATTTTCGATATTTTGATAAATAAGGGTATTTCAGGCCATTTTAAAATTTTAAAAAGACATTTTGACGGTGTCGTAGTTGTGACACGGCAAAATATTTTTGGTTATTTTGTGGTTGTTAATCATGCTGAAACTAATGCCGAAACCCATTTAAAAAAAGACAAATGAATAAA
Organism: Ctenicera cuprea; assembly: GCA_958336395.1. Lineage (NCBI taxonomy): Eukaryota > Metazoa > Arthropoda > Insecta > Coleoptera > Elateridae > Ctenicera > Ctenicera cuprea. Next base: position 25,855,051 of record OY284490.1, read on the forward strand.
AAAGTGTTCCATATGATGCAGACTTTTTGGCAGTCACTGTTTTATTAACATATTTCCTATTTGTAAAGCTACTTTATGGTATATGGTCTAATTTTTTTGCCAAATGCTACCTATAAAAAACAAAAAAAAAATTTTTGTATGTAGCTATGAAGTTTGAGAATGCAGTTTAAATGATGATTTTTGTATCAAAGGAAACCTATTAAAAGCGTTTGCACTCAAGGTTGCAATCAGTAAACTAATCCTATTACCACACCTGCATAACGTCATTTAATATCAGCTGTTCATGTTTCACTTTTGTACCAGTATTGTATACTTTTAGTATTAATTAGGTGGAAATACCTATTACGTACTTAGTAAATAAAAACTTTTTTTTATAGGCACTGTTAGGAGATTTCTTGAACAACATGGAAGTTCACTTGACACAGTGGTATTTGCTGTGGGAAGTTCAGATTTAGGAATTTATGAAATATTACTGCCTTTATATTTTCCTCGCTCCAAACTTGAAGAAGATGCTGCACGTTGGCAGCTTCCTCCTGATATCGGTGGACCTGATGGTGAACCTTTAATACCCGATCGACAAATTCGCATAATTGACAATCCACAACATACATTACATCGTAAGTATTGTTAAATAAATAACTATTTAAAATTAATAGTACCTATAATAATAAAATAAAACACTTGGAAATTGCTTCACAATTTGTTGGTTTTTATTTACTCGACTCGAGTTTCAACCATCTCGATTATCTTCAGGAGTTTACAATACAACTAAAAGCACAAAACTTTATTTTATTAATATACTATTAATTTTAAATAGTTAAATATTTATTAATAATGTTTCACCACGTGCCTACCACACAATCGATTCAAAATAGTAAGTATTGTTGTTTAAATAAAAACATCATTTGATTTGTTGTTGTGCCTTATTGAAATTTCAATATCTGGTGGCATATTAACACCAGATCAATTACATTTCCCTGTTCTAATCTCTGAAAACTACACATAAATTGTCTTATAAGAAATTAAGGGTTTATTTAGGTTTGTATGTCGATGTATCTATAATTTATTAGTATATAGATTTGATCTCGTTTGACCTATAAGACCAGGGAGAAAATTATTAGAGATATATTTAATTTAGGTAAAGGAACATAAAAATTAAGATGGTGAATGTAGCTATTCTTGTAGTTTTGTAGTTATTAAATTGTATATGAAACCACAAGTTTTAGGCCACAAAAATTTAAAAATTTACCCGATGAGGAACAGTCTGTAGTGAAGACATAGACTTTAAATGTAACTGAATATAATTAACTTAAATACATTATTGTTAAGAACTTAATGAATGATAATAAGACTATTGTAAGCAATATCATGAATATATAAAAAAAATTTAATGTTGTACATTTTATAAAGCCCAAGTGTAAAGTCTGAAACTAATTTTTTGGTATTCTTTTGTTTCCGAACTATGATGTCATAGACAATTTCTATATTTTTGCCTTCATATTTGGATAGAGGTTCTATTCTCAATTCAGACATATGTCAAAGTATGACATTGAAATGGACAGTTTTCAAGATAATCAAGTTTAAAATAAAAAAACGGCATAAAAAATTGAGTTAGCCATTGTTAGTTAGTTAGTTAGTTAGTCAGTTAGAATATTGATAGTTTGTTTGGAAACGATCAAAATTTCATTTGGCAAAATAACATTAATTAACTAAATATAATAATTAAATTAGGTGCTCAAATATCCATTTATTTCTTGGCAATATCCAAGCCGAAATCTGAAATCCTGGAGAACATTGCGGAGGGTTTAAATAAATGGCTTTTGCAAAGTGTTGCACTTAGCAACCATACTTGTTTATTACTGTATTATAAGGCTAAAGGGGTTGTTTACTACTTTATTAATAAGTTGGAGCTTTACTTTGTTGAAGTTTATTTTAATTTATTGTAAATAAAACTTTACTTAACTTCAACAGGTTTATTTTAGCCTTATACGTATTTTAACGTGTTTACACGTCATTATCAAAGGGAACACTAACTGTTTACTTTTAATCTTGTCTTCGATAATGACGTGTAAACACGTTGAAATACATATAAAGCTATAATAAAAAACCTGTTGAAGTTAAGAATTGTTTTATTTACAATAAATTGTTTACTACTTCTTAAATATATATACAAAAATCCTTATGTATTTCACAAATATATTGCATATCCATTATACTAATTCATAGCCATATCTATGACTAATTGCTTAATTAAAGATAATTTGTTCATTAGTTAATTAAAAAATATAGTTTAATTTATTATACTAATCTAAAGTGGATTTTTGGAGGATATGATGTCATTATACGGTAAATGATAATAATACTGATAAATATTAAATTGTATAGTATAATATAATCTAAAAAAATAATTAATAGTTACTTTAGACTAAAAATCATCATAAAATTTCTTTTAGAACCGATATTCATAATTTAAATCTGACGTATAAAGGTACTATTACTCCACTTTTTCACCGCACCGAAATTAAATTTTCGTATCAGATATCTAAATTATATAATAGTATTCCTCTAGATATAAAAAACTCTTCGATAAAAATCTTTAATTTCAACTTTAGGCAATTTCTCCTTAAAATATCAAAATAGCTAATAATTTAGTCTTCAAAATTTATTGTTTCTATATTGATTCTGCATGCTTTTAATGTATCTCCATATCTTTTAATTAATTAGTTAATTTAATTTAGTAAATATTCAATGTTAGTTGTAAGTAATACGTAACGTTTTTTTACTGCAATTTTCATTTTCAAGGTGACTATAGAAGAACAAATGCAGTCTTACTGTATTTGAATGGTCACCTTTTGTGTTTTGAGAATTGTATGAATTTTTAGTGGAATAAATGATTTATTATTATTATAAACGCAAAACACTTCTTTATGAAATAATAATATACTAGACGATGACAGCCCAAAACGTTGACCACAGTCAACTGTTAACAGAAAACAGTGATATTAACAGAAGAAAACGAAAACAGTTAGAAATAAGCAGTTCAACGTACAAGGCATGCATGTGTTTGCTGCTAAATGACTTCATATTTTGGCGTACTTTTCAACTGCCTTCTAGAATACAAATTTTAATAATTCAAATTTGCAGTTAATAAACCGTTTGTTTAAAAAATAAAAATATACGGGGGTAATATTTTTCATTCTACAATGTAAATTTGAAAAAAAAATACAGTCAAATTTGACTAATCTAGGTATGATAGTTTGAAAAATTTGTAACTTGTAAAGCCAACTTTTTCTAAAACAAAACACATGTCACCACTGTTTTTTAATATTTGATTTGCGTTGTTTAATCCTTGTTGCAATTTGAATAAAAACTGTATTTTTAAGTTTTTTAATAACAGTGGCGCGCATGTCTTTTTCTTTAGAAAAATTTGATCTTATTACCCACATGTACGCTCTTAGTGGTATTTTAATTATATCCAAAAAGTTTATAAGGAATGAGAATTTTCAATAGAATGTTCCAAGCCATTCCTGAAATTTTATGAAATAACTATTAAAAAATAAAAATTTAACACCTCATATCTCGAAAACTAAGCTGTTGCAGACATATGTTTTTGTCATATTTTAGATAAAGAATCTTTCTCTGAACAGGGGCCCATGTTTTTCAACACACCCTGTATAACCAATACAAAAATATCTAGTTCATGGACTTAAATTTATCGTCAGAATTGCATCAAAACGAAGTATAATTTCCTTTTCTCGGAAAATACACTCACCGGCACGAAAAACCTTAGTTTTTTTTAGAAAAACGCAAAATTTTAGATTTTTATAAATAAATACTTAAACTATTGTCTAAAAACAAACAAAACAACTTTTAATTAATTTTAACGATTATTAACTGTTTATTTAAAGTAAAAAAACTGCTGTCAAGACAAAATGAAAACAGTCAAAAACAGCAACATTTTGGTTTTGCAGCAAAAAGGCGTTTAAACAATAAAAACAAACAATTCTTCTGCTAGCAATCAGTAAAAGTTTTTCAATAGCGTGTATTGCCTCCATGTGCATTAACAATTGCTCGCATTTGTTGGGGCATCCCTAAAATTGAGTGTGTAATGTCTTCCTGAGGAATAAGTTCCCATTCCTCTAGAAGTGCTTGCGGCAACTCATTCAAAGTCAAAGGAGCAGGAACACGACTTCGAATTCTTCGACCAACCATGTCCCAAACATGTTCAATGGGATTGGCATCTGGACTTACTGCTGGCCACTTCATAATGGGGATGTTAACTTCGTCCAAATATTGTAGGGTGTGAGGTCTTGCATTATCATGCATCAAGAGAAAATTATCTCCAACAAAAGGAGCATATGGAACAACAAAATCTTGAAGAATCTTATTAACATACCGGACAGCTGTCAGGGAGCCTCCTGGAACGATGCACAACTCTGTATGTGGCGTTAAAGAAATTCTAGCCCAAACCATAGCTGAACCTCCTTGGTAGCTGACTTTAGGGCTAAAGGTACATTCAGCAAATCGCTCTCCTGGTCTTTGCCATACTCTTTCACGGCCATCGGGAGATCGCAGAGAAAACCTTGACTCGTCTGTGAATAAAACTGGTCTCCATTCGTTTTCTCCCCAGTTTATGTGATTCCTGGCAAATTGAAGTTGCGCTACACGATGACGCCTGAGAAGTTCTGGACCTGTAGCAGGTCTGCGACTGGTAAAATTTCTTTCTCCAAGTCCTCGTCTAACTGTCCGCTTGCTTACGTTTACATCCTGGACATGATGAAAACGATTTCTGATTTCTACAGCTGTAGAATGACGATTTCGCAAACTTTGTAACATGATAAAGCGGCCATCATGGGCGTTAGTTCGTCATTGCGGGCCAGTTCCAGGTCGTCTTGTGTTGCCACCAGTTTCCAAAAAACGTGTATGAACTCGTTGCACAGTACTTCTGGATACTCCATATTGCAAAGCCACAAATCGCTGACTTCTTACGTCTTGAAGTAATACAACAATAGCAGACGCTGTTTCAGGGTTTACAGCCATGATTGTGAATGTTAAAAAATAATCTGAGCTTTAGTTTGTGTTTGGCATTTGTTAATTTCGTCAAAACAATAAAAACAATTGAATATGCCAAGATAACTTTGCAGAAATGCAATAATTTCTGCGGCCATTATTTTTACCCAAATGCAACGCATACTTGAAACCATGTAAACAAACAATTTATAAACAAATTGAGAGCAGTTTTTTCTCACAATCGAATCTAAACAGATTAGGAAAGAAGTTACATTTGAAAACTTTAGTGTTTTTTATGTTATAACTATAAAAAAATTAACATTTACTTAAAAAGTTGGGTGGCCCGTTTTTCTTGCCGGTTTCAAAGTGTAATATGCAATTACCCAACACTTTTTAACGTATAAATTAATTTTCTTTGACCTTTATATGATTTTCATTAGATGTTACAAATTTTGTTTTATGTTACCATGGATATGAAATTTGAGCATTTATTATACGTATAGTATGATCAAAAAGTCATTGGATAGTGGTTGCTGTGGAATTGACAAGACATCTATGAAATTATTTATTTCTATTAGTTTTGACATTTACTTTCAAAATTCAGCGGATTATAATTAAAAATGTTTCAAGCAGAACATAAAATTTTTATGATTAGAGCATATATAAACCCAGTTACCGTTTTCACCACGATTTCCATTAGGGTAATATGCTCTAATCATAATCATAAAAATGTTCTGTTTGAAACATTTTTAATTATAATTCGCTGACTTTTGAAAGTAAATGTCAAAAGTAATAGAAATAAATAATTTCATAGATTACTTGTCAATTCCACAGCAACTGCTATCCAAAGACTTTTTGATCATATATTATAATATCTTCTTAAAACATATCATATGCCACAGCGCCCTTTGTGGGGAATAATTTACGTTTGATTTGGAGAGAGCCAGTAAGATTGCAGTTCCAAGTTTGCATTAGCGCCATCCATAAAACAAAATACCAAAATTAAATTACTTCTTAAAAATTGACACTTTTAAATATATATCACGTGACTAAACGGCAGTTGTCAGCAGTGGTGTGTAGGGTAACCAAGGAGTTTCAGCCTAGGCAGCATAACAGTTTATATGTTGTGTTTATTAGTTTTACATCTTCCTAGCAGTGAAATTTTGATAAAATCGTTAATAGACATTAGTTAAACAGTGATAACTATTGTAACATGACCTAACGATCGAAAATATAAGCTCTAATCAGCTTTGTTCAGTTGGAATTGTGAAACAGGTTCACTTTTAATTTTGTTTTCTTAGATAAACTTCAAAATACCACTTTTTTACAGTGAATTTGCACCGTAGAGGTTTTAAACTCCAATTGACACAATTGGTTTTACCAAATATAAACAAAAAATACTTCAAAATTTAGAAAATACACGACAAAAACGATGTAAAGATATACACAGGTCACAGCGGCATGATGTATTACAATGATATTGGTCTTTTTTTTGCAGTTTTAAGAGATTGCATTAAAAATGGGCAAACTTATAAAATTAATATAATATCTATTTAGTTGTAGAAGGATTGTATATTTTTCTTTGTTAAAAGTTCAGCTTGGAAAATCTAGTATTAGTTTTCATTATAGGGCAGTTACTAAACATGTTCAAATTACGTAAATAAATATGCAATGCTGCAGCTCCTCAACCAGTTTGTTGCTTGCAATTCAAACACATTTTAATGTTAAATAAAACTGTTACATGTACTCGAAAAAAACACAGCACCCTTCCACATAAGTTACTAAATACCAGATACCTATTTCAGCAGCAAAGTTATCATCATCAGTGGTAAAGTGTCCTTTTCAGTTCGAGTGTGTTTTGTTCCTGTTACATGTATTTTAGTTAATTTAATATTTACTCACTCACACATTTACCAAATTCTTTTTAAAGAACATAACAAGCTGATATTGTTCAATTTGAAAAAATCCACTTTTTCAAAAAAACTGCTATTGTTGTGTAAACGTATTGACAGAGATTTAGAATCGTGTAAACAAAAATATTACCACAAATTTCTAAATGTAGTGTTACATGTAAAAATAGGCGAATATAGAACCGGTTTATACGCGTGGAATTCTAGAGATTTCGTGCTTGTTAGTTGAAGCATGGGGTAGTATGACTATTTGCATTCCTAAGATGAATATTGTAAGGCAAACTAACTTTAAAAAACTATTAAGAAGTGCAGTGTATTATTAATAACTTAAAACTACTTAAGTTACCTTGAAATTTATTCCAATTTTTTGATTGTATAAAATGATCCTTTCTTCATGTAAAAATAGATGCATTTTTACAATCGTGCAAAAAAATCACCATGTAAAACCAACTTTATTTAACTATACCCAGTAGTACAGCTAAGGCTATGCATTGAAATTTATTTTCCTTTGTTTCTTAAACTTGCATTAAATTTATCTTAGCTACAAACCACTGTTCTTTGTACTTTTCCTAAATCTCTTCAAACATTACTTATCTTTCTGTACAGATAAATGGTTTTTCTAACAAAAATTTGTTATTTTTAGTTGTAATTAAAACCTACTGTAACCATGACTTAGCTGTCTTTTCTAAATGTTTCTACTTATTTCTTGAAATACTTGTGTTTTCCATTTAAAGAAATAATTGTGTAGTGCATTTAATAGTTTGTTAAATTATTTGAGTAATCAGAAGAAGACAGCTAGCATAACCATGATTAATGAATCGTATGAATACTCATGTACGTAGTTTGGTAATCAAGGATTACTGTCATATAAGACACTTTAAAACAACCTTATTACATTAATGTAGTTTATTGACATTCTTATTGCTATGGTATGATTATCTACATATATTAAGTAAGAAAATCTGTTAATTTTATTGAAGAAAGATGCCATCTCATCTTTTTTCTATAAAACTTTTATAACTTATATGCTGCATAACATGTTACTCGAAATATTTCACATTCTTACAATAAATGAGTAAATACTGGCTAAAAAGTGGCTTTTATTGCAGCTGATGAAGAGTCAATAGATTTATCATCACATCTGGAGTCTTCAGTAACAGTGGGTGATCACGCATTTAGCCAAATGCAGGGTGATTTAGATCAACAACGCCTCTTGGGGGAACGCCCCTTGAATGATCCTTTGGCAGATATTATGGTCAGAGAAATTCAGCATCAAGAAAGGTTAGTAAATGTGAAATAATTCTTGTTACGATAAGACAGAAAATGTTTTTACTACTGGAATCTGTGACGAGCCAATTTTTAGTTTTAAAGCAATTGTCGCACTGGCAGGTCATCAGTGGTTAGTAGTAGGTTGCACATTAGAAAGTATTGACAGTAGATGTAATTAAAGTTTTCATTAGTATAAATCATTTCTGTATCTGTATAACGAGTGTTCTAAATATTTCTAGTTAAGTAGGCTGGTGCGTGATTTTATTAACGTTAATGCATTTCCTAATTTATTACTTATGCTTTATACCAAATTTTCGGTTGTGACAGTTGACAACGGTACTGTTAAACATATAGTGTACAGTTATGTACACAACAATAACTCTAAGACCTGCGTTATTTCACACCCCTTCTATTGTGTGGGCACCAATTATATTCAAAACTATAAGTAAGTGTCATTGCGTATGTTTCCACAGAACGTTTAGGTTGCGACCTATGCATCAATCTTACTCAAATTATTTAGGTCATTCAATGTAAACAAACGTCATATAATGAGTCCTCTACTTAGGTTGTGTCACTTTTTTTCGTGACCTGACCTAAGTTCAGACTTACCTAAGCACTCATTTAGCTGGTATGAACGCTCATTGCTCGACCCAAAGGGGCTTGATCTAAATAATACGTCATGTGCTTAACCGATCACGTTATGTTAAGCTGTATTAACATCAAATTAGAACTTTTCTTCTAAAAATGTGATGGAACAAGAAGAAAAAACAAATAGAATTAATTGGTCTAGGTAGGGAACTTGCACTTTTTTTTAGAACTTTGCAACAAAAAGCACACCCAACCAAAGTAGCTTATAACCAAACCTTGAAAAGATTTTCCAGCATACATAAATTGGTTACAGATGGCGCATATGTTTGGAACAAAGTGGGACTATACCAGATTTGATTCTTACCAGTAAGATGAGGGTGTATATGCTTGGTGCTCGGCATAAATTTGGCTCAGGGTATATGTCAGTTCACAAAACAAAACTTGGAGTAAACGTATTCTAATTAAAATTTTTTAAATAATTTAAATAATACCGAAATCAAGACACTTTTCAACTTAATTAATGAATGTAATCGAAGCAGTTAAAAAACACTAAAATTGTTTTTCAAAATTTCGGAAATTTTCGAAACAAATATGCTCTAAAATTGGCCAAACGTTTTTTTTTTTAATTTTGTAGTCTTATAGGGCAAGAGATTGGCTATAGTTTGGTTCGTGTCCCAGTCCACTAATTTTTCTATGACGCTTTTTTGAATTTTTGAAAATCGAAGATTCATGCCTCTCGTTTTAATGAACGGGTACGATGAAAAATATCTGTTTAACCTAACATGCTCATGAGTAATAGTAGAATAAGATTCGGAAATTAGTTTTTGGGCGCAGCAATATTTAAGGGGTTTAATTTTGGCGAACAAATTCGTTCTTCCGTTTTGGTTTAATAATTGAAATTTTGAAATTGCTACTCAGGTAGTTTATGAGTTTTGTTACTGTTGACTGTTGTTCCTCTCTTGTTTATGGTTAGTAAGTTGTCCTCGCAATAAGAGATTAGTAGGGTTTTATATTTAAATATCCTACAACTCAATTCTTAGTTAGATGTGCTGTAATTGTTGTGATTAGATATGCAATACTAATTATTTTGTATAAGTATGCAAAAGTACAGAGAGGCTAGGAAAACCCCGGCCATTTTTCTTGCGGCGGTCAAGAGATGGCGCTTTAGTAAAGAAAAATTAAATTAAAATACTGGCAACAACGCAGAATCCAAGACGTTTTAGTTATTAATACGCCCCATATTAAATCAGAACAACTAAAACGTCTTGGATTCTGCGTTGTTGCCAGTACTTTAATTTAATTTTTCTTTACTAAAGCGCCATCTCTTGACTGCCGCAAGAAAAGTGGCCGGGGTTTTCCTAGCCACTCTGTACAGGTGAAGTTCTTTGTCCATTTCTTCTTCACTGTTATATAAATGAGAGGCGGACTGCGTAGTAAATAATTTTATTTGGACAGCATAGAATACACATTAAAGTGTGGTCATGGGCATAGAATTTGTTAATCCTAATTAAGAAAACTTCTACTATTACAGTGAAACTAATTGCGCCAAAGTTCTAAATTTGTTATATATCTACCATGGGTTACTTTTTGAAATAATAATTAACTTAAGAAAGCAAGTGGTTAGCTTTCATATTTAAACCTGACCATTTAAGTAGTTTCGCCACAAATCTTTAAAACAAATTAAAGTATGACTTACTAACAAAGAAAAATATAAAGTTATACTTGTGGATCCCGGAGGCTAACCGCCTCGTTTGTTATTAATGAATGTAGGACACGGCGCCTTCTCTTTAAGAGAAATGCAAATAACCATAATTAAGGCATTTCAGCTGATCATAAATTTAAATATTACTCAGTCACTGAACATTAGTCACCTATCTATAATTAATGAATCAATAGAAGTTGCTTGTTGTTACCATCATTGATAGTTTTCTGATGTTTTTGTTTTAAATTGTTTAGTAACTTCATTTCTCATACAAAAATAATTCCAAATATAATTATGGTAGCCTTTAAGTTGTATCGTGATAATGGCCTTCTGAAAGTCAGTGTTATTAGGTACTTTGAGTTTTTCCTTGGGACTATTTAATTGTTTCCCACAATTGCATATCATATCATCATTACAATTGTTCTCATACTATTTGTTCCACGGATTGGAAAAAATACAAGTAAACAATGCCTATTGCTCAAGTTTTCTGCTTGTTGTTTCATTACCTTAAAATTATCTGTTATATTTTTATGCTATTATCTAGTAATCTAATGATAAATAATCTTAAACTTAACTTAACATTTGTTGGTTTGTGGACTCCAAAGTCTTTATGAGAATACAGTTGTAGTTAGTAGAAGTCCCCCTCCGTTCTCTCGAAATGGACGCAAAATCATCAAGTTCTTTATTTTGTGGAAAAGATTACCTAGAATTAAATAAAATCAGAGATGAGAGGAGAGAAGAATTCGCCAACACAAAACATGGGAGAGGAAGGATTAGCTTCCCTTAAAAATTAACTACAATCTTGTCCTCTGGATCAATCTAGTTTGAACCCGGATTTTTTTGTTGTCGATATAAAGATATAATTTAAAAAAAAATCGTAGCTGCCGTTTTGAAGATAATATTTGAGTTTCTGCACATTCTGTATCAAACTTTAGTAACAAATTTAATTTACAAAATTATGCTTTTTAAAGAATGATACTAAAATAATTCGGTAATTGCTGTACCGGAATTTTTTTCAAATTTATTTTCTGTTGAATTTTTGATACCCAACCCTTTCATTCCGTGTTTCATCAAAATTCTAAATCTCTCAAATGGGTATTTCCGAAAAAAAATTTTTTTTGTTGCTCGTCTTTAGAACGTGTTTTTCCTTAAATCCCCGGAATCGCAAATTTTTCATTAAACCGAAAAGTTTCTTATAGTAACTATCAAAGATAATAAAGATTTTATTATATGTTATTGTGGCAAAACTTTAAAATTCTATTTTTATGTACTATAATAAATTATTGATGGATGTGTAAAATTATTGGTATAATTTGTTCCAGTAATAACCATCTAATATATTAATTTTATAAACATCTACTAACTCTACCTATTTTTTAATCGAAAGTAATATAACTCCGTTTTTTCTCTATCTCTCTGATGAAATAGTGCTAGTTAATTTTGGATAATTCCATTCGTTCATGAAATTATTGTCTTAACTAGCGCTGGTTAACAATTAACCCAAGTTCATCGCAGAAAACCGCAGCAGGACATGTAATGTTATATCACACACAATTAATTACGGAATATGTTAAACTAACGGATCGGAAATCATCGCCCTTATTCGCTAACAAACGCAGCATAGCAGCGAGTGGATTTATTGTAATTTTATCTCGGGGTTTTCACTTATTGAAATCCACTGGTACCAAATAGTCTTTAAGAATATTCCAAATTCAAATACTAAGAAATCAGATTTCGCAAAAATATTTCAAATAACAAGCTTACAAAACGTAATTGAAAATATGAAAATAAATTTCTTGGCACGTTTTTAATTACTTCAAGTACCATACAAAATCACTTTAAGTACTTTGGGGTAATTCAAATACTTAAAGCACCTTAACATACCTAATTCAAATAAGCGAAATAATTCAAATACCACCTAAAAGTATTGAAGTTCTTTATACAGTAATTTAGACATGATTGTAATAACTATTGAACTAGTTTTAATGCTCAAAGTAATTTAAATACTTTAAGTACTTTTTTTATCATTCTTTGCGACTTATAAGCTAATAACAATTTATTAAACTTAAGCTTATCGTATGCAATAATGAAAGAGATAACGAAATGGTTAATGTATGTATATTAAAATATTAATGAAAAAAAGTAACAAAAATGCCAACATTTTTATTTAAAAACAGAAAGTAACGAACACTCAAAATATAGAAAACTTACAAATCAACATACTTACATAACCAAACACAGTCGGAAAAAGAGGAACTTACATTTTTAAGAAATTATGAATTATAAAAAACATTTTAACTTTCTTCCTTGTTTTAAAGCTGTTATGGTTTATAGGGAGGTGTTTAGAATACCTGATTTTAATGTAAGATGGCCAGACATGATTTTTAAAACTTTAATTTTAAACATGTTTCCAAATTTGGTCAAAAATTCTCACGTTATTATGTAGAAACATTTTACACACTTTTCAATAACTGAGCAACTGAAGAAACTTCGAAAACCAAATACTTTTCAAGAATTGTAATACTTCTGCGCTCTTGAAATAATCTATAGTAATTGAAATACCTGTCTGTCTTACGCATTTTTGAGTACTATGTCAAATAGTGTAGTGGAAAGGGGGTTTCCCCGTCTTAATGTTTAAATAAAGTAATAACTTAAACAATATTTATTTATTTTAATTGTATACGTATCTTGACATGTTTACATGCCATTATCAAAAATAAGATTAAAAATAAACAGTTGGTGTTGCTATAGGAACAGTAAAATTTGATGACTTGATCTTGGTTATATATGTCTGCAGATTTCTTGATTTCTTATTACAAAACTTCCAATAATGATGAATTCAAAAAATCAATTTGGCCATCTATTAAAGGTGCAGTTTTTAAATGTTTGTGAATTTTAAATGCTTCCAGTATAACTAATTTACGTCTATCATCATCAAATTGTAAAAATTTTATAGTGGTATTGGATGTCATTAAATGATTCTGTTGTAATAAGTGTTTAGCGTGATTGGATTTATGTGGATGTTTATATTTGTAACAACGTATGTGTTCTTTTACCTAATATCTAAATTTCCTATTGCCTGACCTATATAAACCGAATTACAGTGGTAGCAATTTTTTTTTGTAAATTCTAGATTTTATTACATCGCCTGTTTTTTTTGCATTAGACAAAGTGTTTAAAACATTTTCAGTTGTTTTAAAACTTACTTTACGTCAATGAGCATGATCTGTTAAAGTCACCATTATTGGATGTTTTGGAATAAGAAATCAAGTCATCAAGTTCCAGTGTTCCTATTACACTAGAAATTGTGTATTACGTTGCCCTATATTCTCTACCTAAGGTTCACACATGATATAATTGTTAATATAAACACAATGTGGTTGATGTCACATGTTAGAGTTATTTAGAAGACGTCAACTATTGTTGCTGTTGTCTGTTAATTTCAATCTTTAGTCTGGCATCACTAGATGATATTTTCAAAGCAGTCTAATGCTAATAATACAAAAGAAAAAATATACAATTTGATCCTCTTGCATGAATACAGTATGGATTATTGATATTCATTGAAATTAAAAATAAACGTATTGTTCTCAAAATGAAAGCGCTTTAGAAGTTCATAAATCAATGTTGCATACAACTGCTACATGTATTTCAAACTGAACACAAAGCATGTATCACAAAGTAGATCATATATCCTATTTAGTTGTAGTGAAGTGTTTCGAGTTTGAACTTACTTTGTTTTATTGTTTTGTTAATAGGACATTGTGGTTTTGGTCTAGCGGCTAAAGACTGCGCACATATTTTTTTAGGAGAAGCACATAAAACATTTTCGCGATTTAAAGTGAAAAAATCAACAGTTTTGTATTATTAAATATCCTAATATATAGGAGCGGATGTAGGGGGATCCAGGGGCGCGGATCATCTCCTTCTGATTTTGGAATGTTTGAAAGAAGAAAAATCAATGAAGGCTAATCGTGAGGTGTAAACGACATCCCACTTACGCCAATTGATTAACTGGTATATGCAGAATACGACTCTTTTTTAAACTAAATCACTAATTAGGGATAGCACTCCTCTTCCCCCCTCTTGCTTTTTAAAGGATTATTGTTTTTATGATATGTGGTGTTTAATAACCTAAAAATTAAATCTACGCACTTGAACACCTGCGAAACTATCGTTTTTTGATAATTACTCAGTTAGTTTGTTCTGGTTTGCGTACTCATTTAGCATTTTCATACCGAGTGAACAGAAAGTATATGAATATCGGGCTTGCGCAAATCCGTAGAATACGAATCTGACATACTTTTCGAATGCGCTAATATTTTCAGCAGAGCACCATTTTCCACCTGTGTTTAATTTTTACCTTCCTCGACATACGAAGTATAGTTATGAGAAGATATGGTTATCGTCAAAATTTCGAAAATTGGATCTTGACGAAAATCAACGTTTTAGTACCCGAGAATGCCGAAAAACCCGGTTTCGCCATAGTGTCAGTCTGCGTGGCTGAAAACTCAATTTTAGGTTTAAAATATTGATAATGATACTGGGATGAAACCCCACAGAAGCGAGATTTATCCGCCAAAAAGTGGAATGATGGGGGGGGGGGGTTGTTCTACTTCAATAATGACGCACTTGGAAAAGATTCGTTTTTACGCTTGTCGATTAGTCGATCTCGGCAAGCGCGATCTATCTAACAACCCCCAGTCATCAATCAAGCGGTGCATCTTTGGCCCACTCGTCGGTATTCTCTGATTCATGGCACCGTAGAAGTTAGCCTACGTGGCTTTTACATAAACATTGGAATCCACTCAGAAAATAATAATACGCTGTGTGTTTGGTTTAGTAATGAATTCAATAATACAGGCATTCAGTGTAAACCCAATTTTCTTATTTGCATTGAAAACTGTGCTGGTCTGATACACATCAGTATATACGAATGCATGCCTTATATAATAGATGCGTACAGACTTTGCTTCTAGTAGCAGAGGTTCGTCATCGCTAAAAGGTGAGAGAGGTGGAACGCATTCGGATTTAATATATAGATAGATATAAATAACAAAAATACAGCAATGTTTCGTTCTCAGTCTAAAACGTTTACAAATTTTCGACTAGGTATGTTTTCAATTCAAAGTGTATTGAGGAGAGGGACACTGTGTACTTGTGGGAAGTCAGTGCCGCCGGTGGCGACGTCCCTGTGAATATGACCAGCTTCGATAGATTTTACTCACAGATCTACAGGGTGTTTCACGGAGTACGAGCTATAGCATTTTAATCATGTTATACATCGAAGTACGTTGTCTACAGAGATCTCTCACATTATGACGTTCTTATTAAATACAAAGCGATGGAAGTATTTTTTTCAATTATCTTTTAATTGGTAAATCATAACGAAAAGATAAAAAAAATTGTATCAGAATTGAAACCGGGATCTTTGTATTGTTGAGCCAGTGCTTTATCTTAAGGCCATTCCCATCAAACATGTGATCTGCTCTTACTTTATGGATAGTAAGACAAGCACTGATTGTGATAAAATTTTGTAAACAACCTACAGTAATCCTAAGCAAATTAACAAATGGTTAAGTTAAAATGCGATGACCTGTACTTCGCGAAATACCCGTTCATGCGGATCCTGACGCTCCCGAATTTTGGCCTCTCTGTATCCTCTATCTGGTATTAAGTCGTTGTTTAAACTATTTTTATTGTAAATTATTACTGTCATTGCGAAATAGTAATGTTAAGATTACACGAGATGTCAGTCGTAAATCTACTAGGATATCTTTTTTTTTAAGAATTATTCATCGTA
The DNA here is from genome assembly GCA_958336395.1 of Ctenicera cuprea. Classification (NCBI taxonomy): domain Eukaryota; kingdom Metazoa; phylum Arthropoda; class Insecta; order Coleoptera; family Elateridae; genus Ctenicera; species Ctenicera cuprea. The sequence continues at coordinate 25,871,333 of OY284490.1, forward strand.
TTTCTCTTGTACTTTAGAAAGTTATAATGATGATTGTTATTTATAGAAAAATATTTTTAATTTTTGCATTTCACGGACAATTATTTACGACACCTTAGTTCTATGAAAATATTGTTCTACAATCAGAAACAGTGCCCCGTTACATTGGATAGGATTATTTATGTTCTTGGTGTGTACCTTCTCAAATATTGTAATATGAGGATAACAATGCATGAGTTTATTTACTCTTCAATTAACAGTCGCTTGTTTGTACAAAAAAGACGTCATTATTTTTTATGACGGATTGTTGTACTAATGCTTTATGACATCGTTGTACCTACTGTTGTTTTAATTTGTAGTGTATTTTAATAACTTATTGTATTGCTGTTCTCTGATCCGAGTACAATAATTAGTTTCACATTATTTTAACAAATAACTTACAAAGGTTCAATTCAGTACTAGGGCCATCATGGACACTAAAATGTTTTCTAAAATTACACTCGATTATAGAAGCACAATGTGATAATTTTAAGCACAAAACAAACATTTGCTTAAAAAATGTTAAAGTGTACTGAAACAGGAGTAATGAGATTAAGATTTTGCTGCTTTAAAAATATAATTACCTCTTATTAGCGTATCTTAATTGTTTTCAAGTAGTCACATAAATTTATGTTTGCTTTTGAGCAGTTATCATACAAAAAACCAGCTGCACAGGACTTACAATAAATAATAAAATAACTAACTTGAACGGAATTATTACGTTGGAGTTGCGCGTTTACAATTTCGAAGTTGATCACCTAAAAACAGAAGCAGCGTAGTTGGCTTCCAACTATCACACAAGGTAGCATTTTGCAGTTTGCTCTTTGCTCTTGTAGTGAAAGCGTTTCGCGATGTTACAGATGAATTAGTGGCTAGCTTGAGTTTTACTGACAATTTTATTATTTCTTGATGTGATGAGTTAATTTCTAGTTATGGCTGTAGATATCGAGCAACCCGCTTTATTCAGTACTTTAACAAAATTTTTTGGATTGTCTGGAGAATTTGACCAGGATAGGTATGACTCTCTGCTACTATTTTTAAAAATTAGACCACCAACTTTAAGTAAAAATAAAACATTATAATTAGATGTGCAGTGTAAATTTAAATCATAACAAAATAAAACATAAATATATGCTGTCGGTTGGACTCATTGATTATTTGAATATTTAAATTCTATTTGTCTCATAAGAGTGAGTATTTATGCAATCATTGCAGAGTAGAACATCGATTTTTCTATTTACAAACAAGAATACACGCACTCTGAATTGTGCTAGCAATTTACTTCACTGTAAGTATAACCTAGCATAAATATTGAGTATGATCCTATTTATCCCATCATCGTTTTGAAATAAAATAAATGGTAGTGTTTTCAAAAAAAAATAGAAATGTCTGATTTTTTACACATTTAATCAGCCGTTTTCTACCTTTTATAGTAGTTTCCACACTGATAAATTAAATGATGTAAATGTATTTGTGTGAAAAGTGCTCATTATCATAAAATGTTTTGGTTTTATAAAAATCGTCATTGTGAAATTCTTAATCTTTGCCTTCATTTGAACATGGGGGTACAAAATAATAATTGTTAAAATTACCGAACTGTCTCATAAGTCACCGATTTGGCGTTTTACTCGTGTTTATTAAAGCTGACAAGTTACTATTTCCAGATCTATAGTAAGATCAAAAAGTCTTTGGATATCGGTTGCTGTGGAATTGACAAGTCATCTATGAAATTATTTAATTCTATTAGTTTTGACATTTACTTTCAAAAGTCAGCCGATTATAATTAAAAATGTTTCAAACAGAACATAAAATTTTTATGATTAGACCATATTACCGTGGATGGAAATTATTCAACTAATTTATGTTTAAATGAATTCCGTGAAAGATTTCCCAACTTCGCCATAATCGGGCGAGATTTAGAAGTAAGTAATTCTATAGATAGCTTTGAAATTCCACAGCAACCGCGATCCAAAGACTTTTTGATCTTACTATACAAATTAACTTTGTAGCGACGCAATTGGTTGTGGTGTCCATTGGTGGAAATTGAATGTATCCTGATTAACTCTTTTTTTTTGGTCCTTGATCCTATGAAACTCTTTTGTTTTGCGTTGTTTTGAATAGATCCTATATTTGTAGAGGGGGGGGAGTAAACATCTCTTGGTGATGTTCATGACGCCGAAGTAAAAACTATTGGGGAAGCACTTCGCCTGTACTTTCCTGTACTAACAACAAATCATAAACTACCTGTTTAGAAATTCCATAGTCTTGTGGGTGGGCAGTTAACCGGTCAGAATTGTACTTGCATAGAGCGATTATTATAACACTGTACACACTAGGGGTAGAATTGTTTGTGAGACGAACAAATCGGTGTTTTAATTTTTTTTTGTAAGATTAAACTTGTCAGCCCACAAATTGAGAGGAGTGGAGGGATAGTCCCTCTTTAAATTTAAATTATATAAAAATTAAAATTATGATCTGATTTCGCTATGACTCATGATCAATTAACCGAAATAGAAATGTTTATCGTCCCCCCGTTTATTAAATAAAACAACACGAATCGCCTATTTTCCAAAATTCATAGAAGGCATCACAAAGAAACCAGTGGATTGCAACACCGATAAACTTGTAGCTTGTCTCTAGCTCTATGACCCTACAGAATTTAAAAACAAAGTCGTGTGAACAGTTTTTGAGCAATAATTTCTTAAAATGTCAATTTATTCGCAAATGTTTTCACTTGGCAATTGTCATGGTTCTAAAAATGCTCGTAGATAGTAACATTTGAAACCGTAGGCCTAATGTTTATGCCGATTTGACAGTTCGTTTTTGAGTAAATAGGGGTTAAAAGCCAAAATTTTCACAAAATCGTATAGGCCGCCCTTTTGAAGCTAGAGTTTTCGGGAAAAAAGCTTTCGATTACTCTTAACGCCCTCTATCATATTCTGCTCTTAAACTTTTATAATTCCGTATTTGAAAAAATACTGCAAAAAAACATATCTTTCTTCCGTTCACGGTTCCTCATTGTAATGAAACTTGCTAGCGCGACGAATTTTCAAATTCTGAATATATTTTAAGGTTTTAAATGCTTTTTAAACTCCTTTCGGAGTCTCAATACTAGCTTTAGTGTTTATTGTGTCTTCTAAAAGTTTCTCGAAATACTCGTTTTTTATTCCGAACGCTTTTTACTTTCCCATGCTTCTAATGAAGTTGCTATATACTATCGCATTATTGATTAATTAAATTGGTTTAAACACTTTTGAGAATTTAACATGGAATATAGGAAGCCTTACAAATTAATTATTACGCAGTATTTGGAAAGTAAATAAGGTACTGGATGCATCGTTTGTTTTTGCGATCAAAACGTTATAATATTAAATCATTGTATCACTTTAAATTTATATTAATGGGCAGGGAATCATAATCCTTAAAAACATAACTCTGTTCATGTCTAACTGGGTTTTTACAAAAAAACTGTAATTTTGTTTTTGTAATGACTTATTACAGTGTGTATCCGTGTAAGTAATAGATCCCTAAAAAATCATTTGGGAACAATAATGAGTGCATATCACAGAAATACTAAGCAATCTACATTCTACATATTATTAGATCGTTACAGTATTAGACAGTTATAAAACAATAGACACTAATGCATCTTTTGTGTTCAAATCTATCATAACTAAATTGATTTTTAATTTAGTGGAAATGAGAATATCATTTACATCTACCCATGTATCGTTGCAGGGTGTTGCAAAATTAGACTAGCAAACTTCGGGAGGTAATTTCGTAGGTCATTCTAAGAGAAAAAGTGCACATGAACTTATGTTCTAAACTGCTTCCTTAAGGAGCTACAGTTTCATCACGTTTTAAACTAACATCTCCGCCATAAATTGAGATATTACTTGATTCAACTCTGTGTGAACATTTTGCTAGTGATGGTCTACAATTTCACACGTTTACGTTCCAATTCATCGACCAGGGACGTCGATGTATATATTATACTCGACGTATTTCTTAATATATTTTTAACACATTAAAGTTTGATTAGATTCTACTAATTTTTGCTGCTTAAGTCATAATTAAGAGCAATTATTGTTAATGTAGAACAAGAAAATAGTACACCTTTTAAATATTCTTCATATGTAGTGCGGAACTAATATGTGTCTTAAAGGGATGTTAATTTTTAAGAATCTTAACAATATTAGGTAATAGATATGTGATTTAGTTTCAACCGTCATATAGGCAAACGTAAAGAACTTTCAATTATTATTTAAGATAAATAACGAAAAATATTTCGGTCTTAAAAGGTATGTGTATTTGCTTAATATAAATTTTTTTGTTTTAATGTTTTACTAATACAGGGTGTCCACGGGTGGTGTTCAAAGGAGGTAAAACTTTTTTATATTTGAGTTATCAAAAAAATTGCTTGATTTCAAACTCCTGAATATGCAAAAAACGTTTGAAGTGCCAAATAAAATTTTAAAATATGTTTTTTAAAATTATGGACTTGTAAAACAATGTTGATGTAATAGGTCAATGTCATCCTTCTCTTGTTGCTGAATTGTAGAAACAGGGTTGAAAACTGCGTGGAGAAAAGGGGACATGTTATTGAATAAACGTTATTGTTATTATTATGAAGCAGCTGTTCTGTTCATAAATTTTGAACGTTTATGTAATGACTGATTTTCTAGAAGCACACTAGAAGTAATTGTCAATGATATCCGCCTACTACATTAACATTTTTTAAATTAATATTATGATAAAAAATTAAAGAAAAAATACGATTGAAATTTTACTTGGCAACTAATCTTAAATATTTTTACATATTGTATTGTATATTTGGATTGTACGTAAATCCAAAAGTTTTCCCGGTCACACTGTACATCATGTGTATTTTTTGAACATTCCTCAATTTTGCGTATGTATTACATGTGAAACGGAATTAATCTACGAACATGTCGTAGTTATTTTGATAAAATCAAAGGGTTCTGTAGCAGAAGCTTGTATAGTTTGCGATAACGAAAGAAAACCCAGAGAGAACGTGTATTGTCATTATTTTGTTATCTAAAGATACAACAATAAAATCGACAAACACCAACAACGTCTATTCTCTTCCTGTTACTCCTGTTATCAGGAACCCTATAGAAAAGCTATTAGAAACTATTTCGTACCTCGATTTAGACTCTTCCGTTTATGTTTCTGTATACGTTTTACGTTGTGAAAGGCAACTAGATTGTCAAGGTTGCATTCTCAATTTAAATTTCTATAAAAAGTTTATATCCAGAGCAATCCAGAATCCACAAAAGTTGCAAGTAATTGATTTTTAAATATCTTGTTGCGCCTTATGTAATATTTAACCTTTTAGTCTATTAGAAGCTGAGTGCACCTCCACTCCCTTCTCGACTATCCTATTACTCGTTTATTTTTCGAAAATTATTAAAACTCGAATCAAACAAAAACATGCGCTTTGCAAATATAAGGCGTCATTTAATTTAAATTCTTGATTCGTATTGCAAATGAGGTAGGTCCCTTTTTTAAGCAAACATGTTTGGTAACTGAATTTTAAACAGATTACGTTGCCTACGTTTTATTCAAATATTGTGTAAATCTGGAGATATATTAATAAGATTTTTTTGTTTTGTTTATTTACGTAATTTGCACTTCCTACTTTGTAGAAGTCGGACGCTCGGCTACATTTTCTGGTGTCTACCCTTTGGATTTGGTGATAAGTCTTAGTAGCAGAAATAGGTCAACCATAAATAATTATAAATTGAAAAAAAAGAACCGAATTAAAGTAGTCTCATGTATTATTTATAGTGGTGAAGTATGTATGCGAATACGTGGTATGAGAGCGAAAATTTTGCTATTTGTTAACGGTTTATTTTTGTAGAATGTCTTGCTTTGAAATTTTGAAAACATAGAGTTGTACCCAATAGCCCAAATGCCTTTTTCGGAATGCTGTATCTTCGAAGGCCGCTACGAATTTTTGAAGATGTTGATTTTAATACCCGATTACAAAATATTCAATCAGTAAAATTATCATATTATTTAATATTCCTTAATAAGTATAATCATGTGATGAAAATATATTTTTGTAACTATGAAAATTGTAAAAATGTCAGGTTTTCAAAGTTTTGAAAATTTACAAAAAATTATTTTCCAAAAATTGTCCACACCATTTACTTTTTTAAACTTTGAGCCGATTGAGCTTGCAGTGAACTACAAATTCGTTTTTACTAATTTCCCAAATTTTATTTTTGACACCTTCCAGGAATGTTTGAAATATGTATGTATTTAAAATTGATTCATTATTCATTCAAACGCCAACCGTTATAATAAACCTTTAACAGTTTGATAGACTATTTGAAGTAGTTTAAGAGGATAAAAATAATTCTAATATATTTTAAAAATTACGGGAAGAACGATATACTTTTTAATATCACCGACGCGTTTTTTTAGTTAAAAAATATATTTTTCATTCTTTGTATATATTTGATAACTTTTCAAATAAACTATTTATCACAATTTTTGGTCAGAAGCCTAGCGTCTTACGTGAGAAGTGTCGTGCACTGTAGAGCGACGTAGAGTTACGCTTATGCTACATTTTCAAGTTTGATGTTTATATTGTGATTGTACTTTCACGGTATGTCCTGTCTCAAACTCGTACCTGGCAGCCCGCAGACCAGACACAGCGCGACAGGGACAGGAGATCAGAACACGCAAATGCGCAAAAAGAAAGAAAATACAATGCTACACGCTTATGAGCAAAATGTTTCAGATCTCTTAGAACCCGGTGTAGATGTAAATTTCAATCACTTATTGGTGTGAGAATATTTAAAACGTAAAAAGTATGGGAAAATATCAGCGACGTATTTCGACCATTTTTTAAATAACATTTGAAATGTTGCAGAAATATTTTACAAAAATCATAATAATTTAATTATAAATAGAAAAACATTTTCTCGTTTTCACACCTGTTTGTGGACACACTTTACATTGTAATATGATGATAATGCAAATTATCATAAAGAAGCTAAATGGATCATTTTATTTTACGGAAAAGTAGAAGTAAAAGCGCATTAAATAATATATAAGTCTGCACTTTCCGCATTCTATCACTCGTATTATAAATAGTAGAAAACTGCAAAATGATAGAACTTCCTTGCACGTAATCCACATTTTTAATGGTTTTCAAATACATATTTAAAACAATCTTTTCTCAATATATGTTTTGGCTACATGTCGGTAATTACTATACATATAATTTGGAACATACTTATAGTCTATTATAATTTTATAATTATATAGTAAGATCAAAAAGTCTTTGGATAGCGGTTGCTGTGGAATTGACAAGTCATCTATGAAATTATTTATTTCTATTAGTTTTGACATTTAATTTCAAACGTCAGCGGATTATAATTAAAAATGTTGCAAACAGAACATACAATTTTTATGATTAGACCATATTACCGTGGATGGAAATCGTGGTGAAAACGGTAACTAAGTTTATTCACCTAATTTATGTTTAAATGAATTCCGTGAAAGATTTCGCCATAATCGAGCGAGATTTAGAAGTAAGTAATTCTATAGATACCTTTGAAGTTCCACAGCAACCGCGATCCAATGACTTTTTGATCATACTATATATAGGTACACATATTTTTTTGTTTAAATACAAACTGAAGTAAATTGGATACTAAGCAACAATTATGTCATTAGCGGCACCATCAATTTATGTAAACTGAAATTTAATTAACTCATGATTGCATTTTATATTAATTTACATCAAGCGATTCAAACTAGGAATTAAAAAAATATTAAGTAACATGAGTATAATTTGGTACGGGCAGTATTAACACCTTTTCGTCTGAATTTTTTACTTTTATAAAATTGTATTTTAATAATATTTAACATGAACAAACACATAAATATACAGACAATACCAAATAATAAAGTAATTTAATTATGGAAATCACACTCCCTCTTGAAGGATAATGATGGAAACGCCAGCGGCCTTCCAGATTGGACACAGCCGGCGAAATGGTGCTCCGAAAGATCGGGGTCCGCGTGATAATTGGGCGGGGGGCTTACAGGTTCTGCTGGTCTAAAACTCTCTCTCCCAATCGGGGTGGAAATGTTGTGGGGCTGTAGAAGTAGCTGGATGCTGCAGAGCTCTGGGTGGCTTCAGGGCTCTAGGAGGAGCTTGCTGTTTGCTGTGCTGGTTACTTTGGGTGGCAAGCTTATGCTCCATTTGGAAGCAGGGCTCTAGGAAAACCTTGCTGTGCTGTTCTACTCTAGAGTGTAAGCTTATGCTCGATCTGGAAGCAGATTCTCAGGCGTTGGCATTCGGACCGAAATGCAATGCAATGCAATGCCTACATAATACAAGCAATAATGCTTAATTGCATATTTAATAGATGGGGCGAACTTAATGTTCTTGTTTTTAATAATTAAGAGTTGGTTTTTCATATACATTGTCATGTGAAATAAAGTGAGACTGAAGACGGAAGCTGCGCATAGAACGCGTGCGGTATCAGGTTAGCGAAACAGAAGTCGCAGTTGTAAAAAGACCACGCCCATGTCGATGCTGATTCGCTGCAAACGAAGCGATTGGTTTGAAGCACGCCTTCTCGATTAGCATTGTCTTCACCGTCTATATACGATCTGCCGCATCACACATTTTCCTAAAAATTTCTTGTGCTGCCGAGGCGCTACTAAGCGATTCGCCTCTTTTAGTACTTTTACCAATTCATTAATGACTTAAACAATCTTTGCTCCAATGAAATTTCTTGAATTATTCCTTTTTCTATGGACAACAGCGCCAGGTTAGAAAGTCTTTCTTAATCGGTAGAGTTTCCAACGAAGTTCTTAATTCTTTTTACGCGAAGACACTGCGTTCTGTGGATTCACTTGTGGCGAGAATAGTTTGAAGTAAACATCGAGCGTTGCCATAGTTCGTTTGCTTTGTCAGCCTACAGTTTACAGACGCATTAATTTAAGAATTTACTTTGGAAGACCACGTGATTAAAATGATATCCATACATATATAAAAGCACAAAGGGTTTTTTTCTCCGGTTCCTCCAGCGGCTACCGCTTCACCAATTTGGACCATTTTTTTTTAAATGAAGGGTCTCTATCCACAGATGGAACATGAAACATTTTTATATTTTTATTCTACGTCGATTTTTTAATAATAATTATTTTTTTCTATAGCAACTGTTAAAACGTGCTATTATTAACTAAAATTAGAGGGAAAAGTAGCACTTTACCATCAAGGGTAGATAAAGTAGTACTTTAACAGCAAGGATAGATAAAGTATTTTATTTTATAAACAAACTCTATAGCAACCAAAAAGTTATTAAAGCCACCTACTCATTTTTTCGTGAAACTGTTTTTTTCCTGACACTTTTAAATTAAATTTATCATTGATTTTTCTTCATTTTTTGGTCTTCTTTAACAATTGCTATAGACAAAAAAGTTGTAATCCACACGACGATAAAATTTCATTATCTTCTCGATGCTTATTAGCGTCTCGGCTGACGCCTCGCCGCTAAAATCGCTCTCGAAGATAAAGTGCAATTTTATCATCTTGTACAATAAATAACTATTAATTTATAATATATATGAAGGTCCGCTAGACGCGCGTCACTTGGCGCCATCTACAATAACGTCGCGTGTCATTATTGGAACTAATGCATCACGTGACTTGACATTTCGCCGGTTCTGTCAGTGCATTGTGTGCTGGGGTAACACTAGTTATTTTTTAAATTTGATTGCTATTTAGATAGCGCAGGGTACGAATGAAAGTCCAGTTGAGAGTATTAAAATGCGTTAGTCATGTCAGTCTCTTTTTTTTTCAAGAACAAATTGTAGTTTGGGGCACAACTTAGAAATGATGAAATGTTGGATTAAAATTGTATTAACATATAATATTTTCTTTAAGGAATGTACTAAGAATAGTGTATTTTGAAATTTACTATAGTCAAAATGTCAGCAATGTATTGACAACAATAACACAACAAATAGTTTTCAATAACTACGTAAAGCAAAACTTTTTTTAGTAATAACAATGTAATAACCAAAACTTCAACCAACTTCTGATGTAAAACGTTTTTATATTAATACATTTTGTTTGGTTTGGGTTAATAATTTACTTAATTTTGGCATCCTTTAACAATTTTGATGATAACACTGTAAAGTAATTGTGTATTATTAGTTCATTACATTTACATGATACATTGAATACACATCTTTTAAATGCGGTGAATGTACTAGTTTAAAGTGTTTTCTAATGTTCATAATCTTTATGTATTGACTATACAAAAATGTTTTATAATTCAAATCAAATTGTTTAAGGTTACCTGAAGAAAGCTTGAAGACCAAGCTGAAATGTCGATATAATTTTTTTAGAATAAACAAGTTGAAACAAATCTTTTCGTTCCTTTAAAAGACCTAAAACCCAACAGAAATGTATTAATATATTTAATCAAGGTCACAATTAAATACATTAACTATAAAACATTTTCCTAAGTAGCAAGTAATTAATTGTCAATAATTTTTTGCAGATATGAGCGCCTTCTGCGAAGAGCAAAAGCTGAAGATCTTACTGAAATATCTGGCATTGGATGCCTCTACCAAAGTGGAGTTGACAGGCTAGGTAGACCTGTTGTTGTTTTTGTTGGAAAATGGTTCCCATTTAACAAACTTAACCTTGATAAGGTAGTGTTATATGAAATTAAACCTAGGATTATAAAATATAAAAATATTTATTAGATTGTTCTGATGTATAGCACATCATAGTATGAAGCTGATCTTAGACTTTGTGTAATTGTAGTAGTATACATCTAAATAATGTAATTTAAAAGCATGTAGGTGCAAGTACTGTGTGATAGTTTGTTCCACCATGTAATCATCATTTCTGCAGTTTTTCTTGCATAAAGTATTTTTATTAAATTATTCAAGGTAGCTAGTAAGCTGTTTGGAATGCATAATTAAATCAAATTATTCATTGCGTTTTTCTGTGTAAGCATAATCTTCTTTAATTTTATTTTAACTGTATAAAGTTTCGTGGTTTAGTTCAATTTAATCCCAGATAAATATTAGTCACATTTTATGTAGGTATAAGTACTAGCATTGGATATTTCGACAACAACATTTAGAACTTATTGCTCATTTAATATATTAATTAAACAAAAGTAGTATTTGTCGTAACAGAAATTGAACTTTTAGGCACTGTTGTACCTGATACTGTTATTGGACCCCATTGTAAAAGGTGACTACGTAATTGCGTACTTCCACACACTTACTTCACATAGTAATTACCCATCATTTTCATGGCTTAAAGAAGTATATAACGTTTTGCCTTACAAATACAAGAAGAACTTAAAAGCCTTTTATATAATTCATCCTACGTTTTGGACAAAGGTAAAGTAAATTAAGCAGATGAATGGTGCTTTTGTGTGAATTATTACTGTGTGACAATTACGAAATTGTATTTCAGATGATGACCTGGTGGTTTACAACCTTTATGGCTCCAGCTATAAAACAAAAAGTGCACAGTTTGCCCGGAGTTGAGTATTTGTATGCTGTTATGTCACCGGATCAGCTTGAAATCCCTGCTTATATTACCGAGTATGATATGTCTGTAAGTACACACATTGAAATAATTTTAAAATTTATCGCTAATTTATTTTTAAATTTAAGACAAATGGATTGCGGTACTTCCAACCAGGAGCACAAACGTAAAAGTATTGTTTTGATCATTAGTGACCAATGTGCCCAAGATTTCAGTGATAAATTGCAATATTAGACTTGTGCTACGCTGTGCTGTGCCAATTTGTTAAAACTGTAGTTATGAAGCTGTGTATGGCTATGGTAGAATTTCACCAAGTTGAAATTAAATGCATTACTAAACCTTTTTTGAGGTCACATTCCGTACTAAAAATGTTCACAATCCAAACATTCATCTTGTTTAGATTATTAATTTATGGAATATTCACTGTGTGAGGAGCATTTCATTATTTATTACTTTTGTGATTGTACTTCCAATAAGTTTTAATATTGATACTATATTGCACGAGCTTAAATTTTCTTCATCAGCTTCTCTAGAGAAAAAGAAATTCAAGTGAAAGTATTATAAAGTACAGCTGGCATATGTATTATTACTTAGTGCTAACATAAATTTCTTAAAAAAAATGTTAATCTTTGTTTTAACTAAATATTGTTAATAGTTGATAATGGAATAAGCATTTGTCATTTAGTGTAGAACTATTAAGCCTAAACCAAGTTATTTGTTTTTCTTACCGTTGATTTGTTAATAATGTAAAGATACAATTTATTACATAAATAAGAGAATTTATTCTAGTGCATAGAAAATAGTTTATAAAATATACAACTGCTATCACAAACAATTTGTTAGATTTTATTCATGTACTGGTCGAACAGAAATTTTAATACTTATAAAAATTAGTATAAGTATTTTTTTTGTTCACAAACATATTAAATTCAAGAGAAGCATTAACTATTCTTTTTCCATAAAATAAAGAAAATAACTTTTTGCTTTATGATATTGGTCATTTTGTTTTAATTGTTTGTTGTACAAATTAGAAGCAATGTAAAAGAATAATGATAGTTTCTTTATTTTTTTGCAGTAGTTGGTATATCCATTTCAGTGCTATTTCTCATATGGGATGATTTCTATGTTACCAATTTTTTGCATTTCTTATTTTTTCCAACTTGCACTTTCATTTCCCTTCTTTTTATATGTGGTTAGTTTTCTCCACCACTGTTCTTCCTTATCTTATAGAAATTTTCTCTTACTACAAGGTGCAGCACTGGGTTGCGGCCTTTTTTTTGGAGTGGTGTTGTTGCAGACTTAAAGGGTGGGAAAAATAGGCAGGTAAGCGCAAGCAACTGACAGCAACACTGCAAGTGGCGTGGCTATGGTAAGTCTCAATTCTTGCGTACTGTCATGTCGAAAATCGTCACAGCCCAATGCCGCACCCTGTATATGGGGTGTCCAAGATAAGAGGTCCATGCATGGGGATCTCGTAAACGGTAAAAAACAGAGATTGGGCTAAACCAGAAGAATTATTCAGCATTTCCAGTACTCCTATGATCCACACTCAAATTTTGCTGCATTTCTTTCCAGTAATAGTTTTATTCCTTGAACCATTCAGGTGTTTTTTTTCCAAGCCTACTATGAGAATATATTATTTGGAAAGATAAACTGATCAACTCTAAATGAAAATAAATGTGGCCTTTGTTTTGTTAATTTTTAGCTTACTACAAGAAAAGTTTGTCACAGTCTACTATGAGAAAACAGTTTTTTGCTTATAACTCCGTTATTTGTGGAAATAAACCCATCAAATTTCATAACAGAGAAAAGACCTCTATCCAATGATGACAGGGTCTTCTTTGACGCATATTTAAAAAAGATACGTTAATGTCAATATCTTGAAAATTTACCGATGTATAAAATTTTTTATTTTAGATTCGAAATCTGTAAAAAAGTGTCTTAACCCATTATGACCGAAATTTTTATTTTTTTTGCCATAATTTTTTTTAAGTTTACTACAGCAAGGGACATTAAACAAACATAAAAGCACATCTTTTTGAGAAAAAAATAAGTTTATTTTAAGAAAAAAGACTTACATATATGTAACGCTAGGACATTTAGCTGCCTAATTTTAAATTTTGCAAAGAAAACATACATTATTATATTCTTTTATTATATTTACTATCTACATAATGTTTGTGTGAAATATGACATTACAGTCAATACACAGACCAACATCGCATTTTGTGCATTTTGTTCACGCGCTTGTGGTGCAGCCTTCACCGGCACAGCGACGTCTCTTTTTGTCTGAAATTGTCAAAAGGTGATTTTTGCCGTCATATCGTAAATCATCGGGTACTCTATTCAAGGACACGCTAGACTTTGAAGTAGATGGTCTTCCTGCTCCCTTAGGCGGATTCTCATATCTTTTCAGATACGTCTGCGTGATGTTTCGTCTGAAATCGAGTTGCGAAATTTTAGAGTTGTTAGCCTTTTTGTGTAATATCCATGAGTTGCTGATACATGCGTCCAGTTGGTAGGTAAATATACACCACCACCACTTTTTTGATCGAATTCCAATTCGATACTTTTATACAAATTCATCCATCAAATCGGTTCCTCCCATGTTATTGTTAGGTATATTCAGCAATAACAAGAGGCCGTGGTACTTGAACGTATTTTGATTCTGTTTTGCTACATCTCTGAACGTTTCCTATGGAATTTATGCCATGACAGGTGGAGGCTGCAGTAACAACATTATTATCTGTCCATTTGACAAAAATAACGCCATGATCCCTATCAATAGCTGAAATATGAGTACCTCTACCACGTTTTTGCATGAGATTCTTTGTAGGCAAAGGACAGTTTTTAGGTATTCTGTTGTCACGCATCGTACCAGTACAGCCGTATCCTCTCTCCCGCATATGATGTAATAAATTTATCCCAGTAAATAAATTATCTATGTAAAATTTATATGAATATTCCGGATGTGGTAATTCATCAATCATACAGACGAATGGTGCTGCGCACTTGCCAAACAGTAGTTCATATTGTTCGTTAGCAGTTGGAGATTTTCCTTGATATACATCGCAGTTCACTAAGTAACCTTCGCTAGTGTTGAGCGCCCACATTTTGAACCCAAAACGAATAGGTTTGCCCCTAATAAATTGCTTACAGCCGTGTCTTCCGTAGGTAATATTTAATCATGGATTCGTCAAAATCTAATTTTTTAAACGGTTATTAAGATTTTCGACTCAGAATTTTATGACCAACATCGCCACGTGTAGTTCTTTCACCAATTTAAAACACCCTGTATATCTTGGTGTTTTCAGTTTTTAATATTTACATTGTTTTGGGAGGGACCCACAAATGTATTGCCGCGAGAGGGCAGCAGTGAAGGTTTATCTCTTTGACAGTGTCCGTGAATTTTAACCCAACCCTCCTGAAATGTTCTGACAGTTGACGAGACAATTCGATTCGTTCAAAAAGTAAAATAATAACGAATAAAAGCATACTTCGATGATTTATTAATTAACACACCGATGTAATTCACGAAACTCAATTTATTAGAAGCTTCAGCTTAGTAAAAAGACAAACTACCAGCAGAAAATTAAAGACGAGTAAGTACTGTTTTAATTTTAATCAAATAATATGTATGTAGAATAACAATTAAGACCGCGCCGCGCCGAGGCACACGACACAGATGGCGCTAGTATAGACATCATATAGGCATTTTTATATGTACTCAGCGACTTAATTAAAAAGAAAACGAAATGAAACAAGTTAATAGATGTTACTTACTAAAGTAACTTAGATGCTCAGATAATTATTTTCTTGTGAAACATGCAGACAAGGTAATAAACTTACGTTTCTTAGCATACATAAAACTATAAATTTAACACTATTCTTCATTTGTATTTACGCTGATCATCTAGATACTGTTATAATAGGTACACCAATTTAAAATTTTTGTCAATTATTTAAACTATGTGCCAGCTGAGTAAATTAAAAAATTCGATGCGAGTAACGTTAGCCATGTTTTTGAACAAAAGTTCATAGGAATCAGCACGGATGGCGCTACGGCGATAGGCATTTGCCGGGTTAATTTAAAACTTTTAACAAATTTTGCACATAAATAAGAGATTAGTTGCACACAAACCCACAAAGCAAAAAGGTGCCATGGCGGCGTGCTCTTAACTAGTAAAAACACAGTTAGAGCTTCATGGTAACTCGATTTTACAAAAACATTGAATTATCTTGATAACTGTTAGATACAGCGACTTTCAACAAGAGCACCGTTTTTGTGTATTTTTGTATGGAGAATAAGATTTTCTAGACAAAACTTCAAAAATTGTAAAGATCTAAAATATTGGGAAGCAAATATTACGTGGCACCCCATACGAGCACCTCTGGTGCACTTATTCAAACAGAAATAAGTAAAAATAGTAAGCTAAATCAGTAGTGCTCACATATAAAATTTCAAAATTTTAGTGCAACTATGCAAAAGTTACGACAAAAAGTGATTAGACTGTTCTTTCTTCAGAAGCCTGTAACTTTCTTTAACGCATCAAAACAAATTTCAAAACTTGTACATTAAAATCTTCAGAATTTAACTTAAATGTTTGAGTTTTCTGTGGGACTCCTTTAGTGGTGTTTTAAATTGCAGTTCTGCTAAATGTCAGAATTCTTATAAAACCCTCGCTGGCAGTTTCTTCTTAATTTAAATTAATTTCAATATTTGAATAAAATTTATTCTAGTAATAATAAACAACATGCCTCAAAACTTCAATTCTATCTTTCACATTACCAGCTTAACAGTTTCGTGTTTTGTTTTTATGTAACATCTGGAACCACACCATGACATCACGTAACAAATCCAGTTTAAACATGTTTTACCTTGTACCTAGATAATTTTAGTTTGCAGGTGCGCAGATTCGGTTATAACAAAGCTCTGTGATTGGTTCATTTTTCCTTCCCACTGCGTACTTTTATTAGTTTCTTTCTTGTGGCGGTGTCTGCTGAATGTTCAATGTTGGTTATGTTATGTTTTAATTCTTTTAATTATATGTTAATTGTATTACTTTGTGAAAACTTCAAAATTGTAAGAAATTGTAGGCAGTTTTAAACGTGTGTGGTGTGTACGCGTAAGTAAACACAAATTTCTACACAATATAGGCACAGACATAGGTACTTACATAATTTAACTTCATAAAAATGTTTTTTAAATGCTTCACAGTGAGTGGGTGTTTAGCTTTTAATTTGAAATTGTGAAAATTCATTTAAACAATAATAGAATTATGGACGAATTATATTATTTTTCGAAATGATGATACCATAAACTAATGAATATAAAAAACACGTTGACTGATTAATTTAAGAGTTAGTGACTTTAGTATCAATTTTGTATGATCACGAAGATGATTGATATCTATATTTGATTGGATTTTGCTAATTTGTATCTCTTTTACAGTTTGTGTTGGGGGGAGAGGGAATTTTTTCCTTTTCCAATGCATCAGGAACTCCTGATAAAAGTAGAAATGGATGCTTTTTCCTGCAAACATGACTTCCTATAGGTAAGGTAAGATTATTTAAATTACTATAGAAGTGTTTATGTTACAGGGGGTGGTGTTTACCCAGGAGGTAAGGGAGCTAGGTATATGTTGGGACACTATGTTTCATTTAGGTCTACCTAGTTTTTTTATTTTTAGGTTATGTAAAATTTTAATTTATTGATTAAATGAGATTGCAATAAAGGTAATTAGCTAATTAAGTTTTAACAAACATGAACATTTCTTATGAGCAGCCTACAATTTCATGATCCTAGTATACAGGGCGAGTCATTAAAGTGTCACCGCACCATTATTTCCTAAACTATTGAGAATATCAATTTTTTTATTAATAAAAGTTGTTTACCATTAACTGCTGCATAACGTGAAATTATAACAAATTATACTGGGTATTTAATTATGCGTGTAGAGCACATTACGTTGTATGGTATGTGGATGGATGTGTGACGCCTCTAAAGGCGAAAGTACTGGAATGATTTTGATGAAATTTTAAGTGAAGAGGTATGTCGAAAATTGTAGTTTTAGTTGAACTTTTCAAAAAAAAACCTAAACCGGAAGCGGAAGTTAAACTTGTTTTTCACAACTCTATACTATGAGAAAACAGTTTTTTACTTACAACTCCGTTATTTGTAGAAATAAATTCATCAAACCTTATATCAGATAAAAGAGGAAAAAGAGCTCTATTCAATGATGACATTGTTGCATTTGACGCATATTTAAAAAACCGAAGTTAATGTCAATATCTTGAAAATTTAACGACCTATAAAAATTTTAATTTGAGATTCGAAATCTGTGTAAAAAATGTCTTAATGAAATCAAAACCGCATTGTGATATCGTTGATAATAACCAAATTAAACACAAAAAGCAAAAACTGAACATTTTAGTTTGTACTGAAAATTAAGCAAAAATCATAGCAGTACTTGAGATGCTGAATAATACATTTCATTTAATCGAATCTCTATCACTTACCGTTTAGGAATCCACATACATGTGTAACACCCAATAGAAATATTAAACATTTTGCTTTAAGATTGTATAGCCCAAAAACCAAAGATTTTATAATTTAGTTTCTACGATTCAATTTGTCTTAAACAATTGGCCCAGTAAGATGTAAATGGTGGTAGGTAACTTTAATATTAACTCTAGAACACTAAACATACTTGGGAGTTGCATGAATACTAAACACTCGTAAATTTTACTACTGTTTTTTAAAATTAGAAACATTTTGAAAAAGTAAACTATTATCACATGCTAAGTGTACAATTGGTTTTTGTGTATATTAAGGAATAAAAATTCTCAAAAAATAATTGAAAATCAAAAATTACCGTGCGCAGTTTTGGCAGCAACTGGCTTGGTATGCTCCACAAATACGGCAGTTAAAGCGTCCACAATGATTTGTTGTCATTCTTTGAAGACAAAATGGGCACAAATTGTAGATAGTACGCTTCTTTGCACCCTGGGTGTGTCTTTTATCTGGTATATTAATTTTCAAAATATTGCATATATCTTGCCATATATGGCGACCATTGCAAATATGAGGTGTTAACTCGCATCTCGCATAAATGTTAATTTAGGCTCCCATTTTACATTATTTCTGTTTCTATTGGAATTATAGATCACATAGGAATTTCCTGTGGCTATATTTATAATGTCATCAAAAACACACATGGGACATCAAGACTACGAAAAAATATTAAGGGAGTCGCAACAGTTCTGCCATTTTTTCAAGATGGCTAATTTAGCACCACTAGGATCACTGTGGACTTTTGATATGTTACAAAGCGTATGAAGATGCATCTATTCTGAAAAAATCAAAGTTCTCCTAATTTATTCGTCAGTTTACCACTGATGATGACAGCTTTCTGTCGAAATATGTATCTGGTATTTAGTTACTTGGGTGGAAGGGTGCTGTAATTTTAAAGTGTTGTTATTCCACAGTTCAAGTATTTTTAGTTTAAATTAAATGTTTGAGATTTCTGCAGGATTCCTTCATTGGGGCCCTAAATAGTGTTACAAGCTGATATGGATCTTCAAACTGTAAAAGATTGAGAAACATTTTTTTTGATTTTATGGGTTGGAAGGAGCTGTGCCGTACATTATGCTAATACTTAATAGTGAGTTTTGAAAAGCTGCCCGGTTTTAATGAATGGGGGTAACTTGAATGTTTTAAATGGGATGATATATAATTTTCAATATTTTTTAATATCTATATCAAAATATTATTTTTTCAGATTTTTTTGAAAAACATTTACTACCCCAAATAAATAGTTGTATGAAATTCTGTAAATATTAAAAACCATTACGAGATTGTTTTTATTTAAATGTACCTACTAAAAATAAACAACCAAAATTAAATCAAGTAAAATTTAATGAGTGAAAAATGTACAAAATATTTCATCCCTCCCATTTATTACGAGTTGTAAACGTAAAAAAATTATATCGTAGGGGTAGTCAACGTTTTTATAAAAATCTGAAAAATAGAGGCCGTACCTATTTTGATGCGGATATTAAAAATTATGCAGCATTTTATTTAAAAATGTTCAGCTACCCTCCAATTTTTAAAATAGGGTGGGTTTGCAGAACTGAATATTAGCCTAATACACGACCCCTTCAGTCCCATTTTATCAAAAAAAATTGTTGCTCAATCTTTTATATTTTTGCAGATATCAGATTGTAACTATTTAGTTGCCGCACTTTGTATATGAAATCCGAATCCCTTCGACTAATCTCAACTTGCGTGAAATACGGCTGCAGCTGAGATTATGCAACGCAAACAGCGCGCAGCGGGTATTATTTTTGAAAAGAAGTTACCAAAAAAGTAGTACGTAGCCCACTGGTTCAACTAGTTTAAATTAAATTCATTATTTCAATAAAATTAATTCTAAACAACGTGTCTGAAAACTTGGATGTTATCAGTTTTTATCAGTTTCTTCCTTTGTTTAAATATGTTTACATGTAACAGGTGCATGACAAACCAGTTTATCATTCGACCTTGCGGTTAATTTTGGTTGGCAAATGCCAGATGTCTTTTCTAAACAAGCTTTATGATTGGTACATTTTTCTCCTCTCTCTGATAAGTTGATAACGTTATTAGTTCATCTTAGTAAAGTTGTAGAGATAGTTTGTTCTATAAATTATTTGTTAATTCATAATTGCGTAAAGTGTATTACTTTGTGAATCTTGAAATTGTACAAGAATTATGGGCAGTGCTAAACGTGTATGGTGTATAGATGTAGAGTGGATACCCATTTTAATTAAAAATAACCAGGAAGAAGATTCATAAAAAGGTACAAATACTACCTACATACCTATAATTTTACTTCTTAAATGCTTTAAAAGGGGCGTTTTGCTATTAATTTGAAATGCGGAATAATGCAATTATATTATATTTCCCAAAATTTCGCAATATGACTGTATTTCATCAATTGTATGATCGTGAAAACACATAATTTAGATTATGGCTTTTGGTAATGTTTATTTCTTTTGCAGCTTTCATCCCCATAGACAGAATTCCTTCTTTTTTCAACAAATTAACAACCCTTTTCATTAAACGTCTGTGATAAAGGAAGAAGTGGTTGATCTTTCTGCAAATGTGACTTCTTATAAGGTAGGTAAGATTTTTAATATTACTTTTGAAGTTTTAATGTTGAATGCGGAAGTGTTTATCCAGTACGTTTTAAAGATTTCTTTTTAATTTCTACTTGTCCCCATCCAACTAGAAACACAACCTGAAATCCACCAGTCCATAACCTACTCTCTCATATAAAAGTAAAATAGATTTTCCGTTTAGCTTTTATTTTAACCAAAAATATTAAATTGACAAAAATATCTGGATATTCTTTTCATTCTAAAATTTCAAAACCTATCAAGTTTTCCACCTCAAATATAAAATTAGGTTAGTGATACTTTTTGTCAAAAGCTCATTAGAACTTTTGCTTGTCTAATCCTAACTCGGGAGCGGAGAAATTAACAAATTAGCCTATTCGATTTATTTCATATTATATTTTAAACGTACAGATAACATAAGGCGTTGCCAGCACACTTTATTGAAACAAAAATAACAATTCACGCTGCTGTAATAATTTATACAAAAATTATGAATAATTCTTGCGTTTATGATAATAAAATGAAAATATTTCTTTTTATATTATACAGTGTGTAACAGAACACCACTATCTTTTATCTTGAACCTACATGGATGGGATAAAAATTTGTTATATAAATCGTATGTTCACGAGGTATTCAGTAAAAATATTTATAATTTCTTTGTGGCTCTGGAAAGGTTAGTTTTTTTGGCGGGGGGGGGGGGGTTCTCGAGATTTTCAAATAGGAAGGTGGTTTAAGTTGTTTAAGAGGTATTTTTAAAACCAACAACTTTAAAAAAAGAAAATAGCGATACTTCAAAACCTTTTCAAAACCTTTTCAAAATGGCGGCCAATTATATTCAAAAAGCAGTCATTATACATAAACCTTTTCCCAACCGCACATGAACTATTATACCAAGAAAATTGGTACTGATCATTAAAGTCCATTAAATTAGTTTTTCAATGATGTATCACATGAGAACAAAAAATAAATGTTAGTACCCCCTCTCCTTCTCAAAAGAGCGGGAACATTCAAAAGATATTGTCTCAAAAATCTTAAATAGGACGAGGGGTCAAGTGATACCTCATTTTAAAGGTCTTTGGTTTTTTAATATTTCTCACCGTTATAAAATGGCCTCTCAATTTGTAAAAATTTACTTCTTATTATTAGATGAATCACTCCCTCTACCGTATCTAAGGCAGTGAAACAGAATTTTTTTTGCTGATTTATAAAGTCTGTTCACATAACATTTAAATCCATGTGCGAGTTGGAGTATGAAAGAAGGTCTCGCAGCGGTTGCTTGACAATTATTTTTATATGATTTAGTATTGAGATTTAAAACTCTAATTTAACATTAAAATTTGCAGACATCCATAATGTGAACAAACATTGAGGAAGTTTCAACGTTATAACTACAGTGTGCTTCTTTATATGCTGAGCAATTGGATTACTACGAAGATGTTGGGCCAGAAAAGGAACTGGATTCCCGGACAGAATCACTACAGGACTGCAGTTCGGATTTATGGTGAAATGTGTTATGGAGACTAATAATAAGCAGTCGCAGTCAGAAGGAGAACAACCAAAATCAGAACCAATGTTACAACCCCACTTGCATTCCGAATTCGCTCGTACTCCGGACAGCTTGAATTTTGCATTCGCAATCATTTTGTATGAGAATTATTATTAATCAAAAATTTTGGTAGTTATCTGTAATTCAAAGCTCTAGTTTATTTAATTTTTGGTGTATTGAACTTGAAATTTGATCAATTTTTTGGACAAAGTACATTTTATTCAATTTATTACACTTTAGCATTTTCTAAAGTGTATCTTCAATATTACAACATAACATTTTTTCAAACAATTTAGTGCGTTGTAATTTCAATCTTTAATTTTACATTTGAATTTCCAGATGTTCATAATGAGAGCAACATGAGGGAGTTTCTACATTTCAACTACACGGTGCTTCTCAGAATGCAGTCAGAATGAGAATTGGAACAATAATTGTTAAAACAGAAGGTGAATTTTTGCAATTTTTACTTCAAAGCTGTTTTACTTTGGCTTTATTTTTTATATTTTCATATATCAATTTTTGGATAATTTTATTCTGGCCTCTGTGTTTTATTTCGAATATTTAATTAATCATAAATTTTAAAATGATATTTTAAGTAAATATTCTGTTTCTTTATTACCCAATTTTTTTTTTATTGTAGATCACTGATGGAAGGGTTCTTCTTCATTTGTGGATTATCATTGGAAGCAGCAGGGTTGAGGGTGAAATCTCAAAATCAAAATATTTAAATTTAAATTTTAATTCGTTAGAGATGCATCTTTTTTCGAACAGTAAAATTTCCTTTATCTTATTTAAAGTTTTGTGTTCTTTGTGTTGTTTCTTGTAATGATGCGAGTTTCAAGAAACGTGCTATGCATGTATGTAAGAGAATGAGTAACTTGAACAAATGCATATGTTACATATCTACCACATCGCTGTTACTTTACTTAATTTACAAATCTTAACAGGGGAATATTTATATAATTATTTATAACAAAAAACGCGTTATGGGTTGGGTAGCATTTCCCTGTAGCTTGGTGTATTAGGCAGCCATTACCTTCCCTTAACTCTTACTTAACTCTTATTTCTAGTAGCATATTACGTACTTGTCCTTTCTGTTTAAGGAAGGGTGCACCCATGCACTGCATCTCATTGATGTTCTTATGAGATGATGCCATAGTCGGCATGAGCCACCAATTTCCCCAATTTTTTTATCGAGTGTTTTGAATAGCACACTTGGAAGTGGTTGTTGTCGCTGATCAAGTTTGCGACTCCAGCAGGCGGTAGTTGGCTATACACAAAGTGACTTCGAAGAGCCTAACATACTTGGTATGGAGCCCGAAAGGGGTGGCCAGCGGCGACCCGGCATGTTGGGGAAGCTTACTTGTTCACCAACTTCAATACTTCTAAGTTTTGCTATTGCACTCGTTTTTTCTCTACGATTTGGTATAGTGGGTGGGACAGTATCGAATTAGGTCTTCTTTATGTGCCTACTTCTTGTAATCATTATTACAAAGCACAGAACTTACAAGTTTGCTTAGGAGATTATGCCATTGTCGGCATGAGGCACCATTTTCCCCAATTTTTTTTTCGAGAGTTTTGAATAGCATCACTTGAAAGTGGTTGTTGTCGCTGATCAAGTTTGCGACTCCAGCAGGCGGTAGTTGGCTATACACAAAGTGACTTCGAAGAGCCTAACATACTTGGTATGGAGCCCGAAAGGGGTGGCCAGCGGCGACCCGGCATGTTGGGGAAGCTTACTTGTTCAACGACCTTGATACTTCTAAGTTTTGCTATTGCACTTGTTTTTTCTCGCCCTACATTCTTTTCTTTGGTCATAATTTCCAACTGCAAAGTTTCCAGCTTTTTTTTTATGACCAATAGCCGTCACTGGCACCACTTCTTCGAACCCCAGTTTTATTCATAGCACTGCTATTTGTTTCTTTTTTATTTATAGATAGCACATTAGTTGTCGTATTTGTCCTCTCAAGTTCAAAGATTACACGCACAGCATCTCGTTATTTTTCTAATGAGATTATGCCATTATCGGCATGAGCCCCACCAATTTCCCCATTTATTTTTTCGAGAGTTTTGAATAGTATGACTTGGAAGTGGTTGTTGTCGCTGAGTAAGTTTGTGACTTCAGCGGGCGGTAGTTGGCTATACACAAAGTGACTTCGAAGAGCCTAACATACTTGGTATGGAGCCCGAAAGGGGTGGCCAGCGGCGACCCGGCATGTTGGGGAAGCTTACTTGTTCACCGACCTCGATACTTCTAAGTTTTGCTATTGCACTTGTTTTTTCTCGCTACGATTTGGTATAGTGGGTGGGACAGTATCGAATTAGGTCTTCTTTATGTGCCTACTTCCTGTAATCATTATTACAAGGCACAAAGCTTATAAGATTGCTTATGAGATTATGCCACGACCGGCATAAGCTCTTCCATTTCAATTTTCGCCCTGAGTTTGAACGGCATCACTTGTTGGTGGTCGTTGTCGCTGGTCGACAAGCGAGGGACTCCAGCTGACAGCAGTGAGCCATCACATTTTGCAATCCTTGTGAGCACAGTGACCCCGGAGAGCCCAATACGTGGTATGGGGCCCATTACGACCACTGCCTATTCATTATCGACGTCAGAGACACCTTCTCTGTTCTCTGATGGGGCATGTCGACTAGTTGGGCGGCGGACGGCAACTGGCGTGTTGGGAAACTTTCTTGGTCCATCGACCTCGATACCAATAAGTTTTGCCGTTGCACTTGTTTTTTCTCTCCCTATATTATTTTCTGTGTTTATAATCTCAATCACCGCAAGGTTAAAACTCCTTTTTTTCAACTAAGCGCCCATTACTGGCACGACCCTTCTTCGCACCCAAATTTTGCTGATAGGGTTGCTACTAGCTATTTCGTCTTTTTATATTTTGTACTTATATATGTTATATAAGCCCCCCCCCCCAAGTTTCAAGTTGTGACATTTTCATTTCTTATGTACTTACGGTAAAACTAACACCTTCATATGAAAGTTAACTGTTATGCTAGTAGCATTGTCCCTCCACTTAACTTTGGCGGGGAGCATTTGCCAAAAATAATTGGGAAACTAGTCAAAATCAACAACATGTTGTAGAGAGTAGCTTATGGTTTTTTCTTTTTGGGTGCTTAATATATCTGTGCACTGTTCTTTCTCTCTTTTTGGGAGTGTATACATGGAATCGAATGAATGGGACGCATATAATATGTAACAATGTAAAAGGTAGGAGGAAATTCAGAGTAAACTAACTTGTACAAATTTTTAAAAGCAATTACAAAGTTTCTAGTGACCATCACTGGCATCACTTCTTCAAACCCAAGTTTTATTTGTGGCACTGCTATTTGTTTCATAGATAGCACATTAGTTGTCGTAATTTGTCCTTTCAAGTTCAAGATACACACACAGCATCTCGTTATTTTTCTAATGAGATGATGCTATAGTCAGCATGAGCCCCACCAATTTCCCCAATTTTTTTTTTCGAGAGTTTTGAATAGTATGACTTGGAAGTGGTTGTTGTCGCTGATCAAGTTTTTTTTTTTGGGCGCTTAATATATCTGTGTACTTTTCTTTCTCTCTTTTTGGGAGTGTATACATGGAATCGAATGAATGGGACGCATATAATATGTAACAATGTAAAAGGTAGGAGGAAATTCAGAGTAAACTAACTTGTACAAATTTTTAAAAGCAATTACAAAGTTTCTAGTGACCATCACTGGCATCACTTCTTCAAACCCAAGTTTTATTTGTGGCACTGCTATTTGTTTCATAGATAGCACATTAGTTGTCGTAATTTGTCCTTTCAAGTTCAAGATACACACACAGCATCTCGTTATTTTTCTAATGAGATGATGCTATAGTCAGCATGAGCCCCACCAATTTCCCCAATTTTTTTTTTCGAGAGTTTTGAATAGTATGACTTGGAAGTGGTTGTTGTCGCTGATCAAGTTTTTTTTTTTGGGCGCTTAATATATCTGTGTACTTTTCTTTCTCTCTTTTTGGGAGTGTTTACATGGAATCAAATGATTGGGACGCATATATAATATGTAACAATGTAAAAGGTATAAGGAAATTCAGAGTAAACTAATTTGTACAAATTTTTTAAAGCAATTACAAAGGTTTTAGTGGGAAATATATTTAGGTAAAGGGTAGGAAGAAAAAGACGTTCTCAGACTACCACTGGAAGAGGCAAACAAATCGCCATCTCCATACAGAAGAAGATGCAGCTGCTTTTTAAGATTACGAATACAGAAAATATTGTATACTCATTTTTGTATTGTAAAGGTCTCCTAAAGGTAAAAATCCTCGATTGTTTGTTATAATTTTTTGTAATCGATCAATAATATATAGTTTCAAAATGACATGAATTATATTAACAACTGCATCGGCCGTAGTATGAACAGCTGCATATTACCAAGCCAGATTTATTCTTGTAAATACAATCCATGCCCTTTTGAATCTCCTTGCTCATCTTGAAATTAGCTCATGATAAGGGACTTATATATGACCTATTTTTTTAACATCTTGTGCATATCATCCTGTCGTAATTGTATTAAAAAATAAAGAATTGTCAATTTATTTTTATATTGGAACTTTAGTAAGATTAGGTTAAATCATCGACTTGGTAATATTATAATGTCTATGGGTTAAATTGCTAAAAGTTAGGTTAGAGTTGCGTTCAGATAGGTTTATGTTACCAGGCCCGTTCCTGGCGAGCATGCAGTGAATGCCCCGCACGCAGGCGGCAACAGTTAGGGGCGCCAGTTTGGAAGAAAGGCAAAATTATTTTTATAAATTACAATCTACATATTATTAAAACTCGACTTCAGCTATTTCCAAAGTCCTCCAGGTTGAAATGAAGCACGTCCGGTGCACCCGTGCTTAGTATTCATTTGTCTGTTTCAGTGAACATATTTTGTTCCGTCTTAAATACTACAGGCGCCTCCTGGGTTTTGGGTAGCTAATCCTCATTTGCTGTTTAGGACTGGATGGAGCAAGCCGTGCAATTTAATTTTAGTAATTTTCACAGGGACAGGTACTTGCAAAAGGTCAACCTTCTTCGTTTTTGTAGAAAAGACCAGCAGCGTTGTGATGTACTCCTAAGGGTTAACATCGTCAACTTCTTACGATTATTTTCTTAAATTTAGCTAATCCTCACGTTGTCGGCATATTTCTATGTATTTCTATTTACGATCGAATTGTGCAAGCCGCGTGCAAATTTAGTTTTAGTAATTTTCACAGGGACAGGTACTTGCGAAAGGTTAACCTTCTTCGGTTTTGCAGAAAAGACCAGTAGTGTTGTGATAAGGGTTGACATCTTCAACTTCTTACGATTATTTTCTTAAATTTAATAATGCTGTATAAGGACATAAGGTGTTCGTTATTAAAATAAAATAAATACAGTTCATTTAAAGTTCTTAAACAACTTTTTGTTCAAATCCAACTCTACCCTACATATTCCTAAGGTAGGGGCTTTTTTTTAAATCAAAAGTTGGTGTTGTGATGTGAGTATTAAACTTTTGTCTTTTTTTAATTAAGAATGAGTGACAACACACGCAAAAAATTGTCTGGAGCACAATATAAGAGGCGTCGAATAGAAAAAAATAGAGTAAAAGAAAAACTAAGTGGGTCTTTAACTACATTTTTTTAAATCAATGCTCCATCATCGTCATCGAATGCTGATCCAATGAGTATTAATGAAGCTGAAGCCCAACCTCAACCATCAACCTCATTTGAACAACCACAGAATTTAGAACAAAATACAAATACTCCCCCATTGATGATGAAGCTGAAGCCCATGAGATCGTTGTGAGCAAAAATAAACCTTTTTTTAGATTTTGATGTTGCTGATCCGGGTACATGGCCTAATCTTTTGAATAATCGTTTAGTTGAAATAATTGTTACTAAAGGCGCTGTCCAAATTCGAGAAAACTTTCCCGTAGATGAGACGGGAACAAATTTTACAACTACGCAATATACGCGAACCTTAGCAAACGGCGAAAAAGTAAATAGGGATTGGTTGGTTTATTCAAAAAAATCAAATACTGCTTTTTGTATTTTTTGTAAAATATTTGGTTCACTAACAAGTAAATTAATTTCTGGCTATTCAAATTGGAGACAGTTATCTGTAAATCTTTCTCGTCATGAACTTAGTATGGAACATCTGAAAAGCGCTCAAAAATGGCATGAATTAAAATTACGTTTGGTTAGGGAATGTACTATCGACAAAGATCAACAAAGATATTTCGAAAATAAAAAAAACGATGGCGTGCTATTATAAAGAGAATGATTTGTATTTAGCAATATTTAGCGGGTCAAAATTAAGCATTTAGAGGTGATTGTCATAAACTTTACGAACCCAATAATGGGAATTTCTTAAAATTAGTTTAAATGTTGGCAAAATTTGATCCGATTATACTCGAACATGTAAATAACGTTCAAAAATGTAAACAATTAAATCAATAGATGCCTCATTATTTAGGAAACCATTTTCAAAATGAATTAATCGGTTTGTTGTCAAAAAATATTCAACATGAAATTTTAAATTGCTTAAAAACCGCAAAATATTATTCCATAATTTTAGATGAAACTCCCGATGTTGAGCAACTTACTTTTATAATAAGATTTGTTCATTTCTCTTCAGATCAAGTCGAAATAAGAGAACATTTTTTAGGGTTTTTTCAAGTTATAAATACCACAGGCGAAGGGCTTTTTCAAGTTTTAACAGAACAAATATTACCAAAATTTCAAATAAATATTCAGGACATGAGGGGTCAGGGATATGACAATGGTGCAAATATGTTTGGTAAACATATAGGTCTTCAAACTCAAATTCGAAATGTTAATGCCAGAGCAATGTTTGTGCCTTGTTCAGCTCACAAATTAAATTTATCCGTTAATGACTTTTTTTCTATCGTTCAAGAATTGTGTAATTTTTTTTCTGCTTCACCTTACCGGTCGGACATTTAAAAAAAATTTACCCCACTTAAGTTAAAATCGGTTAGTGATACAAGATGGGAAAGTAGGATTAAAGCCATTCGCCCCTTAAGATATCAGTTAAATGAAGTTTGTAAAAGTTTATATGATTTGACCAAAGATAATTCAAGAGATATGAATACTAAACACATGGCACAATCATTACTAGATAAAATCAATAGGTACCTTCAAATTTATATGTTCGATTGTAATTTGGTATGATATGTTATCCAAAATTAATGTTATCATTAATATGCTCCAAAATCCTAATTTAAATTTAAATGAATGCCTTAAAGGAATACAAAATATAATATGTTATTTTACTGAAAAACGGTCAGACAATAATTTTGAGAACTTTATAAATGAAGCTAAAGTAGCAGCTGAGAAGAACAATGTAGAGCAAGAATTTCCCTTAATTCGACAAAGAAAGACCAAGCGAAAATTTTTATATGAAAGTACTGATGAAACTGTTTTGGATTCAAAACAACAATTTAAAATCAACTTTTATTTTCTAATTATGGACACCACAATTCAATCTTTACAAAGAAGTTTTGAGGAGATCAATATGCAATGATTTATTTAATGTATTACGTAATATAACATGTTCAAGTTCAACATAGGGGCGGAAAAAATACTTTGCACGCAGGCGAGTGACCCCCCAGGAACGGGGCTGTATGTTACTGCCAAGAGTCTATTAAGGCAACGGCTCCATTGCTGCGTTTGTGAAGCACGTCCGCGAGAGGGCAGCAGTGAAGATTTATCTCTTTGACAGTGTCCGTGATAGAGATGAGCGATATAGTGAAATTTCAATATCGGCGCGATTGGTGACTGCTACTTTTTAATATCGGTGATTTTAAGTAGGGACTCCGATCGCAGTTTTGAGTAATAGTGATTTAGACCGCTATGTGGCGAAGCGATCGCGGATTGGCGCGTTATACGTTTTTTCGCAATACACATATGCGTACGGTAGGGTTTATTACAATACAACCACATCACAGTATACTTATGTTTACCAGTACGCTCGCTCTGCGGTGCTACCGCAGTATACTTATATATACAGTAGCGAAAGCGCCCATATAACGCCTGGTAAGCTATAACTAGTGGCGCTCCAAGCGGTCGACAAGTTAAACTATCGTTTAAATTATGGCGGGTTTTAAATTCCAATCCAGTTCGTTGTTACCATATTATTAATAAGCAAAACAGAAAAATTACGAGCTACATTATATAATGGTTTTTAAATAATACAAAGATAATGCCAGTAATATGATTTATTAACATTTATAAACTGTGAATCTTCAAAATGCAGCGTACAAAAAGTGCAGTTTTTATTCAAATATCTCACCTCCTTTTCACGTAAATCTTCACGTCTACAGTTTACAAACCACTGTTTTGATCTAGAACGACGAGAAAGTCAAACTTTAATGTATTAATATTTATCAGAATTTATTACCTTTTTGGATCTTTGGGAAATGTAAAAAAACTAAGGTTAGGATTCTTTCCTTTGTTGTTTTCGCAGTTTACGGTGGAACATGCGCTCCCTTTCGAGACTCTCATAATAGATTGGTATACCACTAATCACATTTTTATAAAAACACTGGCAAACAACTTGAAAATTGTTCTTATAACGTTCAAAAAGCAGAAAAACACTACTACCGTCAGCTGTCAGATTTTAGTGTAACTTGTTCGCCGCTTGGTGCTATAATTACCATAAATGACCTTTACTTTCGCTACTGTATATATAAGTATACTGTGATACAACCTTTACTTATCAAAAATCATTAATTAAAATTAATAATAGCAAAGTATAAAAAGGAAAAACAGGGTGAATTAATTTTATTATTTTTTATTTTAAAACATTAAAAAAGAACTATATTAAACTTACTACAATAACCACTAGTACCGTACAACCGTTGATTGAGGGAATTCCCTCAATCAACGGTACAACTAAACATTTTAAAATCAGAATTGAAGATTTAAATTTACAGATCGCTGAAATAATAAAATTGTAACAGAAATCGCTAAATCACTATTCACCGTGATTTTGATACTTCAGTCACGGTCACTGTCAGTGATTTTTTGATCGCAGTTAAAAAATTTATTCGGAAAAATAAAGTCTTATAATTTCTCTTACCACTTCTGTGATTCTGATAGCAACTGGTGAAAGTCTCAATCGAAAACTATACAATTTACTTATAAAAATAAATATTTGAACCACTTTTTGCATTTCTGTGATCCTGGTCTGAATTGGAATTGCGAAACTCGGAAATTTGTCAAAAATATAGCTTTGTGGACGACCTTTCCCCACTTCTGTGGTCCTGATACCAACTGGTTAAATTGTGAGCCGAAGTGTTAAAAAATTTATTCAGAAAAATAAATTCTTATAATTTCTCTTACCACTTCTGTGATCCTGATAGCAACTGGTAAAAATCTCAATCGAAAACTTTATAAAATTTCCTTATATAAATAAATATTTCAACCACTCTTTGCATTTCTGTGATCCTGGTCGGAATTCAAATTGCGAAACTCGGAAATTTGTCAAAAATATAGATTTGTGGAAGACCCTTCCCCACTTCTGTGGTCCTGATACCAACTGGTTAAATTGTGAGACAAAATGTTAAAAAAAATTATTCGGAAAAATAAATTCTTATATTTTCTCTTACCACTTCTGTGATCCTGATAGCAACTGGTGAAAATCTCAATCGAAAACTTTATAAAATTTCCTTATATAAATAAATATTTCAACCACTCTTTGCATTTCTGTGATCCTGGTCGGAATTCAAATTGCGAAACTCGGAAATTTGTCAAAAATATAGATTTGTGGAAGACCCTTCCCTACTTTTGTGGTCCTGATACCAACTGGTTAAATTGTGAGACGAAATGTTAAAAAAAATTATTCGGAAAAATAAATTCTTATATTTTCTCTTACCACTTCTGTGATCCTGATAGCAACTGGTGAAAATCTCAATCGAAAACTTTATACAAATTCCTTATATAAATATATATTTGAACCACTCTTTGCATTTCTGTGATCCTGGTCGGAATTCAAATTGCGAAACTCGGAAATTTGTCAAAAATATAGCTTTGTGGACGACCTTTCCCCACTTCTGTGGTCCTGATACCAACTGGTTAAATTGTGAGCCGAAGTGTTAAAAAATTTATTCAGAAAAATAAATTCTTATAATTTCTCTTACCACTTCTGTGATCCTGATAGCAACTGGTGAAAATCTCAATCGAAAACTTTATAAAATTTCCTTATATAAATAAATATTTCAACCACTCTTTGCATTTCTGTGATCCTGGTCGGAATTCAAATTGCGAAACTCGGAAATTTGTCAAAAATATAGATTTGTGGAAGACCCTTCGCCACTTCTGTGGTCCTGATACCAACTGGTTAAATTGTGAGACAAAATGTTAAAAAAAATTATTCGGAAAAATAAATTCTTATATTTTCTCTTACCACTTCTGTGATCCTGATAGCAACTGGTGAAAATCTCAATCGAAAACTTTATACAAATTCCTTATATAAATATATATTTGAACCACTCTTTGCATTTCTGTGATCCTGGTCGGAATTCAAATTGCGAAACTCGGAAATTTGTCAAAAATATAGCTTTGTGGACGACCTTTCCCCACTTCTGTGGTCCTGATACCAACTGGTTAAATTGTGAGCCGAAGTGTTAAAAAATTTATTCAGAAAAATAAATTCTTATAATTTCTCTTACCACTTCTGTGATCCTGATAGCAACTGGTGAAAATCTCAATCGAAAACTTTATAAAATTTCCTTATATAAATAAATATTTCAACCACTCTTTGCATTTCTGTGATCCTGGTCGGAATTCAAATTGCGAAACTCGGAAATTTGTCAAAAATATAGATTTGTGGAAGACCCTTCCCCACTTCTGTGGTCCTGATACCAACTGGTTAAATTGTGAGACAAAATGTTAAAAAAAATTATTCGGAAAAATAAATTCTTATATTTTCTCTTACCACTTCTGTGATCCTGATAGCAACTGGTGAAAATCTCAATCGAAAACTTTATACAAATTCCTTATATAAATATATATTTGAACCACTCTTTGCATTTCTGTGATCCTGGTCGGAATTCAAATTGCGAAACTCGGAAATTTGTCAAAAACATAGCTTTGTGGACGACCCTTCCCCACTTCTGTGGTCCTGATACCAACTGGTTAAATTGTGAGACGAAATGTTAAAAAAATTTATTCGAAAAAATAAATTCTTATAATTTCTTTTACCACTTCTGTGATCCTGATAGCAACTGGTGAAAATCTCAATTGAAAATTTTTTACAATTTTCTTATAAAAATAAATATTTGAACCACTCTTTGCATTTCTATGATCCTGGTCAGAATTCAAATTGCGAAACTCGGAAATTTGTCAAAAATATAGCTTTTTGGAATGAATACCTTTCCCCACTTCTGTGGTCCTGATACCAACTGGTTAAATTGTGAGTCGAAATGTTAAAAAATTTATACGAAAAAATAAATTCTTACAATTTTCTCTAACCACTTCTGTGATCCAGATAAGCAGATAAGCAATTGGTGAAAATCTCGATCGAAAACTTTATACAATTTACTTCAAGTTATATAACAAAATATGCATACAAAATAAATACCAAACACATAAGATTTAATAAAATTTCTTTTATTAACGCAAATAAGTTAGGTCACAACTTGATTTTGAATAACAATAACAGATTTTTGTTTTAAACTACACATATAGATAGATCCTTATTGTGTATTTACAATTCTTAAGATTTACTGGCAGGGACTTTAAATTTAAATGTTCTAAACTACAAAGAAACATCAATAAACCTACCAAATTCAAATAACAATTTGCTATTATTGTATAAAGGAGTTTACATGGACCTACAATTTATGTATAATCTCAAAAACAACACAAGTGCGACCAAACCAGATTGTAATTTAAGAGCCCAAGGGATTTCACATTTACATGAAGCTGTCACGGTAACGCTATTGAATATCACCAGACACTAATGAGATTACTTGGGGCCACTATAGGTTGTCATTAACAAATAACTGAGCTGGTCACAAGCACACGTTAGGAGGCACCGCACGTAATAAGATATCGCATCGCAACAACCTAAGTATAACACGGATGCAAATTCAGTGCAGGTGTGAGCGTGGCGGTAGAGTCCACGCCGGTAGGGCTGAACGTCACAGTTGCTCTTTGGCTGGAACCCAGATGCTCGGGCCAGACTGTTCTCTAATAACTTGCTTCACTTCTTTGTAAATATCTTCTGGTGTATCACCTTGTACTACAGCTAACAAAATCAGAATATTAATATTAGAATCAATTAAATATAAATAGTATTATAAACCAACCTGTGAAATATTCGCAAAACTCTTGTTCCATTTTTAGAGCACGTTCATAGGTCTTTTTAGCCTGCTCTTCAGTCATTCGCTTATTCATCTCCCTGCAAGTTGAAACAAAAAACAGTCAACTATTTGTTTCAATATGAGCTCTAGATTAGGCAATGATAAGAACAGTACAAAACATAATAGGGATAGACCGAGACACATTTGGGAAACTGGAAGACCCAGAATTTGCCGAATATATTTGTTTATTTGCGCAGAAGAGACAACACTGCCAGGGGGATAACAGTCACAACAGCAAAACAAGTTGGAATGAAGATAAATAGAAAGAAAACAAAGACACTGAGAAGTTTAATGATGGAGGGAAGAACAACATAGAAAGAGAAGAAGATTTTTGTTACTTGTGTAGTGTAGTAAATGTGAAAGTTGGAAGTGGATGAGGCATATTTAGAAGGATCGAACCAGCACATAACTTGGTTGTATATCAAGGTGGTAGTACCTAAGATTACGTATGCCTCTCTGATTTGGTGGCATACAGCCAGAAAGGCAGTTGTGTAAAATAAGCTCAGTAAGCTACAACAGCAACAATAACAGGGGTGATGATCTCAACACCTACTGCATCCATGGAGACGCTATTAGACTCGCCTCCACTACATTTAGTTGTGGAATTAATTGCAAGCAATTACGGTATGGCAGTATATAGAATGAAAACTAGTGGTCACAGGAGGATTCTCTGGAGGCGAAGAGACCGCCTTTCAGAAAATACAAGAAAACTGCATTCTAAGTATGCAGTCAGCCAGGATTAGTTTTCGACTTCAGGACGCCTTTCAGGGTGGTAATAGATGAGAGGCCTCTGGAGAATAGAATTCAGGAGCCGGGATTTTTCAGAAAAGCACAAGGAATGGTTTGAGCATGAACCTGGTCAGACTCACAACCATTTTACAGGCGGTTATAGCAATCACAACCTGAGCGCAGGTTATGGTGGGATGTTAATAGATGAATCTTCATCCTGACAGATAGCCACCAAGTGGCTAGAAAAAGCTCTTGAGGGCGTAGAAATACACTCCAAAGTAGTAAAAGAGTGCCTCGAAGCTGTGGTGACACTGACAGAACACAACAAGGTAATCCTGGAGTGGGCGTCGAGACACCATGGCATAGAGGGAAATGAAGACGCTGATCAATTAGTCAAAAAGCGGACGGAAGAGATTCATACGGGTCCCGAACCCACGTGCGGTATTTCCTATCAGGTGACGAAAGCGGCCTTGAAGGACCTACTACGTGAACAACATCGCTTACACTGAATGAGGGCTCCTGGACTGAGGCGATAGCGGATGTTCATGAGGGACCCATAAAGATAAGGCTAAAGAAATTTTTCTATTGAGCAAAAAGTAACCTAGAATGATAATGGAACTTTTAACAGGACACTGTTGAGGTGGAAGAGGATCCAATCAGCAGAGTGTGTGGAGAGGAAGACGAAACTTCTCAACACATTCTTTGTGAATGCCCTGCGCTGAGGGTCAACAGACTACTGATACTTTGCAGTTCAATTTTGAGATCCCGAAGAATTGACAGCTGCAGCCCTCAACAGCATCCTGAGCTTTATCAGTATGACTGGCTTGATGGAGTAGGAAACATGTGTGCGGTATAATAAGGCAATGAGCTTCAGTACAATGAGTTTTTGATCCACACCCAATAGCTAATAATAATAACAAATAAATGAGAAAGAAACTTGATTACAAAATTACAAGATTAAAACCTAACCTAGCTTGGAATGAGGCAAAGAAGAAGTTCTCTTTATACGAGTTGTTCATAATCACCTATTTATAATGGGTGTTCAAAATAATTCCTGGTGAAGTAGGTTGGTGCGTGATTTTGTTAACATTAACGCATGTTCTAGCTTATCACTTATGCTTCATATGAAATTTTCGATTGTGACAGTTGACAGTGTTAGTGTCAAACATGGCATTGTGTTTTATTACAACCAAATGTCATGTTTATAGTGA
Source organism: Ctenicera cuprea (assembly GCA_958336395.1). Taxonomy (NCBI): domain Eukaryota; kingdom Metazoa; phylum Arthropoda; class Insecta; order Coleoptera; family Elateridae; genus Ctenicera; species Ctenicera cuprea. The sequence continues at coordinate 25,907,958 of OY284490.1, forward strand.
GGTTACGTACACAATAATCCGGCTTTGACAGTTGATAATACCTTGAGGCTATTTTGTAACGTGACTGTAGGGTAACAAAATGCACTAATTACACATGGACGCGTATTGAGCTACTCTCCGGTCACATGATAAAATAGCTGCAAGATATTTTCAACTGCCAAATAAACGTCAAACCTTTGTGTACTCTCCAATCACGTGAAAATTTACGTCACATGCCTGAGCCTGATAAGAGGAAATCTAAAAGTAAAACGTGCAATTGAATTTGAAATTAGCCAGATTTCCGCCGTCGAGCAAAGGCCCTCCCCTTTGGTTTTCCATTTCTTTCGGTCTCTTGCTATGGTTCTCCCATTTCTTCTGGCTATATCTCTAAGCTCATCTTCCCATCTTCTCGTTGGTTTGGTCTGCCTCTCAGTAGTGTGCTAGCTATGTTCCAGTTTCTAGCTCTTCTAGTCCACCTATTTTCTCCCAATCTGATTATGTGTCCAGCATAATTTCATTTGAGATGTTTACATTTTTGTATTTTGTCTTTGGTCTTAATTTTTTGTTTGATATCTTCCAAGCTTATCTTGCCACTGATTTTTATGTTGAGCATCCTCCCTTCCGCTCTAGTCAGAGTCGCCCGTAAATTGTTAGCTGCACTTTTAGTAAGGGCCCAGGTTTGAGCACTGTATGTTAAGGTTGGTATTATGCATGAGTGAAATACCTTGCATTTTAAATAAATTGTTTTTTTGCTTTTTGGTATATTTTTTAAAGACCAAAATTTGTTCCACCCTGCCTTTATTCGTCTCTGAATCTCGTTACCAAATCTATTTTTAAAGGAAGGATATTGTTTAACGTGTATTAGGGAAAAAAATATAGGCAACACAACCAGGAATTTGTTTGAACACTGTTATTATAGAACATTAATATCAAAAGAAAACTTGTGAACTCTTACGAGATTAAACAAACATTTAGTTGAAAATATACTTACATAATCGACTCTACAGATTTCGGTTTGATGAAAATTGCAATGGGGTGTAATTGGGCCACTTGTAATCGCTTGATGGCGTTTCCACTAACATCCAAGATACAGTGTTTGCCCTATAAAAAAATAAAAGTATATACAAAGGTGTATTTAAAATGGCACATATGAACAGCACTGCGTGATTCTCTGGCAAAAACTAAGTGATAAATTCAGATATATTGTAGAGGGGTAAACTGCGGCTAAAATTTGTAAATCGACTTTCCCTTAACTTCCTTCAGACTTCCCCGACTTCCCTCTGGACTATTCTCTGATTTCCCAGACTTCCCCAAGACTACCCTCAGATTATTCATATACATACAAAAGCATATAAATTTTTTTTCGGTACCCGGAACCCTGATTGCTGTGGTCTTATTCTGTAGTGTTTTAGCGAGAGAGCACCGAGACAAGAAAACTACTAAATGGACTATTTCACAGATGTGCTGATTCCCACTAATATTGTTTTTTGTCTCACCTTTTGGCGACGACAGCCTATAATCTTACATCTCGATACAGCTTATTTATAATTTTGTAAGCAGTATTTAAAGTGAATATTTATGTTAACAGACATGTATGGCGACTTGGCACTCAATTTCAAAAGTATTTTAAAAGAAGTTATCATTAAAAGCGTAGGCGTAAGCCACGGGTTCAGCTAGTTATTATTATGCATTGCATAACTAATCTTCAATAAAAATTACAGTAAAACCGCTAGTCAAAAATAGTTCTGTCAGTTCCACTGGCCAAAATTTTCATTTTCTATCAGTTTACTACAAAAAAGTTTAGTTCAACACAACTCACATTTCTCTGCAGTAAATTACTTCAGATAGCATATCACCATATTATGAAAACTAAAATAAGACAAATTTGCATAATATTTCAGGAGTCATGTACGTCAGAAACATAGATTCAATGCACTGGAACACGATTCGTGGGTACTTGTGAACGCCATACTGTTTTAAAACAAATACCAAGTGTTTTAGTTTATTATTATACTATTAATTTTATTACTAGTTAAATATTTATCAATAAAGTACAGAATCAATTCAAAATATTGGTAACACGATGGTGCGAATAAACAATTGGGAAATGTTGAATTAACCGCTTGGGTAAGTTTTTACATGTTTTTCCCCTTTTCCTACTACCATGTGATTCTCTGCTTATTCACATGCAAAATCATGATGCTCTAATTAAATTACATAGGTTTAATAACAATTCCACACAAAAAACTTTTTACAAAAAAAATGTATTTTTAACTTTTCTGACTTGAATAAATAAATCTGCACTTACTTTTTCTGCTACTTCCCGAACAGAGGCTACAGATGTGCCATACAAATTATCATTATACTGCCCAGCTTCAATGAATAAGTGGTTTTGAATGTCCTTCTCCATTTGTTCCCTGGATGCTACAAAGTGATAATCTCTTGCATCAACTTCATATTCTCGTTTAGGTCGTGTTGTATCTATATATATTTAAAATACCAAAATTAATAAGAAAAACATGATAACAGCAATATCAAAGTTTTCTGATTAAAAAAACCATTTATTAAGAAATTAAAAAAAAACAGAGTGAAAAAGTACTTACGAGGAACACAGCTACCAAATTTGTCCGGAAATTCAGAAATAAGGTCATCATTAATGCGATCCTTTAAGGGTCCTAAGATGATAACAGGTCGAGTGTAACTGATTTGCATTTGCTGAACAGGTTCATATGATAATACGCTTTCCTCATTGCCTGGAGAAAGAAAAATTATATAAAATCTTATACTAAACGGCACTTAGTTTGACTTTTGCATTCATTGTTTTATCTGCATCATAAGAGAGTAATGAAAAACTTAGTTTATAGTTCAATTTGTTGCAACACTACCGCTAATTTCTACAAGGCAAACTTTAAACTGAAGTTGCACTAAAGTTAATTTTTGAATGAATAAATAAATGGTCATCCAAAAACTATTTGTATGCATACAGAAAAACTGCAAACTTCTAAATAAGAAGCTGTAACATGTTTTAAATAAGATATAAAGGAAAAACTGCAAATCTGCAAATTAAATGTAAACATGGAACAGAAATAGTCTACTTACTCAAAACTGAAAGTATGTCTAAGTTATGTTAATGCAGAGCCGACTGATTAATATGCTAAGCTAGACTTGCTCTGGCTATAGAAGTGGTAAGCTACAAGTAATATAAATATGGCGACAAAATGATAAAAGAATATAAAGGCTGATTTGTAAGGAAAATTTGGCAGCAAGACCATGGCTCGCAAGAAAAACGTAATTAGATAGCTAAATGACACTATAAAACATAACAGCAGCAAAAACAAAAAAAATTAAAAAAATTATTGCCATCTATACTAAATGTCTGTTGATTGTTTATTGTTTTAGTTGTGTTGTATGCTTGGCAAATAAAAACAAAAAAGTGTGCGGCTTTATTATTTCCATACAAAATTCGTAATATTACAAAGACCCATATTTTGCATACCATTATTAAATTGCAGGAAACAAACTAGATAAGGCAAGGTATTCACGAAATGATACTGTGGCACTAATTGTTAAAATTAATGTTCAATTTGAATGTTTTTTTTTAAATTTTAGTAAAAGTAGGACAATTGATAACCTAAAATAGAATGCAAAATACTGGTCAAAATATTCTTCACATTTATAACATTAAACTTATTTGAACTTACAGAAAACCATTCCCTGTAACCATCATCATTTGACCTTAATGTAATGGTTTCATACAGTCTCAATTTTAATATGCAGGCAACACTGTCGAATTGCATACGTTGTAATAGCCAATACTAATATACCAAGAAAAGAGGGTGCACAAAATATTTAAATTTCCACAAAGTTTAGGACACTTTCGATAACTCTGATATTCGAGCTACTACAAAGTTGCATTGTTTGAATTACAGTATCTTTTGTGCCCTAACAAAATAAACATTTATTGTAAGAGTAACAGCATAACTCACGAGTACTGCAAGTTAAAATGTAATTTGGATGCACTATTTTTAAAAAACGAGCGTTTTCAGACATGTTTATATATGTTTTTTGATTCTTATCTATTTTTAATAAAGGAATCTATCCACCAATTTATAAATACTTTCTACAAACACCCTGTACACAGATGTTAAGGACTTTTTGTTTTTATGTGCACTCCAAACAATGAAAATTCTTTTTGTGAGTGGCGGCTCGTAAGGAAGACAATGTAGACCGCGGCCCTTCCAAGCAAATACGCAAAGCGAACAATATTACATACAGCATACTCCACTTTTCTACAACATTTAAGTATTACTACGTAAGAACAATGTTCATATAAAACATCGTGAGGCGGCAAAACTTCAGATATGCATGTCTCAGACGGTCACTGTTATTTGTAAAACGAGACCGCGGCTATGTAAACAAACAAAATAAAACATACAAAATCCCAAAAGGAGGATTTGTGCCATAACATAACAGTGTGGGTTAGAAACAAAGGAACTTATTAATGATGCACTTTTGGCTGGCATTATTATCATAATATATATAACATATTATGTTTATGTTATATAGATCATAGACGTAATACAAGTAAAGTGAACCAAGCATATTTTTTTGTTTTAAATTTGTGTCGTCCTACCTCAGTAAACGCTCACTAACCGCCCGCCACTGTTTGTAACCATGTATAATACTTGTAGTCAAAAAATTAAGCACAGTTGCAAACCAATAATTTTAAATTTCATTTTAAAAGTTTTAGAAAACCCCTACAGTACGGAGGATCAAACAAAACCAGAAACATTATACGCACAAACAGCCAAGACCAACAGAAGACCAGGCTGGAATATAACATACAACTCTCTCCTAGACTTTCCACTTTCAATCAACCAAGAAACGAAAATTATGACATGGTTGCTATGCTATAACAGAGTTACAACAAAAAATGATAATGGACCTTGCAACAGAAATAAAAGAATCAAGAGAAATGCTCAAATTACTTGTAAATAAAGTAGGGAAACATAATGACCCAACTGTTTAAAATAGCGCTCTGGGATGCCAATGGCCAAATAGCTCAAAAACAAGGGCTAAGAAGAACATGGCATAATAGCAGGTACCCAGAAGACAAAAGAAGATTTAATCGTGCAGTAAGAGAACTAAAAGCATTAATAAGTACACTCAAAAATGACCGATTTACTAAACACCTAGGACTAACAGCCAGCACGGATACAGACTATTCGCTGTAGAAAGCAGCTAAGCGACTAAATCAGCCAAAATAAAAAGTACCTCCAATAACGAAAAAGTAGAAGTATTTGCCTCTACCAGCACAAGAATTAGACGAAATTCATGAATACTTGAAAGCTTCCTATCAACTTTCACCCCTGATAAAAGCCTTTGAAGTTTCAGAAATCAAACAAACAATAACAAACCTCAGTCCTAAAAAGAAACCCGAAAAACGAATAACCCACAAAATAAATAAAAAACTTCCAAGAAAAAAAAGTGTTGTGATAACCAACATTTTTATTGCAGTTCTTAGAACTGGCACATATCCAGCTCAATAAAAAGTTGCCCAAATTATTATGACTAATAAACCTGATACCAGTACTATCGAAACTGTATTAAAATCTGCTCCTAAAACGATTAATATAATTCCAAACCGACAGACTCCTGTTTCCCGAATACCAATTTGGTTTTAGAAGAAAACACTTGACAATCGAGCAAGTTCACCGAATAGTTGGTGCTATAAATCGCACATTTGAAAAGAAAAGCTATTGTTCAACTGTTTTCTTTGATGTCAGCCAGGCCTTTGACAAGGTCTGGCATGCTGGGTTACTATACAAACTAAAACAGCAGATACCACATTTGTTTTATGTAATCCTTAGATCTTGCTTGGAAGAGTGTTAGGACCTGTCTTGTACCTAGTATACACCGCTGATTTGCCAACCGACAACAACAAAGTCACTGCTACATATGCAGATGAACAGCCACTGTCCACACACTCAGAACCAAACATGGCAGTGCAGCACCTACAGAAAAATCTTGAAAAAATTGAGCAGTGGATGAGGAAGTGGCGCATAAGGGTGCATGCATCCAAATCAACCGATATTATTTTCAACAAACGTCGAGGAGTTTCCCCACAAGTGACCATGAATGGACAAGCGTTGTCCCAAGCCAACTGCATAAAATATCTTGCTGTTCATTTAGACAACAGACTCACAGGGACACAAATCCAAGCTCCCGCTTCACAATAACTCTTAGTGTTCAAAGTAGCACTGAAGCCCATATGGATATATGGGATCCAGCTATGGGGATTAGCATCCACTTCAAACAGAGATTCTCGATCGCTTTCACACTAAAGTTCTCCAAGCAATAACCGACGTGCACCATACTACATTTTAAACACCGAAATTCGCCACTTAAAAGTGTACACAATCAAGGAAGAAATAGTAAAATTTAGTGAAAAGTATCTACAAAAATAAGAAGTGCATCCTAACTCACTGGCCATTAACCTTTTGAACAATAGTGAACGAACACAAAGACTTCACAGACATAAGCTGCTAGATCTGTCATTTAGATTTTAGTTATAACTTTATTTATTACTGTTGTAATTGTAACATTATATAAGTAACTACTAGAGGGTCGTTACTAAACGGCTTCTCACACCTCAGTCATTCAACATATTTACTTATTGTCACAGATGCCATATTCCTTCATTAGCTTAAACAACTATTTGCTGAAATATTATTCATAATTTATCAAAACATTATTTGCAAAGTGCATGCATCACCCTAATTACGGTTTTCACTGTAAACAAAAATAAAATGCAAATTAATAATTGATAAGCAAATAAATGTTGATTTTCCCTACAAATCAGCCTTTAAATTACTAAATTGATTAGGACTGATTGAACTACATTCATTTCTAATTAGTTATAAAATGAATACAAATTTTTTGAAATTATTATTTAATAACATGTAGTCTCCTTGACTGTTTAAACAACTTGATTCTTCAAACTATTAAAGCGTTGTTGGAAATGAGATCAGTTGTCAGTACAACTCTTTAATAGTTGGTTTTAAACTGTTAAAAAATAGTAGAAACGTAAATATTTAACATTATTTAAAAAAACTAGACATTTTATAGTAATGAACTTAATTTTCCAGTGCCAATAAAACTACAGAAAAGGCTTTTTATTGATTTAGGGTACAAATATGTAGTCCAAATGTGAAACTCAAGTTTGGTTGCGATATTACAAGGCTATATGTTCAATTTTCTTAAAGTAGAAATATTTAAAATTGAGTTTTTTTAATAGCTAACCATTGTTTTGTAAATAATAAACATGTTCACTTTGACATATTTTTAAGAGAAATTTAAGAAGTTATTAATACACAATTTCAATATTTACGACATTGCCAAACTGGATTTCACAAAATTGGACTGTATAAAAAGCATTTTCTGTACAAAACGCGCAATATATTATTCAAAAATACACATACATAATAATGAATGCAGTTCATAATTTTTGTTTTATCGCCATACTTGTTTTTAAAACAAAAAAGGATAATATTTATATTAAACATTGTTTTAAATAGTATAAATATTAAATTTAGGGAGTAAAATCATAGGCGTGCACAAAGGGAATATTTAAGCAGTCCTTAATCTTGGGAGAATAATGTATCATTATCTTCTCAAAACGCATTTAAACATTTTCCATTCTTTTCGCATTTTAAATCAACCTGTCCCCTCTACATTATTTATGGGCACGCCTATGAGTTAAATATGCACTTTTAATGAACTAATTATGACCAGGCATTTCTTTCATCATGAATTTAATTACTTTTTCAGTTAATAACAGAAAATATGGGATTAATGCAGGGGGCGTTGCTCACCGCCATGCAGTCACAACATTCACACTTACTATAGTCGTCATAATTATCATTATTCTCCAGATATATTAACGTGATTTCTTCCATGTATGGGAGTTCAACTCGATATAATATTTCACCTGTACTATGAAACACAGAAAGAAGCGAAAACAAAATTTATATAGTAAACCAAAACCAACACGCTAATCTGAAGAAGTAAAAAGCAATACTGTACCTTCAGCGTTGGCATCATCTTGGGTATAGCAGAGCATGAATGCTGAAAAAGAAAAATTACAATTAATTTCCATTTCAATTCAGTTGAACAGTTAAAGGGTGGGTGGGTACAAGTATATAATTTTAATTTTAAGGAAAACAGAAGAAATTATAAACAAAACTACCAATTAAAAGAACAGAATATACAGAACAGAAAGGTGATATGTATAGTACAAGTGTGTTAGTACTTACGAGTAGGCTCGCTATCTTTGTCAGCAATAGGAGTAGTAGATCGCGAATAGTCTGTAGTTTAAAAAATAAAAATAACATAACCAATAGTAAATTATTTAAAAATGAAGCAATCATCGTGTGTGTTAGCAAATCAAATTAAATTTAAGAATATTGTATTAAAATTATATTATAAACAATATGTCCAATATTTAAGACCTATGTGTATGCACTATTTATGTACAATGTATGTACATTAATCAAAAATCCATTGTTAAAAAAAAGAATAAGTAGGATGCTTACGTTCTTGGTCAGATCCATCTTCAGATTTATCATCTTTGCTTTTCATAAATGGAAATTTTCTGCTAAATGAGAAATTTTTCTTTTTTCTATCTAATGTTGACTGCTGCAAAATTAAAGAAAAAACATATTATAATGCAAGGTTATCTCATCCATTTAAAAACCTAAAATTTATTCGCATTAAAATTTTGTACATCAAAAATATATATACAGTGCGTTTTTTTCAAGACTGGCCATAGGATTTTACATGCTAATATTTCGACCCTCTGTTAGCTTTCATTTTAATGAAAATATCCAACTCAGTTTTGCACTAAAAGTTGTAGAATTTAATACAGTATTGAAACGATTTAAATTTAATGTCTAAAAGCAACGAAGAAGCTACCAAAAACATTTTTTAGATTCCACCTAATTTTATTTTATGCGACTTTAATTTTTAGTAGGCTGAATTTTTTGTCGACATCGAGATGCAAAGCTGCAAATGTTGCCGAAATTTCGCAACTAGAAGCGCCTCTTATGTGTGCCGTAATATTTGAACAGGTTCTTCGACGACATTTTTATAAGAAAACGCACCTTTCTTATAAAATTCTGTTGAATTTTTATTCCTGTCAACCAAAAATTACAAATGTCAGCGAAAAATCCAGGCTACTACAAATTAAAAAGTCGTATAAAATAAAATTAAAAAAATGTTTTTTGTAGCTTCTTCGTAGCTTCTAATGTTAAATTGAAATCATTTCAATAAAGTAAAAAATTCTACAACTTGTAGTGCAAAAATAACTTGAATATTTTCATGAGAACGAAACTTAACAGGGGGTCGAAATATTAGCATGTAAAATCCTATGGACAGTCTTGAAAAAAACGCTGTATAATAATAAAGCTTTTGATTAGCTACTGAAACGGCAAATGCCATGTAGTGATTGGTTGGCATAATAAGTGCATTATAATCTGTGTCTGTCAAAATAACCTCTTGGAGCTACCCAATAAGAAAAATCAATTTTATATACTGTAAAAAAGTTCATTTAAAATGTTTACATAACTTATTATTGTATTAAAAAATAATAATTAAATACCAATGGATTTTCATAATGCAAAACTGTTTTGGTTGTAAAAAGTCAATGACTGAACCTGTCTCCAAAAGATATAGTGTCTAGCATGCATCATATCTATTTTGTTCTTGTCTTGTTACTCCTAAATAAACACTACTTAAATTTGTGGGTTGGGAAGGTTTTTATTTACAATTATTGTTGCAGATATTTCCCTGGCATCCTTGCAACTATATTTTCAGATATAGAGTTTTGAACAGATCACTAGGAATTAGTAAACTTCTTCTTAAGTATGCATCTACTGCCATAAATCAACTTCTTAGTAGGTAATAAGTAAATGTACATATTTTATTAGAATGCTCTACAATAAAAGTTAAATAGTTTTTTGCGAACATTATCCCTTTTGAGTTTATTGTAAAAGGACCTATTAGATAATAGGTAATATGTAATATTATACACAGCAATAGAAATAAATAATTTATCTACGATTGCTTGGATAAGGACTTATTATGTCAATCATTTGCGTTAGGTAATGAAGTGAGATAATGGATTCATTACCTAACTCATTTTATTTACACAAACAAAACTGAAGCTTTGTTTATAAGGTTGCCATAGTATTGAACAAATCTAATCTATGTCGTTCCTTTGATTTTAAAACTAGTATTTTAAAAGTGATTTAACATTTGCAAATAAATTAATGCGAAATGTCAAATATCATTTCATTCAAAAAAATTCAATTTTAAATAATTTTGAGCAGTCGTAGATATAATTTTGTATGTCATAGGTGTGGGACAATGCATTATTATGACACTCTTTTGATTACACGACTTGGTCTACGACGAGAACTTTCAAACTCGTGTTATAATAACGCCTTTGTCTATAACTATTATCTTGTTTGCACTAAAAATTGAATGTTAATGTTTACAATTTTTTGCTTGTTAAAATGTTATGATTCATCATGAAAAGTTTTGAAAATTTACAATGTTAAAGCAGAAAATGCAATATTTTGATAATGTAAATGAATACACAGATAACAGCCTACAGCAGTGACTATAAAACGTTACTTTTGAAGATAGTTCTAAATTATATAAAGCAATACCATATGCGACATTCAATTTTCAGTACAAACTGGATAGGTAAGTTATTTATTTCCATTTCTTGGTTTTAGAACTATGTCTACTTTAAGTAGAAAACGTTATGTTGCAGCTAATTCTGAAAGTATATTTTTTAAATTAAATGCCTAAAAGAAAACAGAAGAACTTTTCATTGGACTGAAAAAAATCAGAATTTTCTCATTTTAACTGTTTTTCTACTCTCATGTTGGGTGAGATTCCGAACAGATTATTGTCGATGTTTATGAGTCATTATTAGTTTAACTTTTTACTTGCCTTTTCAACAGCACTAGGCATATGGCCCTGGAACTTCACAGATCTATCTCTAGCACGTTGTTTGCGTTCCCATCTTCTTTTAGATGGTACAATACCCATCCCTTGTTCATCTCCATTGTTAAGTACACGCCTTGCTTGCCACCACTCATCATCACTTGCATTTGTAACATGTAGTATATCTCCATAATGAAAAGCTAATCCTCTACTTGGTAAACCATCATCTTTCATTGGATCATAATCAAATAAAGCTCTGAAATACATGGTGATTTAAAAACAGATTAGGTATTATAAAAACGTTTGTTTACCTAACATAAAGCGATCGTTTCTGCGAGGTACGTAAAAGGGTTCCTGTCATAGTCTGATTAGACATTTGCTGCTTTAAGTCATGGATTTTGGCTTCAAAACGATTGTATTCTTCCGGTCTGTACTGAGCCACTATTGTTGCCGTTTGGTTAGTGCCCTATATGCAACATATAAAAATATTAGAATTTTATCTAAAATACATTTATGTTTGAAAACTAACATTTACCTTAAGCGCAGCTGCAGCTTCCTCATGAGTGGCAGTACGTAAATTTACACCATTAACACTAAGTATTTGATCACCCCTTCGTAGTTCTCCACTGAGGTCAGCAGGACCACCTGCTAGAATAAACGATATGAAGATACCTTCACCATCTTCACCACCCACAATATTGAATCCTAGTCCTTGATTGCCTTTCTGAAGCACCACTGTTCGTACTTCTCTGAAAGAAAAAAAAATATACAAATGAGCAATGAAAATAAAATTTGTTAAAATTTTATCAACTGAATATTACATAAAGTCAGAGATCAAAGTGAAAAAACTCATTGCGGTCGTTAAGGGAATCTGAAGACTCTACCTACAGATCGCTCTCGCTGCAATTGTCATCACTTAAAAGAATTTTTTTCATTTAATAACGTATTATTCCGAATCTGTGGCAGAAACTATGCACATTATTAACGCAGGTACTACTTTTTGCAAAAACTTTAGCATTTTCTTCATAGGTTACCGTACAATACGTGTTATCCGAAATTGCAAAGCAAAACGAATTCCCTTTTGGTGGGTACACTACCATCCTGACCTAGGGTAAGCAACACAAACAGGACCGCGGTCCTACGAATTATAAATCGTCTACAGACTTATAAATCGCGACAGATACGCAGCCACGCGCCGCATGCGCTTCAGGATGCATCCCACATCATAAAACTAATCAATAATTGATGCACTAATAATTTCCAGGGATAGGTGAGATGACAAACGATTTTAAATGTGCTTTCAAGATCGCTTACAAAACTGCCGATCAATTTCCGATTATAAAACAGGATTACGGTCGCAGTTTTTTTACAAACTTTGTCGATTAAAGTTTGTAATAAGTACCTAAACTCTTGCTAAAAGACGGATAGAAGTTGCCACGATACGGATTTTAACTACTTTAAAATATATAATTTTTTGCCTACGCTTACGGAGACGGAGAGCACCAACTACTACATGACCCCCAATCTAACAGGCACCAACATACACATATATACCCAGAATCACCATGCTCCGGAATCGAACCAGAGCATTGGAAGAGCACCGCCAAAGCCAGCGGCCCTAACCGCCCTCTCCATATATGTATTCAAAAATTTGAACTAGATACACTTGAAACTCCTAGTTGTTCTCAACAGTTTCTCACGTCTTAAGAATTTGAATTAAAAAAATATTAAGATTTCCGCCTTCTTTCCGTAAACTTATCAAAGCGATTCGTAAGTTTTCGTACATGACCGGTTTTTAATATTCGATGATAAGTAGCGGCAAGGAAAATAAACAACATTTAATTACTTACGCACCTACGTAATTAGCATGACTTACACATTAATTAGTTTACGATGGTTTCCGTGCTGATTTAACAGTTACTTTGCTTACTTAATATTCAATTGGCAACCACTAACTAGGAAATGGTAGCATGATATATTACATGCCACTTAAAAAATATTGACATAAGTAAGACACATTTGCTCAGATTGATAATTATCTGTTAAACTTTCTTCCTTGCAGTTAAAATTACGTGATTGGTAAATGTAACTTAAAAAAAACATAATTAAGGAAATCTACATTTTAAGCTAGCTAATAAACATAATTTTATTCCCGTTTTGTGCTTCTTTTACATTAAGCACTCTGCCCTTTTATTTCTGACTGAAGTTAAAACCAGGTCAGAGATAGGTGGGCAATTAATCAGATCTTGAGAATATTAATGATCTGTGACATGCAAACTGTCTCGCCGTCTCGTATATGTTTTACCTAACGGCGACAATTTACAGTTTCATGCTTATTGTAAGTACAGGCTGTGTCTACAATATTAAAGAGTGCTAGTGTAAATATCACAAAAAATAAACAAATCTACGATCCAGGCTGCTGTTTCACATCAAAATAATTATGCGATACATATGCCATAAATAATATTTAAGCTTTTCCTTGTATTTTTAAGGCAAAGGGGAAGACAGGCCCGTAGCTAGGAATCAGAAATACGGGGCACTATAGTTTTATTAGATGGGACTCAAAATTAGTCAATATTATTATACATATAAGTCGCACTTTTGTGTGCGTTAATGTAAGTTTAATACTACTTTTTAGCCCACATTCAAATATCATCTAAAATGGCGGCAAGGCGGCATCTTGAAAAACAAATTTAAATAGCCAAAAGAGGTCGATTGGCTCCCCATTTAAAATGTCTTTCAATTCTGCGTCAGATCAGATCAGGATTACAGAAAGAAATATTCACCCAGAACAAAATGACAAATGATTGAAAACAAAAAATAAATGAAGATACATGATTTAAACATGGGCGGGCTAAAAAGTATCAAGTGATCCAAAAAAACTGATCCTCAGCGGGCTGTGGAATGAAAAGTCACGTCTTTACTAGACTATGGGAATGTTTATAATGTCAATTTCAGGTTAGGTTTTCATTATTATCTGACATTATAAACATTTCCTTAGTCTAGCAAAGACGTGACTTTTCATTCCACACCCTGTTGAGGATAAGTTTTTTTTAGGATCTCTTGATAGTGTTCAACCTCCTATTAATACCGCGCCGCGCCGAGGCACACGACACAGATGGCACTAGTATAGACATCATATAGGCGTTTTTATATGTACTCAGCGACTTAATTAAAAGAAAACGAAATGAAACAAGTTAATAGATGTTACTTACTTAAAGTAACTTAGATGCTCAGATAATTATTTTCTTGCAGACAAGGTAAAAAACTTACTTTTCTTAGCAAACATAAAACTATAAATTTAACACTATTCTTCATTTGTATTTACGCTGATCATCTAGATACTGTTATAATAGGTACTCCAATTTAAAATTTTTGTCAATTATTTAAACTATGTGCCAGCTGAGTAAATTTAAAAATTCGATGCGAGTAACGTTAGCCATGTTTTTGAACAAAAGTTCATAGGAATCAGCACGGATGGCGCTACGGCGATAGGCATTTGGCGCGTTAATTTAAAACTTTTAACAAATTTCGCACATAAATAAGAGATTAGTTGCACACAAACCCACGAGCAAGTAATGCTGAGAATTAATTTTATGCGAGAAATCAATAATTCTGCTAGTACAGTCCTGTAAAGAAAAATATATGCATGTCAACAGAACGCATGTGACGCTACCTGTTTATTTTTAATAGAACCATCAGTAATTAAATTCAAATGTAGAATGACTAGCGTCAAAAGCAAAACGGTGCCACGGCGGCGTGCTCTTAAAGCGCACAAAATTAGTCGTTCAAAAGTTAGCGAAGAGGGGGATGGGTACTTCATAGTGAGACTTAATTATGGTTTAAAATATTTTTAAAAACATAATAGGTACAGTATGCGCCGCCAAACATAAGAAAACGCCATTCGGTCACTCACGATTTATATCGCTCCGAAAATCAGTATAATTCGTAGTTTTGCAATGGGGTACACACTAGTTTAAAATGTTAATCTTTCTCTTGTTGCCACATCCCTCTCTAAACTACCGCGCGAGGTTCGAATTTTTCTCAGGTTTGGCGGCCTGTAACAGTAATTATTTTAAAAGTATGGGAATGTCTAGGCCAAGTATTTCGCCAATTTTTTTCTTAAAACCTACAATATTTATGATGAAAAACAAAAAACAATTTATATTTGCACACCTGCATAACTTTTTCTGGATAATCTTTTCATTATAATCGTATTTTTAATGCGTTTATAACTGTAGTCGAGCAATTTAGCAACACAAAAAAAAACTATCGTAAAATAGATTGCTCTATTTATTATGGACAATCTCCTTCTCTCTCTTATTTTCTAAAATGCATTCTTCATTTTGTCGAACCGTATCGGATAAAGTTTATTACGGTTTACGCTAAAATTTAAAGCGTGTCAGAAACAAAATAACTATCACTTCATGCTTATATAATTACTATTATTACGTAACGTAAAATCTTTACAGGATGTGAGTAGTAAGTTGTTTCATAAATGTGCAGCATCATACTTGTTATATAAACTTAAGTATTCATTATCTATTTTAAACATTTGATAAAACGTTTGACAAAAACAAGTTAATTTCCGCATGCTGATTTTTTAGGAAAAAAATGTTTTCCATGTGATACATTGCAACAAAATTAAGCAACAAGTTATTAACGAAGTAACACGTTTTTTAAACCGCTCTCCAATTTCGTTTCCAGCATTAAATATAACAAACTAGATATAATTAGGCAAAATTGAAATAGGTACCATATATAGAACTATCTACCTTTTAAGTATATCTTTCTCCTTATTGCGAAATCTTCTGCTGAGAGTAGCAAAAGTAGTCCGCAAAGGCAGCGATCTCTGCCTATTTTTGGTCATCCTGCCGAAGAATTCTCTTGGAAAGTACGCTCAGCAACACAACCACATTAGAAACTGATACTTCGGACGCCCACAGACCGAAATAGTCACTCGCACAGATTCATAAACACTGACCTTTATAAGCAAGATTTCAACAACTTATCACTATCTGTTAAATAATTAGGAAACCAGGAGGGAATGATTTACTATGTAAACTGTATAATCAGAAAAGAATTTGTTTACATTATCAAGAATACGTAACCCCAGCCATTCCAAGTAAGAAAATGCACTAGTAATTGTTTAATTGCTATTATAACCCACTAACATATTTATATAATATGGTAATAGTAAAAATATTCATACTCGTAATACGCTGCCAAAGATATGCAAAGAAAAAAAATTAATTGTTATTTTAAATATCCGACACGTTACTATACAGTTTTACGAGTCGATATTTGATTTTTGCTGAAATTTAATACTTGAAATTTGCTGTAGAAAAAATTATATGTATATAAAAATGTCAAACAAATTCGTGCGATTTTATATATAGGTGCGTAAACTCAGCAATGGAGTGTAGTGCTTCCCTTTACAATTTTACATAGGTATTTACCGTTTAGGCAGTGTCGAGGTGATTTTTGCGAATAAAAAGGTTAAACTACGAAGTGGTAAAACCTTGAGATATTACCAAAAAACAATACAGCTATTTCAAACCGGTTATTTTATACTCCTCATGAAAAATGACGTCTTTAACTTGAACATATTGTTTGCCAAAGCTATTCTTCCATACACGAATAAAAAAAATGTCGCAAATTAATTATAAGCAAACTATTCCGATTGTAAGAAAGCTGTTGCAAAATCTACGATAATATTTTATTGTATAAAAACAGTATCTTTAGAATCTGCTATTCCATTCATCTACACCATATAATAGCGCAAAGACTTTCTAAAAATCCCAATACTTCTCATAATTCGGTTAAAACGAAATAAAATTTCGAAAAAACAACTTTTTGTGGCTGCTAACTTACGATTTTACGAGGCTCTTATTACTAAAATCATACGGCCTCCGTATAAAATACCATTAATTTGGAAAAACACTTTGAGTGAGGCGCGAACCCATTCGCCTGAGACTCTGACCACTACTCCACCGCGGTTCCGAAAAAAAATTTATTAATCATTTATTTTAGAGGTTTACATAGAAACCTCTATCTCATATCCGCGAGATGTGTAAGAAAACCGATCGTGATCATGTCTAATAATTTTATACGTAATACCGGATGCAGCGCAGCATCAACAACTATAATAATTAACATCTTCCGGTAATTTAAATTAAGTAACAACGACCAAATAAAACTATCTAAAACTAAAAATTCTTGCAATTAAAACCGGATCAATAAAAGGATCATTATTTATAATATATAGGTCGTTTTGTGTTACTAGTAAAGCTACCTGCAGCTTTCTTTTAGTAGCTACCAGCATAAAACTCAAAAAGTGGGTAAATGGGCTATTTTCTAATTATATTTTTATCGTTTTGTCAGCTTTCGTTTTTTTAAATCTCCTATAAAAACTCAAAATTGATATTACAATCGTAACCAAAAAGTCAGGTAAAATTGTGTGATAGCGATTTAGTTTAATTTATCAACAAAAGTCAACAACCTGTAGCACTCCTGTAATTCAATTAGGTACATTAAATGTTTAATTCTAGTCCCTTGGTACAATTTGCAAGTGGGTTAGTTAAATGCATTAATTATACTAATAACTTTATACGTCTCGCAAATTGTACTTAACTTAGCATAAAGATGATTCAAAATTTAATTTTTAAATTATTATTCAAACGTTTTCTTCGGCCTTAATTTAAAACAAGACAATACTTCTCAATCAGAATTTCTCCAAAATATACAGCCTGGGTCAAAAGATGCAGGTTTTAATATATTTCTGCTATTTGAGAAGATACAAATAAAAAATAAAAAAATATTCATAAGATAATAATTTTCCTAAACTTGCCTCATATTTGTTTATTTTAGAGGTAAGCCCATTTAATTCCCAACAAAAATTTCAATAGCTGTTTTTTGTAAATGCCATAGTTTTTTAGAAATAGAACAATTTTATAAATATTGACATACAGCTCGCGCGCTCACGGTCCACACGCAAATAAGGAAACCGTGGCGCGCGATGGAAACAACTGAAGGTGACAGGTGTGTTATTCGGTTTTATTACATAAATGTCATATTTTTACTTTATTCGTTCGTACATTGTGTTTGTGTTTTGTGAAATATTAATAGTAGTAGTTAGTTAATTAAAATGCCACAATTAAAATATGTAAAATACGACATTTATGTAATAAAACTAAACAAAACACCTGTCACCTTTAATGGTTTTCCATCGCGCGCCATGATTTCCTTATTTGCGTGTGGACTGTGAGCCCGCGAGCTGTATGTCTTTTCTTGAAAACTATGGCGTTTACAAAAAAAAAAGATATTAAGAATTTCTGTTGGGAATTAAATAGTCTTACCATTAAGATAAAAAAATATGAGGCATTCCATTTAAGAAAAGTATTATCATCTTATAAATATTTTTTTATGCGACACCGTGCATAAAATTTTCATACGTCAGTTTATTGTGCGTGTCGGTTCGCACAGCTTTTCTTAGCAACTTTTTCACTTATCTTCTCAAATAGCAGAAAATCTTAAAATGTGTATCTTTTGAATCGGGCCGTATCAACGGAACCATTAAACCGTATTTTCTAGAGTTTTTGTGGTATAGCAACGAAATTTAGCATTGGTAATATGCACCCAAAAAGGCACACGTTAACGAGCTTGACATAGTTTTTGACTTCCGGTTTGACCGGAAATGACCCTAACTTTTTTATTTCAAATAGGACACCCTGTATATTTTGACATTTTTGGAATCTTGAGACAAATCTGAGTACACCTGCACTATTTTGGGAAATTTTTAAGTCTATTTGATTTTCTTCTAAGTCAATTTTTTTAAACCTAAAGTTCTGTGACCGGGCTCAAATTACCCTAAGCGACAAAGACGATAACAAAAAAATACAAACATGATTTTTTACGAGTATTTTGGTAGGTACAGACATTCATATTTAAAGAAATCATTGTTTTGTAAATTAGTAATTTTTTTTCAAATGGCACGATTCTTTAGACACTAGGTATCTCAATGCAGTTTTTCACCACAAATCCAAAATCGAACTGATATTAATCTAAACCCACCAATTTTTATGTGAATAAATTATAAAAATCGAGTGTCATGGGAAAACTTACGTCAAAAAAATATGTCAAATACGTCAGCATGTGCCTTTTTAGGTACATATTACCTATACCAAATTTCGTTGCCATATCTCAAAAACTCTATAAAATACGGTCTGTCTAATGATTCCGGTATATACATAGGTATTAATAGCCTTAATTTTAAAGCCTAATTTCTTAAACGGAAGCATTTCAATTAGTCAAAAGTTTCTAATATTTATTTTGAGAAAACGTTGCAACAAGCAGATGGTGTTTGCGTGGGAAGATTTGATATTTCACCTCCTAATCAACTAAATCACCGGCTAATTTATTTAGATCTCTTTCAATAATTAGTATCCCATGGATGTTCTCTAAATATAAGAAAGTAGGGCTCTCCATTAAAACGTATTTTGAAAGCTAGCCATGGGCACAGAAAAAAATTAGACGGTTTTTCAAAGAACAAGTTCCAACAAAATGCATTATATTGCAATACCGACGTGATAAAAAAGTAAAACGATTGTTCGAGATCGTTTGCAAATAATGAGGTTACTCCCTCTAGGTATGAATATCTTTCAATTAATCAAGACGAAACAATGCAACCTTAATTGCGTCTATCTAAAAAATTATCAAGATATTTTAATAAGAACACACGCGAACTAGCTTAAAAGCGAAATTCTTAAATGTGAAATCAACCATTATCGAGAAAATTAGTTTAAGTACAGTCAAACGTTACAGCTTGATGTTTGAACTAGAATTTGTTAATCGGCACTTAAGAATTTATCTGCTGCTTCTGATCAATCAAATTTAAAAGAAACAAAATAAAGGATTCCATTTGGACAAATTTTAATAACAAACGAAGGCATTGTCGGTGACCAACATTTTCACGGTAAACAAATTCGGGAAAGGTCGAGGTTTTACCTATAACTGGGTTTCAAACCGTAATTTTATATTTACTGTTCATTCAAAATTGAAGGTCGTTATGTGTATTTTTCTTTGGAATATGTGGACGCAGACTGTGACCAATTAAGGAAAATTATCTTAAATTAAAGTTTAAAGGTAAGAAAAGACATCACGTACAGCACGTACTTATGTACCAAATCGATCCTTCAAACTTTAAATAATTGGGCGGAAACAACCTTGGTGACTCAAAAGATAGGAACGTTAGTTCAATGGTAATATCACGGCCAAGCAAAATCCGGAAAAACTCGTGTAAAAACATGAATCAAAATTTCCTGAGATACACGGTAGTATACGAGATTTAAGTAATACCTTCTACACTTTAATTTGCTGTAAATGGTTGTAATTTCGTCAAAATGGTTTGCGTGAAAGGAGAATTACTAATTTTGTTAAGTGGACAAACGCAAAAATTTTAATTTTAATAAATGATATGCCCACTATGTTTAGTGTTCACAATGACCAACCTAATTTTGGAATTTTTCGTTGCGTGAGGAGTTTACATCAATATTTATTTAAATTACAATCTTTCGACAGAAGATCTTTATGTAAGCCATGATAATTAATTTAAGCTTCGTCCGTTGGAAAACCGCGAGAAGTATGTCATTTCGAGCTAACATGTAATATGAAATATTTAAATTTAAACAAAAACAACCACAAAAACCCGCAATAAAAACTTTGCAATTTTTAATGTAACCACAATCAGGGATGTGGTATGAATCGATTTACTATAATAAACAATGTCATAGTATTTCAATGCATAAAAAAACAGCCTTCAAAATATTTAATACCATCCACTAGATGTACTGAGGAAATGGGTTAATGCGTCTATATTATTAAACAAACAATAGAATTGAAAATCACATACTGTAACTAATCTAATACTAATTCGGCTTGAGTTACGAATCTCACGAAAAAATGCTTAGTAATAAGGAAGTTGATTATAATATTAACAGATTAAGTTACATAGTGAGATATTTGAGAGCTACTGTTAATTAAAATTCAAACTAGTGAAACCGGTGGGCTATGCCCCACGATGTTTATGTTTCCGTTTTGGTTTAAATAATAAATAAGCTAAGTAAGTAGGTGGTGTAGCGGACCGCGGATGAAAGTCCTATTTTTCTAAATTATATAGCGATTGGATTGTTGTAATTTATTCTATATATTTAATTCGGATCCCTCCGACCTATCTCAACTTGAGAAGAATACTGCTGCAGCTGAGATTATGCAACCCATGCGGCGCGCAATGGGATATTATTTTTTGTACGTTACCAAAAACTGAGCGAAGTACTTCTCGTGGACTTTCCAATACTTTAGATATTGTTACCTATCAGCTATCATATATTCAAAAGTATTTTAATATTAACGTTTCACGCCCCAACACTGAGTGCAATAATATCCCACCATTCTTACGACTGTACCAAGAGCATAGCTGCATAATAGTAATATTATTATACATACTGCATGATACTGTAGCTTACACATAAAATAGTACAAACTTTTTTCAAAACTAAATATTTTTAGAAAAACATTCATTAGAATTAAAGAAAACTAAAAATGCTAGAGAAAAATTCGTCTGCAAATTTAACACCCCTTATTTTAGCGAAATCTAACGATCAAGTTGTGAACCTTAAGCTACTATTCCTTATGAGCAATCTAGCTTAAACAAAAAACTTTTTAACGTCCCCCATTTACTAATTGAAGAGACATAACTTTACGATTTCAAACATTTCATACACGGCGTCACAGAAATATGACACAAACCAAATTGTAGCCTATCCCTATCTGTATGAGCCTACAAAATTTAAAAGCAATAGTGTGGCCAGTTTTTGAGCAATATTGTTTTGAAAATGTTCACGCCAAATTGGGCTGCCATAGGGCTATTATAGTAACAAATTGCATTGCATTCATGCAATCAACGTGTTTTTGAGCAATAAGGCTTTACGGTCAAAACTATCAAAAATTCGTAGCAGCCGCCATGTTAATGCTAACAGGTTCGAAAAAAAAAACATCCGCTTTGCCCTAAGGTCTTCTATCGGATTTCATTATTCAATTTAAAAAATTCTGTTTCTGAAAAAATGCTACCAAAAACATGTCTAACTTCCGCTTCTGATTTCGGTTTTTTAAGGCTTATTTATTCCGTTAATTTTTGAACTACTTTCACATTTCACAGTTTGTCGAAATCGGACTATCCATAGACATGCACTTTTAAAACAACGTATTTCTGGAGATCCAAAACATGTATTTCCGTCAAAATCTTGAACTACATAATTTTCATAAATTCAATACTAAAAGTGTAGGAAAGTAAAAAAAGCGTAGGTTGTACGGTTCAGCTAGTTCTTCGTAAATGCGATCTGGTAGACGCAGCAGTTTGTGTGTTATTAGTTTCAAGCCTATTTTAAAACATGAGCGTAAATTGTCAGTATACGAAAAACGGAATCAAGTCGGTTAATTACATCTCACGGCTGCACGTAAACCTGAGATGGCCGTATTTATTTTAGAAATATATGAATATACAGGGTGTTGAATTGTGGGGACAAACTTCTAGGGCTTGCAAAACACAACAAAGCAAACAACTTTTGTTAATAAATGTGTGGTCAAAAGTGTTTCCTTTAGAAAATACAGGCTCTTAAAGATTCTTTAAGAAGTACTTGAAAATAGGCAACCCAAATTACATTTTCAATTATTTTGCACAGGTCACCGGAATTTTGAAAAAAAAAAAAACGATCTAGACATACATGCCTTCAAATATCGTCAAATTTGACACAATTCGATATTTTTGTGATATTTTTTGATTTTTCTTGCATTCGTTTCTTTCTGTGCCTTTTATAATTCGTTCTTTTCGTTCTATGTTTCGTATTTTTGTGTTATGGTGAATTATACTTTTGCTGAACAGCATGACATGATGTTCATGTATGGAGCTGCTTGGGGTAACGCACGCGAAGCTGCTCGCCTGTACCAAGAACATTTTCCGAATAGGAATCATCCATAGCACAAGGCCTTTAGTGTAGTTTCACGTCGGCTGCGGGAGGAGGGTACATTGGTTGTCAACAGACACAACTGTGGAGCTACCAGAACAAGGCGAACGGTGGATTTTGAGGAAGAAGTTTTGGAGAGAGTGGCTGAAAATCCTTCTACTAGTTCAAGAGCCATCGCTCATTTTTTAAATTTAATTTGAATTTGAAAAGTGGGAAAGAGGGCTTTATTTATCCTGTATTAATTTCCGTCGTTATGGAAACAAATAGTAGGTAGTAAATTGAGTTGCCTACATTTAGGCGCTTCTTAAAGAATCTTTGAGCTCTATCCCTGAAAGGAAACACTTTTGACCACACATTTATTAACAAAAGTTGTTTGCTTTGTTGTGTTTTGCAAGTTCTAGAAGTTTGTCCCTGCAATTCATTAACACCCTGTATATCGCTTGCTTGTAACGTAAACTCGCAATGCAGTTGCATTAGGGCAATATTTATTCTTACCTCTAAATAAACAAACGAACATTTTTCGTGTTAAGCCTTAGGATTTTTCAAAATTTTCTAAGACTATACCAGTTACTCACATTTCATTGAGCCAATCGCGTTTGTTTTATACTGATTGAACTGCATGGTGCTGTTAAAATAAGTGATAAAATGCACAGTAGCTTCCGATAATCGCTCTTAAGTCTTAAATTAACACGTTTAGAACTGATTTTTGCACTGATTTTTGGGTATATTTATTATTATTTCAATATAGTTTGTCATTGCTTTGGCCAGAAGTAAGTTTCATATTTAATTATGACATGATTTATGAATTAAAAACAATAACCGTCTCTGTCGCTCACAAGCAAAAAGCAAAATACGAGAAACGTTGACCGAGCTGACGATAACGATGTCAACCAACATGAATTGCGAGTGTTCAAACCATTACCGACCCGAATTATAGTGTACACCTATAATAAATATAGTAATAACATGCTAACATGCATTAAAACATAAATATATGTTTATAACAAATTTGTAAAGAAAAAAGTTGTAGATCTATTGCAGTTGTGTTAACAAAAACGATGTTTAGTTTTATTTTCAAGATGTGACACAAACATGCAAATTTTGAAAAGAATCAAAACACAGTCGTAATAGTTATTTACTTTATAAGGCCGGGAGATGACTTATTACAGTAACGAGTCGAGATGTTTCCGGATGAGGCGACGAAGGAGCCGAATCTGGAATTTCGAGACGAGTATTGTAACAACATCTCACGGCCGTGTGACGTACAACATTTTATTTCATACTGTATCGCTTTTTAAAATTTTTAAATAAAGGATAATATTTTAATCAAGCAAATTATTAAGGATAATCTGGTTGCCTTATTTAGAGTAACGATAGCAACCAAATGTTTGAAAATTTTTCTTATTTTGTGATTGGCGAAAGGTTGCGAGGCAACACTTCCCGGCCTAGTATTGTAATGTGTCATTTCCCGGACTTCAATAAATCCACAACTTTTTCCTTTATGATTTTTTTTCTATTTACAATACAGATATTTTACGTTAAAGAAATTCCACATTTTCAGTTTTCCGCTCGTAGTTAGTAAGCTATGAGTATTTTGAGAAAAACAAAATTACGATTGGATTGTTCCCCTGATTAGGCAACTTTTGACCTAATTTAACCGACTTTCAATCTCCTAGTTTCCGAAATCCTTATAGTGACCCCGTTAAAATAGACGACCTGTATAGATAGATAGATAGATACTTAAGAGCTACAAAATTTTGTAGCGACATCAATGTGAAAATTTCTGTGCTATAATTAAAAATAATTATTTTGTTACAAGTTCTGTGTTCTGTAATCTGATATAATATGATATACTTTTCATTGTTCAACAAATTTGGAAATTGGAGGTTCTAATGATGAAACTCAAAACAAAATAAAATAAACAAAGAGAAATACTCAGTAGGAAAATTTTAAAACATGCAAACAGTACCTGGGAAAAACACCAAATGCAGTAATTATTAAAAGCTAAAATAATTAACACCAATTAAAATTACTGCAGCGGCGAGCTTGATTTTTTTGCCTTGTACTACATGAAGTAATGAGTATTTAACATTTTCTGGAGTTTTTTAAAAGTGCGTATTTATTTTCAATATAAATAGAATCCGCTATTTATAATAATAATTTTTTAATATTTGAATAAATATTAAAAATTCCAAGCTTACTTTATGCTTGGAAAAACTTTGATTTGATTATATTATGTGCCAATGAAATTTGACAAAGACACAATGTGAGTAGTTTAACACATGGAAAGTTGTGAAAGCGGATGTTTCTAGCAAATAAAATAAACATGACTAAAAAGGTAGTAAAGAAACCACCACTAAAAACAAATACATTTTCAAACATATACCGACATATTTAACAGTCTACACGAAGATGATATTTTCTAGTAGCTAATGAATTACCTGCCGTTAAAATTAATTTAACATATTTGCTGTGCTATATGAGATGAGACTAATTAAATTAGTAGTTAAATTGGCTTTTAATACACTCAAATTAATTACCATGTCGTTAACGAAACCGATGTCAGCAAACACAACAATTAACAGCACGAATACGCATTTTGTTAATTAAAATGAGAAAACTTATTATCACCTTAGGTTTATTATCAAAATTTGGTATTCAATTCGTGAGATACAAATTAGTAAATTAAACGCCTTGTAATTTGATTAAAAATTAATTCCAGGCTGCATATTATGCGCAGTGCGAGACAAAAATAATGCAGCAATGCTTACTGACAATTACGCTATTATGTGGAGTGGTGAATAGAGGATTTGAACCACACGCAATTAATTTTGCAGCGAAAAACTCGGATTCGCAATTTACCGTTATTAAAAAAATATTTTTTAGGTCAACTTCTAACTGCGACTGCACCTACCTACCTTAAGGTTTGCATTTAGGAAAATATGTGGTAATGGTAAAATAATGTTTTTATTCACATGGGGCTCGTTTAATAACTAAAAATACCTCATACCCTATGGAATTCGTTGCAATGTGACATGCAAAAAATACCTGTGTGGATAATCAAGAAAATTTTTATATTTATGCCAATTATTGCAAAAACGAAAACCGAAAGCTCTTTTTCTAATACACGCGCAAATTTTAAACGTGTTATTTTTACAGAATGATGACATTACCAAAACAAAACACAATTTTAAAATTGTTTATATAAACTTGCCCCCTATAATATCTTTAGTGATAGGAAGAAAGTGGAATTGAAAGAAAATGAAGCACATTGAAATTGAAATCACCCGTAAGCTTTAAAATTTAATTCAAGACAAGATATCTGTGAAGGCTTAAATAAGGAAATATCCACCCGACAAATAACTAGTAGTAACTATCGTTTTCATGACGGACAGCCGTAGTTACTAGAAGTTGGCATATAATTAACTATTTTAATAAAGTAGTTAATAAATATTTAAAACAAACTGCCGCAAGCTTTAAAGTCCATTAAGAAGAAGTGTCAGGATTAAATAGTAGTGTGTGAATTCCGACAGCCCCAGAAAAGCAATTTGCTAATTAGCTTTTTTATAAATTACCTTTTTAAAGGTAAGAAAGTCTTGATAAGGCAATCTCTATGAAAGTTTGAAAGCTGGAAGCAACATTGCAACAAGTTTATGCCAGGAGAACGGCGGCAAAACATTTTCTTTAGTGTCTCCTGAACAATTATCATATACCATACATGTCAAATGCAAAAGTAATTGATTGATTAATTAATTAAACTCCAGGTGGATAAAAATGAATTTAAAGAAGGTGAATAAACCTTGTAACCAACAGAGGCACACGCGTAACACTTATTTTTTCTAAAGCCTATACCATACCAAGATTTCTTGAACAGTCATTGCCAATTCCAAAATCAAGAAATTACAATTACAAAATTTAAGACCTAAAGAATATTCCAGAAAATTTTTATTTAAGAAATTGTGTTTCCTTAAACCCCAAATAACTTTATCTTGCATTTTCTAAAAAAAAACGGAAATCCCCTTTCTTATCGTCCTTTACCTTATGGAGTATAGCCAGAGGAAGATACTGTTGTCAAAATTTCGGGCCTTCAGATTTTGACGTATATGCAAGTTTTAGGGTCCGAGAGTACCGAAAATCCAGGTTTCGCTATGGTGTCTGTGTATGCGTCTGTATGCACTAAACTCTTAACATTTACGAATTTTAATTTCAAAATCGGCATGAACATGTTAAATGACAATAGGATCAACTTCCCAATCGAAAAAAGACCTATAGGAGGTTTCTTTTTGGTCGTTTACCTAAACAGTCTAATTGTGTAATTGACAAATAAAATTGTTTTCTGGAAAATCGCTTTTAAGCTTGCACCGAATAAACACCGTTTGCAATTACAAAATTCTAGATATCATAAAACCATAGAGCAACTTTGAAATATAAGGGCGGTGGGGAAGGGTGCTCTACTTCAATATAAATGCACTTGAAAAATAAAAACGCTCAGATTAGTAACCGTGATCTTCCTACCACCATTCTAATATTTAACAGTTTTGAAGTACATACTTTTTACAAATGCCTGCTGAAGTCGAATAAAATCAGACCCGGTCCTGGCAGATGGAAGAGATTAGCTTTGACTAGCCCCGTGAAAATAAACTTATGATAAAAAAATTAGCAATAATTACTTAGATCCTATTCTTGCTCTGAGTTGGAAGGTGAGACGGTAATGTGATATCCGAAAAGTTTTCACCGTTTTCTCGTTGGAATCAATTTATAAATATTTTGTTTCTGAAGCGTTTTCATATGTGACGAACAGCAAACTTTGAACTATAAGTACCGTACCTTTATTTTTAATTCTAGAACCGTAATGAAACAATTAAAGTGATTGTTGTTTTATTTTCCTGCTGATGTCTATTGATCATCGCAGAGTCGCACCCAGGATTTTAGTTTTGAATTTTAGTAATAGTTTGTTTTTAAATTTTACTTGAAATGTAGTCTCACTTTTTAAGAATTCTGTTTTATTTTATTTTGAGGGACAAGCTAGCTCTAGGTGCGCCACTGAACCATCGGCCCCACACAGAAAATTTTCATTCCGCCCCGCAAACTCTAGGGGTCGCCACTGAATAACATGGTGGATATTTTACATTAAAATGAAGTAATTTCTAAAAGACAAAACAGCATTATTTTTAAGCACCATACATCTCATAAAAAATGCATACAAAAATTTGCAAACAATTTGAATATGAAAATATTGCTTGGCTTACAACTGCAATCTCACATTTAATAAGTTTATACGAAGTAGGCTCTTTCTTTTGATGTTATAATCACGTTCTAAGATCAACATACTTCAAAAGAAGTTGTAGTATTACGTTCTAATTTACTAGTTTCCATAAAAAATGATGTTCATATATCGTGGCATACCAGTTCTGCTTACTACCTTTTTGGTTTTATGCAGAAGCAGCATTTACATAAATTATGTTTTTATCTTCTCAAAAGATACATTTTACGACGCCTTACCAACCCATAACACTTTTGCGAATATCATGCTTAAATCAATCCAATTTTGGATATATTACCTCATCCGAATATATGTTTTCTTTAAAGTTGATAGCATATCTTACATCTACAATTTTCAATCTGAATTTGATGTTGAAATTTTTTCTGAAATATGTATTTTAAATTTTCTATGAAATAAACAAAATTATATTACATTTTCCAACTTCCGTAGTGAACTAGCAAGGTCGTAAGCAAAACAAAGATGTATGAACTATTATTTTTACCAAATGTGTTAATATGATTCCTAGAAATACAGATTAAAAATTATTTTATTTCTAAAATTAGCCGTTTCGTGGAAAAATTGGGTTGTTGTTTTGATGAATAAACTAAAAACAATGGATGTATTATGCCCTGTATAATTTTCTAATATGATCAAAGAAAAAATAATCTGTCATTTTTAATGATGTATAATGTAGAAATATAATAACTGATAATAACGTCATATTTATGTGTTCCTTTAAATCTTATAGTTTTTTACCAACTCCTATTCACACAAAAAACTAGAAATACAACGACTTTATTTAGAATCAGAAAAGTTTTTGTGTACATTTGCATTACGTCACCTACTACTGTCACTTATTTCCTTGACTTCCTTTCTATTCTTATTTATGATATCTGATATCCATTAATAACAAGCGTTTTTCTGTTAATTATTATTATTATTATTATGTAAGAACACAAACACTTTTGTTTACATGCGACGTTAAAGCAACTATGGCTCTACTTTGAAATTTCCGGCAACTTTGTAAGATACCACGTAGTTACTTATGGAAGAAAGCATGACTATTTATTAGTACATCGAATATATCGCGAATGTTTAACATATTAATTTTTGTTGGCATTCATAAGTACCAATTAACGAAAAATAAACGGTAAGAAGTTTAATATTTTTATTTTTCTTAATAATATTACAAAAAACCAAAATGTTATGGGGAGAAATTCTAAAATGTTTGAGAAAAATATAATTTTCTGTTCAGTGAATTCATGACACATTTTTCTGCTAAAGATGCAATTTTGTGCAAAATAAAATTTATTTGTAGAATTGAAACGGCGAGAAAAATATTTTCGTAATTTTAGAAAAAATGAACTTTACACCTTCTGCTTACAATACATATGCAATAGATTTACGGGTGTTCTATGGTTCATTTCGAGTCGAAAAGGCGCAATATGTGCGGAAATGCAACCTTTTCGAGATCCAGCGGAAGCAAAACACGTATTATATTAGTATCCTCGGTATAAATTGTGATATGTGATTTAAGTTTTCGTTCAAATCCATCGAACAGGGGCGTAGATGTGAAGGGTGCTTGGTGTATCTCGTAACCCATTTAACACTTTAAAATGTTATTGGAATTCTTTACACTAAATTATGTCAATTTAACCCAACTTACTTACATACAAAAAAGCTTGGTTACGGAGCTACAGCCTTCGAAAAAAAGAGAACAATCTAATCATTTTTTTGCGAATCTAAGAATAGTTGCCTGACAAGTTTGAGTTTTATTTTTGAGCACTCTCTATTAAGTTTATCATTTCTACTTATTTTAGTGCACCAGAAATGGTTAATATAGAAGACGGTTGTTTATAAAACATTATTGTACACACAAAAATACATAAAAAAGCTACTCTTGTTAAAAGTCCCTAAATCCGATGGTTTGTACTGTTGTACAAAATCGTTGCCATGAAGGTTTGAGCGCCTACTTAAGATCCATAATAGTTTGTACAAACTTTGAGGGTAAGTTCCGCACATCAAAACAGTAACAAAAAAAACATGGGTCCTCAAACGCATTCTTATGGCGTTACAATCACCGGATTTAGGACAGTCCCAACAGTCCAAACTGATGCCCCTTCCGAGGCTTTAACATCGTAAAGAAGCCCTTGTTCATGGGAACTTTCTTCATTGTTTTGATTTGCAGAACCTACCTTTAAAGTTTGTGCAAACTATTTGCGTAGCTGCAGGAGACACACCTTCATGACAACATGATTTTCCAAAACAACTAAATTATCTTGAAAACCATCGGCTTTAGCTAGCGACTTTTAACAAGAGTACCTTTTTTGTGCATTTTTGTAAGGTTAATAAGATTTTATAGACCGAACTTCAGAAATTGTAAAGATCTAATATATTTAGAAGAAAATATTAAGTCCCCCCCCCCCTCTCATATGAGACACCCCTAGTGTACCTATTCAAACAAAAATAAATAGAAATAGTAAACTAAATGGAGAGCGGTCACTAATTAAATTTTAAACTTTTAATGCAGCTATTGATAAAGTTATCAAAAAAAGAGCGATTACTGACTGCCAACCTTATATGGCGAAGACAATTTTTGCGGAGAGAAAAATGAAGCTTAAGTAGTGAGCGCCAGTTCAGTGAAAGGTGGTATGTTTGGTATTTCTTTTTAATTTCAGCCAGGGTTCAAAATGCTACTAAGTTTATTTTATGGTTATTCGTGTATTAAATTATGGGATCCAAATTCGGTCAAACTTTTGGAAATTCAAGCCAACGTATTCGTATGATGTGCAGAGCATGATTTGTATTATAAGCGCCCCTAGACTTTATATCTCTGCGCTTCGCATACCGCAACAAAAAAGTATGTTAAAATTTTTAACTGTGACTAGGAAAAACGACTTATATAGAAGAAATATATTTAAAGTAATACAAATAATATGTTTGTTATTTTATTCTTCTTTATCTTTCACCTCTTATACCCGAAGGTGTCGAGGACTTTCACTCCGGGTTGGCTCTCGCTTGTGTAATAGGAGGTAGTGGGGCCTTTGGCCTTTAGACCGCTACGCTCCTGAAGCGTATGCCACCCTTCATGCCCATTCATTCAATGTCATTCACACACATGTGTTTAATTGTATGTTTTTTATGACTTTGTTACTTATCCTAGTCAGTCAGTAATCAAGGTAAGCGCTGTTAATTGTAACCCAACGTCGAATGGTTGCCGAGCTCGATACCGATCCACGGAATTACAGAAAAATTATCTGCTTCTTCCGGGGTTCGAACTGAGGGCTCACGCATTGTGAACTTGATCCTCTTACCATTGGACCACTCGGAGGTATTTGTTATTTTATTTTATTGTATTATTTGTAACATGAAAAATGTACGTAGACAAGAAAATAAAAGCCAAAATCAAAGCTACTGTATGCGAGGCTTTCTTTTAATAAGTACAGTACAAGTCTAATAAAGTTAGGGATTTCCCTGTACATTCCCAAATTTAAATAAAGTACCATAAACCACCTGATTTCGTTACATCAACCTTAATACTTCATGGTTAGATTATTATATTTAAAATTAATTTCAACAGAATGACGTTCAAACTCACAAAAAGTTATAAAAGTTCTGGTAATTTATGTATTATAAACTTTATGTAAATTTGTTTTGTATTAGTTTATAATGCCTGCCTACATTCTATGCTTCTTATACATAATATTTATAAAAAGAAGCAAGTGGGCATCGACTAGTGAAATTGTAGGTGACAGAAAGGTTAAGGACGACATGAGAAATCTTTGAATATTATTGTTGTCTTATTATTAATAATGATCATTTCTTAATTGCATAACCAATAAATAGGAAATGCATGCCAAATTCGACCCAAATTAACTCGTGTTGTGATTGTTCATTAAAAATTGCATTTTTACTCGGGGTGAATGATGCACTGCCATTTTAAGTTTATGTAACTGCTTTCTAATATAAAACATACTACAACGAATCCGTGGGCTTATTACTTCCCAATTTATGTATTTATCGACAGCAAATAAATCACTGTAGTTACTTTAGGCACCTACGAATCCGCTGAAGAATGTTGGATTTAACAGCTGTTTACATTTATTTTAACTACTAAAAAAAACCTTTTCGGTAATTGTGTGGTTACCAAATACTCTGCGATTTTTTAAGTATTCTATTAAATTAATGAATTAGTGCATTTTCTTAATAGAACGGCAGAAGTAATAAGATGTATAATACTTATTGTTAAAATATTAATCATCAACCACTACACATCACTGAATTTAGTCACTATTTTGCAGGAGTTTTGGATGATTCATTCAGAACCACAGACTTAATGCAAGCAACAAACACAAACTGAGCTCAGACTGTCATACACATAGCCCCCGTGGATTCTAGTTCAAATACGCCTTTCCCATTGGTCGTCCTTCGTCAAAGTAGCCCAAGTTCGAACGCGGTTGCAAACCGTATACACCGGGTAACATAATGCGGAAACCCTAATACCCCGACCATAAGAATACTTTTTGAGTATTGTTCGATGTGAGTATCGCACACTAACGGATATTTATACACTGCACACATGGTTGTTTCAAAGGGGTTGGTCAAGGTGATCGGGACACAGAATTTCCACATTTGGTTAAAAAAGGGTAACAACAAACATGAAATTATCATCAGAACTAGTTCCTTGAAATAAAAAGATGACTTTAAGAAAAACTATGGTTGGATTGTAACGGTCCTTCTATGATCCTTCGAGAATCCTATATTTTTTATTTGAAAAAAAAGTAATTTTAGCACGGGAAATATCAAAATAAATTATGATAATGTATATTGTACACGGTACTGCAATGTTTAAAAATACAAAAATTTAATTAAACTCATTTTTACAGCAATATAAGTACCTGCGCCTACAAAAAGATATTAAGAAGCCGGGTGACTGATTTAACAAGAGTCCTTCGTTTTAAGGCTTCTTGTTTGCCTCTTATATTAATGACGGTAATAATAACCATGTGGCTACCCGGTTTAATAACGACTTTGCATGCGCATTATTATGATGTAATATGCAATGACACACTGTTTTAGTTCTTCCAGTAAACATAAAATAACTAAAATTATTGTTTATATATGAAAATTTAGCATCGAACTAGCGTTTTCATTTGAGCATTAAAAATTTGGCGAAAACAGAAGCTCTTCATTTTTAATATTATTATTCGACTCATCTTAACTGAGGGATGGGAAAAGATGGGGAGTAAGGAAAATACAACAGCGGGCTATAAAACGAGGCTTTTATGACTCGCCATAAAATTCCCTAAAAAAATTGGTTTAATCACATTTTATGTACTTTATGACATATATAAGGCAATTATATCGTCACGGACTCTTGGCCCGCAATATATTGTCTTTTCTTTTCCCAAACAAGTCATCTACCAGATTACATAATAATTTTTTATGAAATATTAATTACTTCTTCGTAATTAATGAAAATAGAATTTTTGTAATGTTATTTCCTGTACCAAAGTTTTCCAAATCCAACTTTGTTAGGTTTTAATAACTGATGCTCTGTTTTGCCGTAATTTGATTTCATAACAATTTTCAGTACATCAGAATGTATCTTATCATCAAACAACAATTAAAAACATTCGATAGGGAAGACAAGTCTTATAAAAAAGTTTCTCCAAAGTACGCCCGTAAATAAATTTTTATTTCATTTTTCGTATTTTATGTATGGTCATATGCATATGCATCCAATAATAAAAAAT
The DNA here is from genome assembly GCA_958336395.1 of Ctenicera cuprea. Lineage (NCBI taxonomy): Eukaryota > Metazoa > Arthropoda > Insecta > Coleoptera > Elateridae > Ctenicera > Ctenicera cuprea. Next base: position 25,941,989 of record OY284490.1, read on the forward strand.
ATACGACATATTGTTCGATATGTTTTTCCAAAAATAATTTTTTAGGTTTTTTTTCAGGAAGTAGTTTGTATGAAAACAACAACGAAAATGTAAATTGAGACTGTAAAAACATGGCAAAACCTTGACATATACTCCACACAATCAACGTACAACTATACCGATGCATATTTAGCTAATTGAACAACTTTTTCAATATATTTTCAAATTTGTATAGGCTGTTTAAGGCTGTGTAAGGATTTTAACCGAGCTGTAATTTTGTTAGGACCACAATACTGTCTCTACAGAATCTTATCGTATTACATGCGTGTCCTAACATAGCAGAAATAAGAAGAGAAGGTCACGTTATGGTGGGACTACTATAAAGGCACTCTCTTACCAATGCGAGGACGCCGGGTTCAATTCCCATAAAATTATTATTTCTACACGATTTCTCATATTTTATATATGTTCTTAAGACATTTTTATTAAACATGAAGAAATTTTAAGTACTTTTAAATTATTTAAAAATGTGCGCAAAAAATTCTTCATTGCGTATTAATGTTCAAACACTTAAAAAATATTTAATCCTTACGTATTAAATAAAAATGCCAGAAAAAAATCAAAAAATAATTTAAATAAAGGAAGTACATATGCATGAGCTCGTTTAGTAAGAGTGGGGATCCAGCGTCATAGGCGCCGGGTTTTTGAATTCTTAGGGGGGGCTTAATAGAAATGCGCCGCAAGCGAACTTTTTGAATTTTTCAAGGTCAAACCGTCTTAAATTAAAAGTTAGGAATTTGTGTTAAATTATATTCCCTTGAAAAATAGGTTTCGTGGGCACAAGTTTTCGATTTTCTGATGTTTTTAATGCTTTATTTGTTAAAATATGTAGTATTGCTTATTGCATATTGATTTTGTAGGAATTTAACAGAAATAAGAAATGTTGTACTCCAATGGTTTTGAAACGCGTTATTTTAAGTACATATTATCATTAAAAAAAAACATGAACAGTAAATCCATAATTAGAAACATAAAGTAACGAGAAGCACAGTACTACACAAAAACAAAACTTACTCCACAAAGAAAGTATTTCGTCTCACTTCTATCTTGGCGATAAATAAATTTACAATTTTGTTAATATTTAAATCTGTATTTTGGTTTCTGTGAATATGAAGTAGAGCCAAATCATTAAGTCTTTTTTGTGACATAGTTAACCTTAAATATGTCTTTAACCTTCATAAAGCAGAAATCGACCGCCCTGCGCTACACGAAGATACAGGAATCGTTAATGCTACTTTAATAAATTTAACAAATTCCGGCAAAAGGTCGCGTATTACATTTGCACCATCCGATTTTTTTTACGCAAAAAATATCAGGGGGGGCGTAGCCCCCCCTGATAATTTTCTGGATGGGCTTGAGCCCCGGAGCCCCCCTCCCCGTATTCGGCACCTATGTCCAGCGTGGTCAGAAACACCATGGAAAATGCACTTGAAATTTAGACAGTAAATAAATGGAGCAATATTTGAATTTGAATCATCATACTTCAACTAGCCCTAAGTAAACTATACTTTGCTTTATTTATTAAAATTCACGTTTAATTCTATACATCCAGTCTCAACCTACCAAACAAGCTTTCAGCACGTGTTTTGACCGCGTCTTTCTGTAAAATGTTTGTTTTTATTAACAAATAAATGAGCAGGGGCGTATGCACCTAACTTCGGTTCATTAAACGACCCTATTGAACCCGGGCCGGGACCCTCGCAGTCTAATCATGCCCACAAAACACGTGGTTTACTCTAATTTCATGGATATTAACACTAAGAATACGCAATAATATTACACCATTTAATGTGATAAAATTCTGTGGACAACCTACTTTGATTTTCATCAAATTACAACATTGTAAAAATGCTATGGCTCGTACCCCGCGAAACACCCTGTACAGTTTTTCTAGCCTGCTTTGTAAACAGTAAGTACGAAATTTTAAGTTGCAATTTTTTGCGAAGTGCACTGAACAGGTACAGTGAAATATAACCGAAGAATTATTAATAAAGTCGAGGCTACTACCGTATATCCACGTCAATATTCCCGTCTAGACAAACTATCTCCAATCTCGTTTATTCCCTTTGTGTCTTGAAACTTCCTTTCTAATTTATTAAATACATAAATCAAACACATACAGGTAACATGCATGGTTCTTACACATACACTCAAACGCTTGGAAAATAATTAAATTTTGTTACCGCTTTGACTTTGAGAGACGATGTTCTTCTTCAAGTGCCTATAATATGTAATTCGAAATGATTGTACAGATACTCTATTATAATAATTTAAGCCTAGGTATGTAGCGCCGTTTGGGCCAGTTCAAGAATTAAATATTATATAATTTTTAATCCAAAATCTTTTCAATAAATATGTTACCTCTGCTCGCATAAACGTTTGATTTTTTCTGAAAAATTGTTAAATGATTAAAAAAATTGTTTCTGGGGTAAAATAATTATTTTTGTGTAAAAAATAAATTAAAAACATTGTAATTATGAAGCACAAAAATGTATTTTTCCACGACCGGGAGTAGAAGTCGGTTTCTATGGCATCAAAATTGTGACAGAAGTAAAGCATGTAATCTCTAGGGACGAAATAAGACAACAATTTCCCTAGGGGAGGAGTTTTTATTTCATTTCATATTTATTTTTGCAAACAAATGTCTGTTGTCATGGTACGTTGCATGGAAACATCCCAAAGGCTTCTAAATATTGTAATTTCGCTCCGATTTATTATAATTATTTATTTATGAAATTAAGTGTTTCTACTCCCAATCGTGGAAAAAATAGTATATACACCTCGGGAGAGGCCGCCATTTTTCCCTTGATGTATTTGTAGCCCTCAGGTTTCAAATTACACCTCAGGAAAAATAATATAATATAATGTACTATTTAGTCCAGTGTATAATGTACTATTTAGTATTTATTATTTTAGGTACCGATAAAATACCGATAAACGTGCATGATAATTGTGAGGCATACCCCTCGTTGAAGACGTAATCCGAAATCTATCCAGGCGTTATCTAAACAACCTCCCTAGACATCCTAACGCGGAAGCTAGTATTTTAAGCATCCCCCAGCTGTACGAAGAAGACAGCAGAAGATGGCCAACAGATGTGAACCCATAGTTTTATGTATTTATATGATTATCTTTAAAACTAATTACATAAGTAGTGATTAATTCAGAGTGTAGTCACTGGACTACTTCTCCCTTCATTTGTATTTCAGTAGAGGAGAAGGGGGTAATATGGAACCCCATTTTGTTTTTTCCCAATAAAACAAGCAATTTCAGCACAATTAACTAAAACTGGGTGCCACCAGATTCTGTAATTGTTCATTTATTGTTCTTGTGAACAAATTTTCCATAATGGGCGCCGTTCAAAAAATATACGCAAATTAGTAAAAAATGTCAAAATCATGTTCTGTCAAAAAGTGTGGGTAATATGGAACCGTGTAAAAATATATAAAAAATGACCGTAGATGGCAAATAATGTGTTTATTTAGATACCAAACCAGTAACAAACTTAATATAATGTATGAATATAACGTAAAAAAATAATTTAGCGACAGAATTCACAAATGTAGGCATCTTTTTCGCAGCTTGAGCACTCATAATGAGCGCAGAGCTGGCACATTATACATTGAACCCAAAGTTCTCCTCTTTTATCCTGTGAGTAGAATGCATCACAGAACATACAAACTCCATCATCCTCTGAAGTTGGTTGTTTCCCAGTTGAATGGTCGCTGTCATGGGAGGTTCCATATTACCAGCGATGTAGGGGTTCCATATTTGACAAACTACCCGCTGTACTAAATTGTTAGGTAATACTCTTGAAGATCATTTTAATCAGCTTTTGTCAGCTGGCTTTTGAAGAACAAATACTTCATCAACTACTAAAATACTAAACATTTACTTACCATCAAAACACTCCACAATATTAATTAGAACTTCGACAGAAAAAAAATTTGAAAATTTTCACAATAACACAAAAAGCATTTACTACCAATGAAAACTGTAAAGTGACCACAGAATGATATGTATGCTATCCTTCGCAGAAACACAACATGTTTAGCCACTTACAACATAGATGTCGCTTGGAGTTTCATAATTAACACTGGGTTCCATATTAACATCAGGTTCCATAATACCACCTTTTCCTCTAAACTAATTTACTTATATCGCTCTGTTGAGCAGATTGTAAATATCTTATATAATAATAAAAAAATATTTATTTTTGTAAACAAATGTCTGTTGTCATAATACGTTGCGTGGAAACATCCCAAAGGGTTCTAAATATTGTAATTTCGCTCCGATTTATTATAATTCTGTATTTATGAAATTAAGTGTTTCCACTCCCGATCGTGGGAAAAATAGTATATACACCTCGGGAGAGACCGCCATTTTTCCCTCGATGTATCTGTAGCCCTCGGGGTTCAAATTACAGCTCAGGAAAAATAAGATGTTCCTCTCCCTTAGCGTATAATGTACTATTTGATTGTGTGAAATCTGAAAAAATAAACTAAAAACAAAAAAAATTTTTGTTGAAAAAAATGTTTGTAATTTACAAAAATAATTGTAACGTTCAGAAATATTATTTGAAGTCTATAAAGTTATACTTGCAAACAAAGTTTCTATTCGTTCATACACGATGGCGCGGTCGCGTTAGATTTTACCCACATGGAGTCAAAGTTAAATTGAAATGTTACCTAACACGCGACTCGATGTGCAAATGCCGCATTTTGACTACCGAAAACAATCAATTAGCCAAATTAAGGTAAACATAAAGCTTAATTGCCTTGAGGCTTATTATGAGCTATAGTTGTCTCATTAACTAAAAAAATGTCTATGATTCAACCTGTTTGTTCCACATCCCTTGGTGCATGGTAGATTTCTAAACTATAGCCAATAATTAGCCTCAAGGCAATTAAATATTTTCCTTAATTTGGGTAATTGATTGTTTTCAGTAAATAAAATGCGGCAGATTTCACCTTGGCTCCATGTGGGTAAAATGCTAACGCGACCGCGCCATCTCGTGTGAACGAATAACAGCTTTATGCTCACAAATATTTTTTAGGCTTCGCTAAAAAAATGTTACTCAGTTTTGCTAAATTGACATAATTATGATTTGAGATCTCAGATTAAAATTAATTTGTTGCGCGCCAGAAAAATAAAAATTCTACAAAAAATACTATTTATGCGGACAAAAATACAACATTTAATGAACATAAATTTTTCAGTTAAAAAATAAAGTATAAATGCCATTGTAAGTACCCCCCCCCCCCCGCCCCCCCCAAGAACCGATGCAGTATATTTTTGAGTAATGTACAGTACAGTTTAAGTTAGTTTAACCCAAAATATTTATGAATCTGTGGACTGGATTTGCAGGTGCGAAGTCGAACGTGCTTTATTTTGATATACCTCACTAATAACGGATTGTGGTTGTGTCCGTCTTATCTTGCTTAGAGACCGACAGTTTTAATGACTTCGTGATTGAGCGTTTTGTGAATCAGAAAGAAAGGTGTATGGATTTCATTTAGAGAATTGTTTATTAAAAGGTAAGATTTATTTTGGTTTAAATTTGCGTCGCCCTCCCATAGTAGTATGTTCACGAGCCGCCACTGTTCCGGGGATTATTCGTATAGATATGGTTAGTTGATGTGAAAAGTTGTTCTAGAAAATGCGGTTTCTTACCAAATTCAACGATTAATGGAAAATCAAATTCCAGGCGCGTTTTTTCAACCCAAACCAAGGTTATTCAGAGTTAATTGTGGCTGACCTTGCATAACTAAATATTTTTTTGTGCTGTTTTTTTAGTATAAAACCTGCTGTAAATTTACATTACCGAGTTTTTGTTTATTTTCTGAAAATATATGTTTGAATGATCGTAATTTTACTTCTGGTCTAATATATTCCAAAAAGGTTAGGTTGGAGGGTTGTTTTCGTGATTTTGCTGGCGACTCCCTACTCGAATAGGTGCTTTCTTGATGTTTTTCCGTCACTTAGTTTTAATGCGTAAATATTTTGCCTTATATGATTAACGAGAATTGTTTGTTGTGAGATTTATTCACGTTTCACAAGATTAATCAAAATTTATTGCATACTAAGAAGCCTTCAATACTTGTTTCGAGTACATGCAGTTTAAATAATACTAAAAATAATATCAAAAAAAAACATAAAAACGTCGTCCAATAGAACTACGAATATTAGAAAACAAATTATGTTAGTCGGTATTTAGCCCTAGCAGCAGTAGGAAGTCGATGTTAAATAAATATTAAAATGAATAAATAAATAAATACCTAAACTGCTGTACACGAATTACTTTAGCACTTGGTATTTGTACACCCGAGATTATTATTTAATAATTAGAATAAATACTTATACATTTATACTTGCCTAATTCAAAGTTCTATTAATTACAATAAATTGTTGCAACAAACACGACAGCATTTTGTCGTTAGATGTACTGCTTGCTATTTTAATTCCATTCATTTCCATACACATAGTAAAACCTCGGAGAGGGATGGGCTAAATAGGCGCAATGCGTATTTTAAAACAGCAAAGGTTTTAAAATTGTAAAAAGTCAAATCTGGAGAAGAGTTCTCATCTATAGCATTTTTGAAAAGTATTTGAAAAAATTATCTCAAACAAACAGCTACGATTTTATACGAATTAACAATAACAATTAATCTGATATATTCTAATCACAAACACATGTTTAATTAAAAAATACAATTATTGATGTGTTCCAGTGTAGCCAATAAGTAATACGTGTATAATTCAAAACAACTTATATAAATAAAACCTTCATTCGTTTTTTTTGTAACGTAATATGCATCTAAAAGAAACATCTATAAATTAAATCCGGAGCCGTTCTACCTGTCTCAGCTTTTAGTGGTGGGAGTCGCCCGTCACGAGAACTCACATAATTATTTATTAGCCCGTACAGAAAGACGATTTTCGTTTGTAGAGTAGACCGCTACACTATTACATCTCTGTATTAAATCCGGAGCCCTTCCACCGGTCTCAACTTTTAGTGGTGGGAGTATCTCGTCACGGGAATTTACATAATTATTTATTGGCCCGTACAAAAAAACGATCTTCGGTTGTAAAATAGACCGCTACACTATTACTTCTCTATAGTCCGGAGCTCTTTCCGCTGTCTCAGCTGTTAGTGGTGGTAGTCTCCGGTCACGAGAACTCACATAATTATTTATTGGTCCGTACCGAAAAAAGATTTTCGTTTGTAGAGTAACTCGCTACACTGTTACATCTCTATATTAAATTCGGAGCCCTTCCACCTGTCTTAGCTGTTAGGACCATTATAGTACCAAATGTCATCTCTATCTGTTAATTCGTTTTTGAGTAAAAACGCGTTAAAATCAAAAATTCGTAGCAGCGGCCATGTTAATGTTAGTACGTGCCAAAAAAACATTCACTTTACGGCTATGGTCTTCTATCAGATTCCGTTATTCAATGTTTAAAATTCAGTTTCTAAAAAAAAATTAACTAAAAATCATGCAGCTCCCGCTTCCGGTTCGGTGTTTTAAATGCTTATTTTGTTCGTAATGTTTTGAAGTACCTGCACATTTTGAAGCTCAGCGAAATCGGACTATCCATTGCGTTATGAGGCGTTACATATACACCCAATCACAGACATAATGATATTAGTTTGGCCTGGAGGTCCAAAACATGTATGCGTCAAAATCTTGAATTCAAAAGTTGTCATGAAATTAATAGTAAAAGTATATATAGTAAGAGCTATCGGCACACCATAAACAGAATCAACTCGGTTTATTTCATCTCACATCGGCACGGTAAACCCGAGATACCCTATTTATTTTAAAATGTATAAAATCGCTTGTAATGTAAATTCGTAACGCAGTTGCATTAGAGCAATATTATTTCTTACCTCTAATAAACAACCGTAAATGTGCATATTCAAAAATGCAGATTTTTTTAACTTTCATTAGAGTCAAGTCTGTTAATACTGTTTATTTGTTACGACGTCGACCTTCATTGTTATATGAAACGTCAAGTCTAAACAACTACAAAGCATTTCTCTCTTGTCTGAAGGCACATTTTATTACAACTTAGAGTTTATCGTTAGTAAACCATAAATAACCAAACTTTAGCAACAGAGTGGCAGCAACTAAAAAAATGCTAAAAACGATCAATATACTGAGTGGAGTTGCAAGCGGCCGCCGTCATATTATGGTGATAAAGTTTGCGAGAAGCAAGAGCTCGCGTGTTGCTATGGTGAGACAGTTAGGGATTTACTATAGAAGATAGATGCTTCCTTTCCTAACGAAACTTCTGCAATGCGTTAATCATGTGTCATACCTAGTCATGTTTTAGTTTTAAGAAAGTTCCCTCATGCTGCATACTTTATTAATTTTTGAGAATCCAAAAATTGCTTCCTTATTCCTACTACACAAATAGCCAGCCAATCCATTACTGTTGTAAAGCTTCCTTTAGTATTAAGAAGCAACACTATAGTAGTCTTTATTGTAAAACAATGTTGACGTATCATATTGCGTATCCTAGGCTTACGTAATTATAATTGGATTTAAAGTGAAATCTTTTAATTGTAAGTTTTAAGATGCCATATTTAATTTCACTTTCAAACCTTTTAAGGTTTACCTCTAAAATGCAAAGTTGATCGGTTTGCAATAGTGTTGTCGGCGTTATTGATAACAATCTATAAACAGCAATAAACCGGTCTTCACACCCTTCCACTATTTCTGTGCTAACTGGGAAATGGGAAAATAAAAGCCGGAAGTTTATAATTACTATAGAAAATCCGTAACATACAGAGTGTTTCAAGGAGAATATTGCAAACTGTAAGAGTGTATTCCTCTAGTAATTTTAAGCAAAGTTATATTAACATACGTAAAGTTACAGAGCTGTGGCTGTTTATTAAAGGAAAGGATAAAGACATTTCACAAATAACGCCTCTTTACTTAAAAAATTACAAACCTAACAAAACAATGAAGTATTTGAGGAGTATTTCGGTCTCGGTATTTGTTATGTCCGCATACAATACACTATCGCCTTTATGTGTAATAGTATGGCTCAAACCTAGTATTCGAGCGGGTTTATGTCAGGGGATGGTGCTGGCCAGACAGGTGGTCTAACTCGGCGGATTCTACGATTTGGTCAGCGACGATCAAGACATCAATACGGTGGAAATAATAAGGAACTCCATGCTGTTACAGATACATTCATTTAAAAGTTTAAAAGCATTACTTCCAAAGTAAAAATTGCGAACAAGCAGACGTTTTACGTTTGACAGATGAATATTTTGTTTAGGAAATGCAAGATTCATAACAAATTTGTTTCCTAAAACAGAGACTCAGTCTCTAAGTTACATATTTAAAATAGGGACCATTTAGGAACCAATTTATTATTTCTTTTCTTTTTTGCTTTTCGTAACGATAGCTAGAGGCCTGATTGTAAGATTTTTTGGGTTTTAGGCACAGTGACATACAACGAGGGTAGTTTACACCAAAACTGGAATTTACGCACAGCGTAAATTTAGTTATTCGTGCAAATATTTGTTTAGCACATTACTGAATTACTGATCCGTGAAATAGCGTACTATAATTCAAATTATCCTTAAGGAACGCGTCAAATGATCTGAAATATTACGCAGAGTTAACGCACAGCTTCAACAAAGTACACTCGAGAAGTTGCAAGTGATTAAATGGGCTGACCGTTTCAAAACAGGTCGTGAAACTGTTCGTGACAGTCCAGGAAGAGAAGGGTCAACTGCAACAAAAACCCTTCCTGCCGTCATTATCCATAATGAAGATTTTAACAACACGAATCCCAAAATAACTAACTGTCTCTGAAACAGTAGAGAAAACCAACAACACGTTTAATTCATGGAAAGTTTTAAAACGGCTAGCCCATTCAAAGACTTGCAATTTTTTGAGTGCACATTTTTGAATCTATGAGCGAAGTCTGCGTACAATTTCAGCCGGTTTGACGCCTTCATTAATAAGAAATCACAGCGAGATATTGAATTATAATACAGACTGGCGTGAACTGCCCCAACTCAAGATGCCTAAAAGAAACATCTCGCGGCGAATTGCCGACAGCGTTTTATTGGCCTTCCAACTTCTATCCCAATACCCCACTATAGCCAAGTTTTCGCAAAAAATGGACGATTTTCACGCGTTATTAAAATCGCTATCTTTTTCCATAATGAAGGACTGTAGGAACCAATTTATAAAATTAGAAATGTTTAAGGACGTTTTCAAACATTAGGGATTAACGAAAAAAAGAATTTCTTGTAAGGCCTGGAAATGATCCTAGTGCCACATAAATAAATTAACCACGAATGACCCACTTGCACCACTTTGTTGAATTTTTAATGCTGCAATGAGTTTTTTTTCCGAAATACCTTTTATTTTTTCCTTTAAACGGCCATAACTCTGTAACTTTTTCGAATCGGACGTAATAGTTACATAGTTACAATATGACTTTTGGGTTAATATTACTTAAGTAATATACCTTTCAACGCAAATTAAGGCAATTTAGTAAACGTAATAATTAAATATAAATTTTAGCTTGCAATGAAATTATTCATAGGCGTAAATTAAATGAGGATACCACAAGTAAGTGACATCTTTCCTCTAACACGTTACTGATTTTATCAAAATTGACACATCTGCTTAGATGAACATAATCATTTTGCAGTTTTTGTGCAATGTAGTGATTAATATTCATTAAATTATTTATGGCACAATCGTTCAATTTCTTCATTACTTTATTGAGCCATCCTGAATGAAAGTAGTCATTAGTATAACGATATAATTGATTCCCATCATCATATTACCGTCGATAACGGATCTGGGAATCATTATATTACAAAAAGTAAACTATAATACCCCCAAGCCATATCACACTTTCCGAGTCTGTGAATTTCGCATCTTTACAAAAAGTATTTATGTAAGCTATCTTGTTAAAATACTATAGAACTGTTATGTTCTACAACCCGAACACTTCTCAGGGAAAGCTTGGCACAAATCCAAGTGACCCGCGGTCACTTGTCTACCACAATTACATTTATGTCAGGTCATATCATTTCCTTTTGACACAACAAAGCATGTGTGCGAATAAGTGACAAAACATTAATTATGAGAATAATCGAGTGAAGTACGAATAAGATGTGCAATTTTTTAGTTTCCAGTCAAGTGCATAAGTTCGTCTTAATATATGCTACCATATATAGAAGAGCAGTCGCAGCGGGGTCATTTATTAAAAAATATATATATTGCAGCCTGAATTTTGGATACGAGGAAAAGTTGCCAGCTTTAACTTAATTTAAATTACTGTTGGTATCCAAACGTTTTATATATGTTAGTTTTTAGAACCGCCACATAAAGTGGTTTTGTAATAATTACAAAACACTTCGGTGGCAGTTCTAACATTATACGGTTAATAGTAAATATCACTATTATGAATTGTTAGCTAATAATGCGAAATATCAACTACCATTTAATTACAGTTTCGTTCGTGCACAGGAAATGCACCTGCACATTATACATATGAACCACTCGGCAAAGAAATCACACGCTTGTAATTTTTCTATACTTAACATACAGTTAGATGCAAAAACTAACCTCAATTCAAATCCAATTTATCGTGTACAGAAAAGAAGCAAAGCAAGCTCACCAACACAACAAAGGTAACTGTTTTTATAATATAAGTTTTATTTCCTTTAGAATGCTCTATTGTGAATCATTAATAAGTACTGTCTTTGGTCGTCGACGTGGAAAAATGCCACTTAGTCAATGATGCCTAGACTATTAATAAGTTGTCAGAATAAAACACAATCATATTCGAAAAAAAACCGAATCAGTTACCGTCCTAGTTCCTTTAATTGAACTTATTTATGATTGCAAAACAAAAACTGCTACGAAATTCAATTCATCTTTTCTTCACAATTTATAACTAAGTAAAGCTACCGTGGAATTGCAGAAAAGCACTGTCAAGGTAAACTTGCAGATTAGTCATGGTAAAACTCTAATTGCTTAACAGTCAGCACGCGAGCGCAGTATATAAATTTTCATCGAACTCATTACAAAGGCTGCGAGAGTAGTAAGTAGTATTTTAAGGTTTTTCAAAACCATCAACAAAAATTCGCAAAAAATTAAAATTTCACCATCACAGTCAACAACATTTTAATACAATATTATAGTTTGTTTCCAAATTTAGAGTTATTCCAGAAAAACACAAATGGTTTTCCTATATTTCAGGTTCTGAAATTGTGTTATAAGTCGTAACAGGTTTTTATTATTCCTTTTGAGTTTTGTATTCAAATAACCGTTTTCTCCTTAATAATTGTAGAAATTTAGTATTTTGATCAGAATACCTTTGCCATAATTCACCAGACTTTGTAATATTCCGCAAAAGCTTTAAAACAAACCACTGACATTTATTTGAAACGATAAGTATCAAAGAAACCTTTTAAGGTATTCTTTTTTCATACAATCTGGAAACACATAAATTTAGGAAATTGCGAAAGCAGGACAATTTATGTATTATTAATATTATGTTTTCATAGATATAAAAACATTCCGAGATACGAAAAAACAGCTTAGGTTAAAATATTAAAAGGAAAATTTTAAATAACGATTCGAACACGCATGCCGAGGAATTTATTAAAGCGTCGGAAATGCTGGTTTAATTTAATTAGCGCTAACTTTTAAATTTGAGAAATGTTTATATTATAATTTTAGAAACGGAATACGCAAACACGATTTTCAATGAGAAATATAAATTCCTGCTTTCAATTCCTGCTTTCTTTCCCCGTGTCCTTCTCTTTTCGTACACGTATTCAGCTGCTTTTCTTCTCTTTTCATTCTCGTGAAATTTTAAATATTTTTCAAATTTTAGCATATTAATTATTTAAATGTCTTGTTGAATATAATTAGGAAAACATAATTAAAATAGAAAACCGAAACGTCCACAGTTACCGTTTTTGCAGACGTTCACTGCAAAAAAGAAAGCTAAAAATATTCAATTTAGAGTTTGTTTTTCTCCGCTGCTTGTTAACTTTTTTGTTGCTCTGATTCATTATTCTAATGAATAACACAGCGGTATCCTTGAAACAACAAAATGACTTTTGTATGAGGAAGTCCCAAAGGAATTGATAATGAGAAAATAATTGGCACATTCAATGACAAACGTAATTATTCTCAGTAGTTGTATTTATAGAGGTGTAACCAATACGTAAATTGGAACAGAACGCGGGAGAAATCTAAAATTCATCTATGAATCGAATTCCTAATTTGCAGTATCACTTAATAATTTTACAAAACATGTGATAATGAAGATGTCTCAGTGAAACTTTCCGTTTGCACTAAACACAATTCCCTCGGCTGTAACAATCCAATTGTATGGAATAGGGAACACGAAATTTCTAATGCAATTCTAAGTTTGTGGTATTATCTAGAGATGTCACACTCGCAGTGCTTTCAGGACGGTGCCGTGCATGTAGCGCGATAAGTTTTATGTATTGAAATATCTACTCGTATTTCTAATACTACGGAAACTGTCTGGCAGCAAATTCAATCAATAACTTTGATGGTTGTACATGAATTTTTCCCATATTTACCTACGCGAAATTGTATACTTAATTGACTTCTGATTTATTTTCAAATGCTAATCAGCCTCGTACTAATTTTAGTCGTTTGGATAATGAGGACCAGTCAAATTACATACACTGAGAATTTTATTAAAGTATCATTTAGTAGTATTTACATAGGACTACACACATTTATGTCAGTTGTGAAAGCATTTCTTTCTATAAGCAACATTATTGAATTACGACAGGGATGCAATAATATGGCTGTGAGTTCTATGATCACGAATAATAAAGTTTATTAAAAAATAAAATACTACTTATAAATATCAACCTACTCTAATGATTTTCTTCTAATAAAATTGTTAGCAAATGTATTAAAAGTAAGCCGTGTTAAACACGGCAATGCGTTCCACGCCGCTCTGCATCTCTCCACAACAGCTGAAGCGACAGACAGTGAGCAAAGGGAGAAAAAGATTAGACGTATGAAGGAAAGGTCGGCCGCGCACGTGGTTTTTAATATTCATATACCAGATGATCACGTGAACATGTAACAACAGGCAATTTTCTCAATCATTAAATGATTATTCTATAGGAAAAATATTTAATTTTGTGATTTCTGTTTAATAAAGCACCTATTGCTATAAAGGCGACGCATACTTGGTTTTATGTTTTCTGATTTCCCATGCTCGAAAAAAAAAACCTAATACTCCAAGTCGCCGCCTATGATTGTGAAATAAATGTTTAGCTTTCAGCCAGCCGTTAGAACCTAAAAAATAATAATTTTTAGAAAAACTTGAAAAGAAACCACTACATATTTCATTGAAATTTGAAAATATCTGCTATTATATGGGTTGAGAAATTTACGCCGATTATTTTAAATTCACGAATTGGGATACATATAATTCTATTATTTCGTTAAAAATATATCAAATTGTTCTAATTTTATTTAAAACTGCCAAATAAAGCAAATGAGTAGTTTGTTAAATTTAATTGCGATGAAAATTAGGACGTCATAAATAATCGGGTCAAACTTTTCCAATGGCTGCTGAAGCGGCAAATACAACGTATTGATTGGTCGATATGGTCGATGAGTGGAATAGCCAGAAATTGAATTTTTTCTAAATACAAAAGCACAAAAGGCATATTGAATACGTTTTATTAACTCTCATTTTAAAAATGTTCAAACTATTATCACTATAATTAAAAAACTGGTCATATGTTGTGCTTTAACTTTTGTGTGGCTAATAGAGTTAGGGATAGGTTATAATTTGGTTTTACTCTCAAACCATTAAATTTTATGTCATGTTTTCTATGCCAGTATAATAAAAACTATAAGCACATTAAAGTTATTTCGATTTTGTAGTGTTCCAGTTGAAAGGTAATATAAATATTTTAAGTGCACAGGAAGTGCCTTACCTATTTTAAAATCAATTCCTCATTCTATTCTCCGACTTCTATATTTGATTTATACCTTAACTTAACCTTCACACGTTTCCAATACCTACAGTAGTACATTCCAACAAGTGATCATGCACTATCTATCTATTGGATCTTAAATCTCAAACTGTCTCACCATAACAACACGACGGGGTCTCGCATCTTGACAAAATTTATCACCATAACACGATAACGCGCCTTTATCTCGGTTCAGTTTATTGATTGTTTTCGGCGATTCTTTATATTGCAGTCACTAATGTTGCTATAATTTTGTTATTTATAGTTTACTACCAAAAATTCAAAGTTTTAATAACATTTGTTTTCTGTAACACAACCAAGACAGAAATGTTTTGTAGTTGTTTGGACTGGACGGTATAAAATAACAATTGCGCTCGACGTCAATAAGATCACCGCCCGCATTAAATACTCAACAATCATCATCACACCTGTTAAACAATGCACAGCCGAAAAAAGTACCATGGTTGCGTTAAACGGTATACTATTTTAGGGAGCGTTCACCAGTAATTTTGCGGTGTGTTTAGTGCAACAAAAGTTATTAAATTCCTCCCATAATTTAAATGCGGCGAACGCCGCGGGTACAGCTAGTTTTGTATATTATGTTGCGTTGACAACCTGCATACGAAAATCGTTTAGTTAGATAGTAAAGTAGCAGCGTTGCTCTGTTATATTAAATTGTTTAATATTTTATAAAGAATGGCGACAAAATAATGAAAATAAACAATCTTGGTCAATCGATAAAAGGGTTGAAATGCTTTAATATTTATTGGATAAACAAATATCGTTGAAAAATTGATGAATTTTGTTTATGTCTTTTGGGCTCGAATATTGGTACTAAGCTGATATTTTTCAACAATAAGTGATATGTGACTCGCGAACAAACGCAACTCAAATTTAAAGAGCTGCATGCAATTTTATGAATTTTTAAATGATAGACATGATCATTTATACAAGTAAATTCGTCTTCTTATTAAAGATCTAAAACTTCACTGAGATAGGTGTTGGAGACGTTAATTGCAAAACATTAACCCGGACTACTCGGCCCTTACGGCAAACTAAATTATTATGTGGTCATTTGGTCCGCATCATTTCCTCGAAACGATCCAACCACTCATCTTAATATTTCACTTCCACAACGAAAGCTAAACAAAAATCAATTAGGAAGGTATAAATATATAAGTAGATACTTCGATCGACTTGTTGTTTGTTATTATATAAAAACAAATGGTAGGAAATAGCCCCGCGGGTTCAGCTAGTTTCAATTAGTTTTTTACAATTATCACAAAAGGTATGTGCGTACCTATTTTTACCAATAAAAATTGGTCACTTCCTAAATAAGTTTAGTGTTTCCCAACCGTTCACTAAAAATTTACGAGATTATTCTTCTTGCGTAAATCCTGCGCCAACTCCCTTATATTACGTTTCAATAAACTTCACACTATTCGTAATTCCCAAGCAAATCTATACTTAACACCACTTGTTTTTGGCAGAACTTCTTGTGTTCTTAATTATCTACAATTATGTGAATGATTATTATTAATAAATAGGATTTCTAAAAGGAGCAAGAATAAATTCCCAACCGAAAGAAGTAAAAATAGTATACTACTCAAAGTAGAAAAAAAAACTGGGCATTATTGATGGTACAGATAACATCGCGTACTAAAACTAGCACAGATAGAAGATTTCCTTAAATTAAAACGATCCATGAATTAACTTTCAGGTAGGCTTTTTCCCAAGACAGATAATACGACAAGAGCTTCTAATTTATTTTATTGTTTTGTACGAAAGCTTGATCGGTACAAAACGAAAATTATGCCAGTTTATTATAAGCTGAAGTGGTATTTGACATCATTATTATGAAAATTTTGAAGTATTACAATTACTACTGCCACCCCAGCGCACAATGCACTGACAGACTGAGCGTTGACCGACCAAGCGAAATGCTAAGTCACGTGATGCATTAGTTCCAATAATGAGACGCGGCGTTGGTGTAGATGTCGTCTCAAGTGAAGCGCGTCTAGCAGACTTTCATATATATTATAAATTAAACTAATTATTATTGAAAAATAGACGTAGAATAAAAATTAAAAAATGTTTCATGTTCCATCTGAGGATAGAGACCTTTTATTGAAAAAAAATGGTCCAAATTGGTGAAGCGGTAGCCGCTGGAGAAACCGGAGAAAAAAACCCTTGGAGCTTTTATATATGTATGGATGGATTCCTTGAATACAGATGCCACGGAATTAAAACACTTACACGGAAACTAAATGTATTGCTGTAAAACTTGAGTCGCTATTGATTGAAATATCTGTAAAACGCCCTTTTATTGGTTCTTTATAATAAGAGGATAAAAATTCATTTAAAAACTAAATAATGGCAAGAAGAAGCATTAATAGGTTGAGTAACGGTATTCAAAAATTAGAATTTGTGCCGAACATATTTCAAAATGAAATTGTACCACAATAAGAGTGGAACCACAAATGGAAGAGTCTAGTAGACTCTTCCACTTAATTTAAACTAGCAGAACGCGTGAGCTACGGCCACCGTTTTTTTTTGTAACTCGGAGTGCTTCCGGGACCGCGACAGAGTCGGTCTCGGAATTGACAGCTGATCGCGGAAAGAGAATCCCGTGGAGAAAAACCGGAAGAAGACCCGAAAAAAATCTGGGGAAGAAATCCCGGAAAACAGCGCTGTAAAAAAAATTAAGGAAGAAAAACGTCCAACAAAAAAAGTCTTTTCATAGTCCCAGAAATATTTCCTTTAAAAAACAGGCGGAAAGATGTTAGTTCAACTTGTCAGTTTTCCTTATTTGCAGGGCAGTACCTTAACAGAGAATTTCAAAATGTTTTCGAAACTAGTAAATACGCCCAAAAAAATCTTAATAGACATTTGGAAATAATTACAAAATAAAATTCGTCCTTATTCATATAAACCGATCAGCAAAGTAAAACATGTATCTTTTTCAGGGTAAGCTCTTTCTTTACTATACCGTGATTCACCAGCAAGAAAATACACGTGCTTTTGTTTAGGAGATCTTTATGGTGATTTCTGTAGGAAATGATCCTAGCGGTGTTTTTTTTCGTGGAGAATATCTAATAGAAGTTGTTTTTATCGAATCCGTTTTTCAGACGGCGTTTTCTCCACCAATAGTTTTCCCAACGTTTTTGTTGTGGGGCCTTTTTCAGGGACGGTTTTACCGTAAACCGAAAATGCTCCCCAAAATCAGAAGCAATTTTGTATCGCATGTTATTAGTGTAATATTTTGGCTATTTCGTGCCGTTGCCGCGGCGAGGCTGAGGTGTCGACTGACAGTGCAGACGTATAGAGAGTATTTATCGCGATCTTCTGTATTACACAATATTATAGGCAATACATTAAATCTTTGCTAATAAAATAAGGTGTTGGTGTTTTTGTATACCATATTTTATAAGTAAAATATGACGCGTCCAGGTGTCTAACATAAATCGGTCAATGCCGAAAGTGAACATGTCGGAATTTTAACGAAATTGAGTTGTACATCGTAACAACTAAAACAGGGTCGCTCGATTCATTGCGGCAGGAATTAGACATGTCCTATTAAACCCTAGCTAATTATAAAGGGAACAAAATATATATTATTATAACTATTGGTAAATATGATTCCAACATCGTAAAAATGCTTATTATTTTAAACTCGCGTAGCAACAAACAATGTGTTACTAAAACAGTGCCGAACAATTAGACAACGCGTTACTAAAAAGGGGATCTCTGCTTCTTATTTGGATGAAAAACTTGACTGGCGGAATGTATATACGATTATAGCAATAGCGATTCGCAACTTGCCGATTGCAAATTATAGCCTGCGTTTTGTCTCGCTGTCCATCATAAATTATCACCTTTAAAAAATTCCTACGAAGCCAACCCACGTGGTTATTGGCTCGTAGAAGATGCCTACCCATCGTCTCCCAAGATTGTGTGCTTTACTAGTATTAAGAGCAATACAGTAATTAGCAAATTTGTCACTGTCTGTTGTATGATATTGCCACGCCACTGTATTCATGTAAAGCCGTGTTCACTTTCCGTGAAATAAAAAACATTTACTCTGACAGATTTGAATCTAATGGCAAATACCAATTTCACACTGAACAGTGAACAGTGAATTATTCTTTAAGTAGTTATCTATTCTACGACTACGAGTTTTGTTTCGTGTAATTACATAACAACACAGACACTGTAGCTTTAGCGGCAGATGTTTGTTAATTAAAAAATACCGTCAAACAGAATGAGGTAAAAATCTCGTCTCTTACCTTGATATATCTTCATGGCTAACTGCACGTGGTGTCGAAGGGTGAAGCGCGAGAGAAGACGAACGGATAGATTCCGAATAGGCATGTGGTGCTTCTGGTGCTAAAACAAGAGATGGTAAATTACAATTATAAAGTCTAAACAATTGTTTATTATAAAAAACAAAGAATGTTAAGGAACATTTGAAAAATGGTCTTTAGTAAACAAATAAGAAAAACAAATAACTCATTTTCAAATTATAAAAAAATAAATAATTGCAGGTTCTAATCATTAAGGACAGATTTTTCAATGTCTAGTTAAAATTCCCGTTAAGCTAACTGACGGATAAACTTGCAGTTAACGCATTTGTTTGTTATTCAATGTTCAGTTAGATGCAGAGTTATTGGTAAACTTATACTTAAGGATAAGACAGTTATTTTATTTGGCAGCTAGCGTAACCGCTGCATTATAACTGGACACTGAGAAACCGGGCCTTAAAGTTACAGTCGCAGGGTTTTTACGTTAGGGAAATGAATATGATATAATGAACAAGCAAGAAAAGCCAAGTACTTTGTTTTTTAGTTTAGTTATTTATTAATACAACTTAAGCCATGCCGGAAAACAGATTATTGCAAGTGGTAGCTTCACTAAAATGATAAGTCTTTCTGGCAAAAAAATAATTCTCAAGAAAATCGATCTTCAAGTCCATTCCAACTACCCTGTAAGCCCAAGTCCGTACCATGGCCATCAAACAATGGACGATACGTATGGCGATGCGCTGTTATTACCTTTGCATATTCCATTCAACTTCAATCAAATAACATACAGTTAATTAAAAAAATTAATTTAATATTTAGCACCCTAATTGCGTTTACAGTAATAGTTACAGAATATGTACAGTACGATTAACACAATTTTAGATTAGGGTTGGCCATGAAAAGTCAAACGCATTTCCCAAACTTAATTCATACTCGTCATGTGCTGTTGTTGTATTTTGCTGTGATCATTGTCATCCTGTTATCACGCTAAACTGAACATACTTCAAAATGCCTGAAATTCCTGCATGCAGTAAGGGTGCTGTTAGTTGCATAAGTATAGTTTCACATATTAGTTAGAAAACACCGTTAATGATGTTTAATGTGCAGAAAACCAGTAAAATGTTTGCATGTTCGGTGAAGTTTTTAATAAATCGCCATGATTCCAAGGAATTCTGTTCTCCAACTTTGATTGTGGCTAAAAAAAGAAGCCTTTTTAAAATGTTGATCTATTCCGCAGTTACCTGCGATGAATCCAAACTGCAAACGCAAACTCCACACTACAATACCTGCTGAAAATGAACTCCATTCGCTTGTAATACAAATTTATAGACTGTTAAGAACATCCTGCAGTAGCCGATGGATAACATTGGCACATGTTTCGGTAACTGCATCTTTTAATTCTTGAATAGCATACATCAGTTCTTGAACATTGTTTTTCTTAAATAAGGACACCTCATTACAATACAACGGCATCTCTAGCAATTCATAGTTATTCAATTATTATTAGCTCATTTGTAAACCACTGACAGTATTTAACACTCCTGTTGCATTTTGGTAGTAATAATTTCAGATCAACTTTAATTTTTGGGTTTACAATCTAAGATTTCCTCTCACTATATTGCGGCAAACACCAAAGGATAATTCCATTTCCTAAGAAAGTTTTTTCGATAATTTTGTTGGATCGTCATCCAAATGCTGTATTATGTTGCCAACAGTTTCTTCGTTGCGAATCGATGACCTGTCACTCCTTGCTTACGACGTGCAATGATTTCTGTGTCTCTAAATAAGTTTACGGTGTTTCTGACAGTGTTGCAAGTCAGCTCAATTGAAAACAGTTTCATGAATTTTTTCTCAAAACTCATTACTACAGGGCTACTTACTGTAAAGTCATTGGCCATTCGCGAGTACTATTGTAACAACACTATCGTTCGATAATCAAAAAACATTTCTATTAATTGGAAGCGTGCAAATTAAGCTAAGATAGCGATTATGTTTTGCATGGCCAACCCTTAACTAAATGTGGTTGCTTATATTGTACAATAACACCAGAATAGTCACAACATTTCACTTCAGTTACCAATACCAAAAACATTTGTTCAAATAGATTAGCTTGGAATTTTCTAGACATAATATGCGTAACTCCTCCAATCACGTTATATATCTTAAAACATAATCGCTTATATGTCAATCATATACAATACAGACTGTAATATTAAAATTATATTTTATACAGGCTACAAATTGTATTACAACATAAAAACTATTGCTGGAAAACTATCGATAACAGCGACCATCGAAAGTTCGATATCTTTATTTTAAAACTATCTGGTACTTTCGAGAGTTTTATATTATTAATATATAGTTCTATTAGTTTATATATTTTATAAAAATAGGTAACTGAAAAGCAAATTAGAGATTACCTTGACTATCGATAGTACAAATAAAACTATCGATATTTCGATATATGAAGTTCAAGGAGAACTATCGATATATCTATTAGCTACTATCAATTCTAACAAAAGGTAATTGCATCAAAAGTTTCTAAGAAAACATTCGAGTTTGTCATAATTACTTGAGAACATACAAGATTTGAATGGCAAATATTCTATTTATAAAAATAATTGTCGGCTGTGTTAACAGCAGAAAAATTATGAACAATCCATTACATCAAGATTTTATCAATATACTAATTTTTATGATGCGAAATTACAAGACGAACGGTAATCTTACCTACTTGATAGCAACCACAAAATATAACTACAGTTACATAGTTACAGGCAGTATAGCAAATTAGCAACTGTACTAGTTAGTGCAATTTGATTAAGAAAAATAGCAAATACAGCAAGATAGTTTCCAGAATACAGAAAGGATATGAGAATAAAAGATCCATACTGAATTCTTTGAAAAATTATAATATCGACATATGGTCTGCAACTTAGGTATACATGGTTATTATTAATAAATCGCTGAAATGATTCTGTAAGGAAATAGAATCTGTTTCATAAATGCTAAATTAAAAGACTACGATTTAAAACCCAACAAAGTATAATTACCGAAAACTATTTTCCTTCCTTTCTTTTGTAAAATTACAGAAGGAATATTTATGTAAAATATTTGAATTTAAATAACTCTCCAATAATTTAGAAACGGTTACTTTTCATATTTTCAAAAATATTTATGAGATTTACGTCTCAACAGCATGGCAGTACAAAACCAACTGCGCGCACACTGTTTACTCCGCAAAGTGCAAACGCAACACGCCATACAAATATATCCCATTTATTTGCTGCGTCACACAACGGAATGGAACGTTTCGGCGCCGAGACGTTGCGGCGCAAGGCCGTTTCGGTACGAGGCCATTTCGACGAGAAGCCGTTTCGGCGGCGCCGATTCGGCGCGAATAAATTTAGATTTAGACTAATTATTTATATACCATGGCTTAGGCACACTTGAATATTACCTAGTACTTAATACGTAGATTTATACACATTATAGAGTGTTATTTATTGAATTTTAATATACTATACAAAAATAAAATGATTGTAAAGGAAAAACCAATACATAAAAAAAGCGAAAATTACTAAAATCATTTATTTTATTGTTGTCTCTCAGGTACGTTAAAACTTGATAAATAACACTAACGATTTGCATTGACTTACGTATTACGTTGTATTAAAAGATGTCCAACCCAAACGAACTGCGTTAAACGTATTCGCGCCGAAATGTCCTCAAGCCGAATCGGCGCGGCGGCATCAAAACGGCTTTGCGCCAAAACGACATAGTGCCGAAACGGCCGGCGGCGCCGAAACAGTCTCGCAGCGAATCGTCTCGGCGCTGAAACATCCTGGCGCCAAAACGTCCTAGACCGACTACACAGGGGTGGCAAGCTACAGTTTCGGGTAAAAAATTCTTGAAATTACAGAAAATCAGAGACTAAGCAGAAACTTCCCCAGCCAAACAATTGAGGGGGAAATTGGTTTCCCTAAATAATGCTGCATTAAAATAAAAATTATTTAATTAAATTCTGCTATGTCTTAGAAGCAGTTGCCCCTTGCGATTGAACAAACAGAAATAGAAGAATTCCAAAATGTTTTAAACATTTTTCACTTCACAGTTTTCATGTTTTTAAAACATTCTCGTATATAGTAATATTGTTTTTCCCCTATACCTATTACAATACCAAATTTCACCTAGATTTCTCTCCTAGTTTTTGAGTAATTCGTTTTCCGATAAAAATGCTTATAAAACTTGTATGACTCCTTGATTCCGTCTCTCTAGCGTACGTAATGAATTATTATTTTTACTACCAAATATGCTAATACATACATTTTTTCATTGTACTTATAACCAATTACTTACATCTTGTCTTCCATGTAATATAGGGGTCCAATCGGTTCACCGCCTGCTCCTTATATAAATAAATGAATACAAAAAAATCAATTTCTGAAAAACTACTAGCAAACAACATGTCTAACATCCGCTTCGGCTTTGAAGTGTTGAAAAAGGCAAAAAATCGTAGCGGCTACCATTTAAACCTAGAAAGTTGAAAAATTGCTACCCAAAAACATGTCTAACTTCCGTTTCTGGTTTCGGAGTTTTTTGAAAGCTTATTTCCTCGATGAATTTTTAATACACCCCAACATTCCAAAGCTCATTGAAATCGGTATTTCTAAAAGAACGTGCGCCTGTATGAATCAAATTTCGGCATGAGCTCTGTTTTCCATGGTAAAGCCTTATGACGGCATGACATTTTTGCTCATACGATAGGAGTCCAAGTAAACAAGTGAACAAGTGTATCAGGTACAACAGGGTAATCAAATTTTAAAAGAAACTGCACCCTCTAGACGTGTACGGCCAGACGAGTGCATGGTCTAAATAAATGAACAATTCTAATATAAATTTTAAAAAATTTTTACCAGATGAACGAGACCGCAACCAGAAAAATTGAGCACACAAACGAAACTTAAGAAGGAAAATACAACAATCTTTTAGGATGACTATAAAAATATAATGTTAAATTTTATGGCTAATTAATACGTAAAAACGGGAAGGTTTAAATGACCGCGGTTATTCTATGTTTACATAAATACGGGATTAAAACGTCGTCTTCTAAAGATATGCATCATGAAAATACGGCCAATAAAACATAGCAGGCATAGAAGCAAGAACTGCAGCATCTTGAAGCCGTTGCTTTTCTTTTATGATAGCGCAGAATAGAACGTAGGTACTAAAGACGCAAAAACAATAATTTCTCAAGAGCTCTTGTAACGGCGTATATGAGCTTTGATCTCATATCATCTTTAAACGCCGACGTACTCCAATTTTACCTTCAGATTCTTTTTTCAAAGCTTCAAAGAAGTTTCTTTCACTTTCATAGAAATATGAAGTATGTACCTACTTACAACATTATTTCATGTTAAAATTTCAATTAGAAATATGAAATATACGAAGCAGACCCCGGGTAACTAAAGTGTGCTAAATATACGCAGCAAACCTTTTATTTCAGGGAAGTACGTAAAATTTAATTATTAAACATTTATGGGGAAACGGGCATTTTAAATGAGAACCCTCGAAATCATTAGGGAGCTTGAAAATTGGTAGTAACACACTTTATTGCTTTGAAAGTGTTACAGGGAGAAGTTAAAAAAGCTAGACATTGAGCGTTGTTGAAAAAAAGTTTTTTACATAATAAAATTACTAACAATTTTAATTTTATGAAAAAGTTTTTTATGAGTGCCGAGTTAATTTAGCTCTAAAGTAGTTTTCTTTGTCAAAGTATATAACAATATCGTGGAAAAATATGATGTAATCAAAAACAAAGAAAAACTACCGTTATAAAATACAAATAATAACAAATTAAACAAATTTGCAAAACTAACTGCGTAGGACGCACGAAATTGCAAAATGTGCACTTTTTGAACCTAACGCTGTTTAGGTCTTTTCTGGTCTTTATCTAGTATGTTAAGGCGACCATAAGTCCCGGAGTTTCCGGCTGTCTCGGATTTTGGATGGACTTTGTCCATTTGACAACCTTGCTCGAAACACTCATCTAGTCTCTACTGTCGTCAGTTGCCGGCACACGTTGAATATTATATTATGCTTATGTGTTGACTCGCTGACATCGAAGAATCGAGGGTGATATAAGCTTGTTAACGTAAGAAAGAGGTAAATAACATAAATACTTTAAACACCGGTGTCTTGCTGACTATACCAGAGACGTCAGTTGTTTTAGGGTTGCATGTCATGTAAAAGTGACTATTTTACTCAATTGATTTTGCACTTCTCTGTTATTATGAAAAACGATAGCTAGCGCATTTATTTTAATAGTTTAATATTTGCAAATTTGTTAGGAAGCTTCTGTTTCTGTGACGCCACTATGATTTTTAAGAATGTTAAATTAATGTTGTTTTTAATTCTAACAGTTAGCATACAAATATAAACATCTCCACTTGATTGAATTTGGATGGTAATAATTACATGCGATTTGTTACTTCAGAAATGACTTCAAAAAAAAGTTTTTTGTCCTGGATTGCCGTGTAGAAACGGTCACCCTGTAGTAAGATCGTATTAGTAGCATTCTAGATAGGAGGAGCATTTGGGTAGATTACGAATCACCGAAGAGCTTTGGATCTGCGAAATATCCACCGCAAACTTTCATAGCATTTTGCAGGTTGCCTAGTCACACAAAACCTAAGATTTTATCTACGATCGAACCGAAGTTGTGCCGCTCAGAGCCACGTGTTTTCATTATTTTAGCTCTTACATTATGCTTTTTAAATAAATCGTAAGATTTGTGCAAGAATTACCACAACTTATCAAACAATTTAATGTTATATAAAAAATGTCTCCAAAACCGTGGATATAAAATAGAAAGAGCACCTAAAGAGCAAATGAAAAGGTATAGTCTTGGTTGATCTGCCATTCGGTAACGTATTCACGTGAGGAATCAGAATCTCATCAGTACGTTTCCGCAGACTGATGTTGTATTAAAAGCCATACGAGAAAGTAAAGAAAAAAACTTAAATTCTAATTATAATTTATGGAGCGTAATAGTTTTATCGACGATTTTGTGCACTCTGCAGTGAGAACACAATATACCCAATTTTTTTACAACCTTTTATGCACGTTCACAGCAATTAATTCTCGATTTGATGCACGAGATATTCACGACAATTTATAAACCTCCAGCTCTTGTTCTTTCTGTGCTTCTGATTAAAAAAAATACTTTAAATATTATTTTACACTTCCGCCTTCAGCATTTGACTGCTGAGTATTTTAAATATATTGGATAAATGATTGGCCAAGCTTGTTATACAGTTTTGTTGGCGTTTACTTTAATACTTCAAGAAGTTCGCGACATTTTCTTATACCTGGGTGGTTTTTAGCACAAACTTGTATTGTAAATTCCTTTCGTATACTTGAATTTGTTAAATTTATCAGCACTTCAAACCTGGAGCTTCTCTATAAACTCCAGGAAATTTCAGTAGATTGCATGTACCAGATAAAAATACCATTTCGATAGTAGAAGCATATGATGTGCTATCGGATGCGTAAAAATACTCTACTCCAAAGCTGCACTAGCACGAGATTACCTTTTAGTAACACCTTTTCGACTTTAGGGATCGAAAGAGTATGCTTTTTTGACGCCATAATTAATATGATTCAATGTTCTGAAAATATGTACTGAAAATTAACACAAGTGCCGAACGAAGACTGTTGTGCTGCTGGTGAAAAACCTCGGTACGTGTCATGGTAGGTACAAATTTAGATTATTGAGTTTATTTCAACAATATAATAAATAATTACACAAACACATAGCAAAGAAAACATGTAAAATTGTGTAAGTGCTAAGTTAGCGTAACTGTTCCTTAGAGGTAATACAGAGGTAATAAATAAAATACAATTGGTAATTGTATATGTACTAACAGTGTTGCTAGATTGTTTTCCCTGCTACAACGGGATCATCGTATCTGGAAACACTGTTAGTGCATATAATTCCGGCCATTAGTAATACATTATTCGACTTTGACATCACGTCCCTATTTAATAACTATAGCAATATAATATGATAAATAATAATGCTACTGTGAAGACATTATTATAAGCAATACTACTTGCGATTTTCAAGAAAATAATTAAGAGATGACTGACAACACTTCTAAACGTTAACCGTCAGCGAGATCTCTACACTTCACAACAAATGTTTTATATGATTAACAATATTAAGTTACAATTATATTTGCAGTTTTGGTGTCAGCTAGTGGTTATAATACGATATCTGGTCATAAGAATACTTACGCAGTTGGGGTGAATGCGAGCTGTCCGACGGTGGGGCGCTAAAGGCACTATCTGGTTTAGCTACAACGAGTATCACTCGCTCTTGCGTCGCTTTTAAAGTTGCTACTGCTTCTTCGTGAGTTACATTTTCTAAGTTAACTTCTGCTCCCTGTAAATAATAATAGATGTTATAAAGCTATATTAACATATATATGTAGATATAGATAAAGTTCGTAACTGATTCTATGTATATTATTATCCCTGGTTGTTCTGTACATAGTTGGTCACCTTATGAATATAGTTTAATGAAATTCTAAATGTGAAATGAGATACAGTTTGATGAACTGTATTTTTGAATTATCCGCATACAACTATTAAAGACAAGACCAAATTTTGTTCCTACCAAAAATGAACTCAAAAATCGCATAAAAGTGCAAAAGTGTGCACTTCGTGGATTTTTAGCTTTATTTAGTTGCCTGATATACCAGGTGCTTCGGCTTAGATGTCCCAAGCCAATATTACAATTAGTTCTCACGATCTCACATTCAACTTTTGCGTATATTTGAGGTACTTAGAAAACTATAACTTCGCTTTATTTTATTAACGACATGTCATGTCATTACTTCCGGTTACACCGAAAGCGAGGACAACTTTATGTTTCTTAAATAGCACTACATTTTTTTCTGATAGAACATTAAATTCTATATTTAACCATGTAGTATAAAAAATAATCAAAAAGTTAAACGGTTAGCCGCTATAGGTCGAAGAAGTAAAGATTAAAGTTGGCCATGAATTTCGTGTTTAAATGTGCTAAAACTTTATCAAAGCGGTCCGTATCATTACAAAATTACATTTAAAACTGTCATAATTAGTAGTGCCATCAACACAAGCATGAGTTAGTATTGGTATCTTAAAAAATAGTTGCAATTTTAGCTTGTGACATCTAGGCTGAATCACCTGCCATATAAGGTGAATTAATATGACCGCGGTGGAACCAAGTAAACATTATCAAATTATTTTTCATTATACAAGGCTTTGCTGAATACGTTTTGTTTTTGAAATTCCGACGCGCCGCTCACAAGTTATTTAACTTTCTTCAAAAAATTTGGCATTGCAAACCTGCAAAAGACGTATTTCCGCAGATTAAATGTACTTTTACCCTCCCGTCAGTCACTCCCACCTATAGGTGTTTCCTTTTGGTCGTTTACCTAAACAGTATAATAGAATAATTGCCAAAAAAAGTGCATCGGTTTTTGCAAAATCGATTTTCCGCTTTCAGCGGATAAACATTGCTTGCAACCACAAAATAGCATACATCATAAAACCAAATAACTCTTGCAAAAATATGGGGGGGGGGGGGGGGGAGCTAAATTCTACTTCAATAATATAAACGTGCTCAAAAAAGAAGGTCAGATTTGTATTCTACGTATATCGAACTGATTTACGCAAGAGCGATTTTTCTACCACGCCCCGGTCACCCCCACCAACGATTTTGATTCAAATCTTTGCTTTTTTCGACTTAAAAATCGGTATGGACATGTTGAATAACCATACGATAGACCTGCCATTGAGAAAAGACCTACACGAAGTTTAATTTAATTAGTTTAATTAAATAATGGCAAAAATCTATTTTATGAAAAATCGATTTTTGGCATTCGAGAGATAAACATTAATTGCAATTATAAAATACCAGACATTATAAAACCAAATAACTCCTGCAAAATATGAGAGGGCTGATGACGGGTGGTCTAGTGTATGGACGCGCTTGAAAAAGAAGCCAACCGCCAACATAGGGGGTTTCTTTTGGGGTCGTTTGCCTGAACAGTTTATTTGAGTATTTGGCCGAAACACGACATCCCAAAAGAGTATAGGGAATGCATTATAATTTTAAGATTTGAACAAATAGCCATTGGTTACAACTAGAAAACGTTAAACCACGAGACTGCTACAAAACATAGGGAAAGGGAAGGGTCCGCTACTTCACTATACACACGCTCGAAAAAGAACCTTGGGTTCGTATTCTACGTATGTCAAATAGCCAATATGCGCAGGCGCGGTCTTCCTGCCACACCCCGGCCCCCGCCATCTATTGTGTTTTTCAAAAATTTACGAATTTCGACCAACGTCATTAAAGTGCGCAGTTACACTGCTATTTAAATACGATTTCTAGAGGAGGACACATTGAATGGCCACCTAGGTGTCCAGACTATATTATCACGATTTATTTCTTTCGTATTCTTTTTTAAATTGTATAGTATACACCGTGTAAGAACAAGGGAATTTGTAAGCGCTAATGTTGACTTTACTCCTAATCTTAACTAAAGGCAGAGATATCAATATTATCGATATTTAGAAAAATATTCCCAGCCCTACTCCAGACCTAACGAATTCGATTTCTTTATGTGAGGTTCAGTAAAAAAAAATATATCCAATTCCGCCAGAATTGGAGATATGATATGAAAGAGAGAATTAAATTAAAACATTAAACAGACTTTCAAGAAATTTGTGACCAGACGTTAAGAATCTTTAACGCGCAAGAAAACTTACATGTTCGCTGTTGTTTTTTGCAAATATAAAAAACAGGCGTTAATGCCTCTTATAATATCTGATTTCTAGAAATTACCTAACTTTTTTGTTTAGAATCTAATTTTCTAAAAAAACCGTTGGTTTTGATTTTATCACAAATTATTAAATTTTTGATCCAAACTTTAAAGATTGCATTTTTTTTTATTTTACTGCGTCACCAAAAACTGTAATGGTAAACCGAAACGAACAGGTGAATGTTTGTAAATTAGACTATTTATAGCGAACGAGCTAATTAGGTAACCCTTTATTTATTCAATTTGTTTGTTATATCAAATATCAAATAAAAACTTCAAAAGTTAAATATAGACCTCATTAGTTTAGTAGATCCAACAGTAACAAATACATTTGAACTTTAACGAAAAATACCAAGAGCATAATACAGATCAGAATCATCGTAATCAGCCTTTACGTCCCACTGCTGGGCACCGGCACTCTTCATTGCCACGTACTCTCCTCAGCGCTGAGGTGAGTAAGGGGACCTACAATTTAACGTCGAATCCGAACGACTAAAATTTCAGAGAAGGTTTCAGGCATTAAGACTTTCGCCAGGCTGCCTACACCGGTTTGGGGAATGTGAGTGGCGGGTTGCGGCATAGATTTTTATTGCTGCATGGCTTCGGCGGGGAATCGAACCCCAGACCCTTAGCGTTAGACACCAAGCGCCCGACATCTAAGCTACCGCCACTCTTCAGATCCACAGATCAGAATACCTAACAACAGTTCAACATTAAATAGGACACAAAATGATACAAGGGGCGTAATTAAGGTGATTAGGGCATGTACAAAGATTTGAAGGAGGAAAGAAAGGCAAGAATCGCTTACGAATAGCGAGAAGGTTGGGGAAAAACAAGCATGCTATATAAAAAAAAAAGGAAACTAGAATACTACAGATGTAGTGTTTGCAACGTATAGGTAAACCAAAAAGTTTTTGGAAAAAACTGGCACCAGTACCTATACGAGAAGAAATAACCTTGACACCGAAACGTACGCGAGCAAGAAGAGAAGTTTTGTATATTTTAATAAAGTTTCAAAACGCAGAGCACGGCTGTAAGATAAGCAAACGTAGGGTGTCATATCTTTTGCAATGTACTTTTTGTAATTAAGAAAATTAACTGTAGAATCTCATAAACAGGAAAGAATTTTTTACAGTGACGAGTGGTTCCAAGACAACCAACGATGTAATTAGATGGTAATGTTGCAAAATTATAAAACGCTGGCAATGCTTTTCAGCAGATGAGGGAATAAAAAGAAAATTTACCTCTGCTTCATACAAGTTTCATGACTTCCCATATTTTAGCCGAACATTACTTTTTCAGGGGTTTTTAGCAGTTCAGTCGCCGTAGGCTCACAAGCCGGCCTTACGTTGGAACCCGCGCTTTAGGATGATACTTCCGGAAAGAACGGAAGAAGTTACCGTGAAATGCTTTCCATAATAGCAGGTCTCACCAACTTAGAAAACATTATTAAACTTTACTAATGCGAAAAATTACATAAAGCCAACAGCGCATGTAGAAGTAATGATTTCAGTGTTATACGCGTAAGTGTTTTCTTTCGAGCACTTTTTCATTTTATATAATTTAGGAGATGATATTTTCACTTTTAGACGTAATTAAACTACATTTAAAACGACATAAAATGTTATTACTTTTTTCACATAACAAAATTTTGTATATTCTTTTACCCAAACTTGAAACTTCAGTTGATCTCTTTTATGTGCTTAATTTATGAATTGTAATAACCTTCAAATACAAAATATGGTATAATAACACCACCTTCGTTAAAACAAAATGCTTTTTTTCAGAACTCTTTAAACCGGTGCAAAATACGTAAAAATGTTTTGGAAGAAGTCGTCTATGACTTATAACTGAGCTATAATAACTTTAACAATTGACACTAAAAAATAGTTTCATTCCGGTTATTCTAGAACGACAAATTTAAATTGTAACCAATAAAGCTGAAGCAGCTGGTTTCTAAGTCGCGATAACGATGCAACGAACTTTCATTAAATATAATCAGAAACAATAGGTTTCTGTTTTACGTTAATTTTTAAATACGGCTTTGTTTAAAGGGTTGTGACAACTGTAATTGGATTTATAAAAGGTTCTGATTAATTTCAGAGGGTGACAGCTTGCAGCGGGCTGGGAAAAGCACGGTAACTCGTTATTTATTTTAATTTACTTTAGTTTCTGTTGAGTACAGTACATTTTTGCCTGAAAATGTAGCCGTGTATCATGTTATCGTGAAATTTGATAAAACAACTTTTTCTAGCGCTAGATAAGCACTACAACTACAGAATATCTGTTATCTTAAAAATATCAGATTAAATGTTGACGAAATGATGTAATTTTTATAATTGCATTAAAATTACACTTATAAATTTCACACTTTTTTAGAGGTTTTAAGAAGTAGAAGCACGCCCGTGCAATATATTTTTTGACAATTTTATATTTAGAATATTTTTAAAATTCTCGGAAAAATCTTAAATACATTTTATACCTGATGTTTGTTAAAAACTTATAATTTGCTTTTTTAAACATTTTTGGAAAATTTTGACTATGAATTTCTGTACAATTATAAAAATTTTAAAAATATTAAAACAAACATATTTGAACAACTTTTCCACAATCTTCCACGGAAAAAGTACCTTGCTCGAAGCAAAACTAGTTTTTAATTAACTGCAAAAATTAAACTGGTTTGCAAAAATCTAAAATATGCTATAAATTAGTTCTAAAATAA
Organism: Ctenicera cuprea; assembly: GCA_958336395.1. Lineage (NCBI taxonomy): Eukaryota > Metazoa > Arthropoda > Insecta > Coleoptera > Elateridae > Ctenicera > Ctenicera cuprea. The sequence goes on from OY284490.1 coordinate 25,974,959, forward strand.
GCAGGGCGCAAATTCTAAACTATCAAATTAAAATTGGAAATTTGTTTGTACAATACACACCGCTTGTTGCGTCAATCCTGGGACACACTCTATATATTTAAGGGTATGCCTAATTGTTATCGATATCTGTTATTTACATAACAAGTACTAAAAGTGATACCTTACAGGACGAGTAGGAAAATTTCAGCACGAGCCGTAGAGCCTAAGAGTTCTGTAAAGACACTTTCAGTACAATTCAGTACAATTTTTCTTCAAGAAAGTTTACAATAATTCAGGATAATTTAATAACATACAATTATCAATCTACTAATATGTAAGGAGACAACTGAAATAACAACTAAAAAATTGTACGATTTAACAGAACATTAACTATACTATGATATGTCATTATTATTATTGCTGTTGTTATCTTAGGATAAATATCATTATTATGTAACGGAAAACCATGAATAAAAGTCGGTTTCTATGCCATCAAAATTGTGACGATAAATAGGGACGAAATAAGACAACAATCCCTAGGGGAGTTTTTATTTCATTTCATATTTATTTTTGTAAACAAATGTCTGTTGTCATGGTACGTTGCATGGAAACATCCCAAAGGCTTCTAAATATTGTAATTTCGCTCCGATTTATTATAATTCATTATTTATGAAATTAAGTTTTTCTACTCCCGATCGTGGAAAAAATAGTATATACACCTCGGGAGAGACCGCCATTTTTCCTCCGATGTATTTGTAATTATACTTCAAGAAAAATAAGACTCCCTTAGTGCATAATGTACAACTGTATACCAAGGAACTCAAATGTTTCATTTAAGCCGCTACGCTACACTCAGGCAATAATCACACGAGAGTTGAATGAAGCATATCAGTCCAGTAGTATATACGCTATTTTTTGCATTTCCGAATAATTTGAAATCAACATAGTCGAATGTTTTAAAATATGCTATCAACACGACAATCCAGCTTTTAAAAAAGTCAAAATTAAAATCGTAGTTTCGATGGTGACAAAACATACTCGGCAACTTAGCAATTTATATACAATTAATCCCTTGGCACTTTTGAAAATATTTAATCCGGAACTGCAAAAACTAAATTGTCGATGAAGTCATAGTTCGAAAACAAAGGACGATTGAAAAATAACAATTATCACAAAAGATGCACTTTTGAAAAATAACATTGGCGAGTACCAGGATGTTTTTATAATTCGACCATTTCAATTTTATCGAATTAGTTTCATACTTTACACTTGCACTGTAATTAAAATTAATGTTTCTACAGGTGCAAAGTCAAATTGTGATTAAAAACACCACTGAAAATGTCTTAATTTTAAATTATTCGCTGAAAGTCGCATTAAACCCCCACAACATGCAGTTCTTGACGCATTCGGCAAGGGGTGCGGTATGCGGGACGAAAAACGTGCTGGTAACTGCAACCACCGTAATATATGCACCGCATTAGATTTTTAGCTTTCTTTCGTTTAATATTAATCTTAAAAATCTGAAACACTGTTATCATCCTCGATGTTGAAGCTACATGAAAGAAAGAGGAACATGTTTCGATAAAATAAACGATTATTGAGATATTAATCTGGAAAGCAAAAACCTAGCTAAAAATAATTGATTTTTGCAGACATGTAAACAATAAAAAACGCGTTGTTTGTTTTCGTTGCCCATAAGGCGCGATGCATTTCACGTTTTACAAATATTGAAAAAAATATATAACCGCCACAGACAAGTAAACATAGTGATAGTTTTTGGCACGTACTTCCCAATTACGCATGTAACTCAAATTTATTATAGCAATTTACTAATACTAAAAAAAAGACTTCTATCTAAATGTCAGTTCTCATAACCCACTTTTAATTCAATTGTTATTCAGTAAGATTATACAAATTTAAGAGAGACTGTAACTCAGTAACGGTACATTTGCGGACTTACAATTACGGGATCTTTAGGCACGTCGTAGGGTTTTGTACACGTTCTATGATTTTAAATATGTAAGAGAAAAATCTACAGATGCAAAGAAGACGTTTGGATTTTCACGAACGTCGTCGAGCAGTTAGTTAAGTAATCCGTATACAGCGAAACAAAATTACAAAAACAACACGAATTCTAAGTTACTTGACCATTAATGGTCTTTAGGACAGATATCTTATAAATAATTTTATTATTACAGCCGTAAAAATATACATATTTTTTTTAACAATCAGATCCACTCGTGGTTTACATATATATGATTCTAAATACACCGAGGTCCCTGCGGACTATATTTGATCGCGGGCCCGAGTTCCGCAGAATCCACGGAACCCCTAGCTATGGCATTTTCTTCAAGATTAAAAACAAAATATAACTCACCCCAGGATCTCTAACAGCGACGAGTTTATCACCAACGATTAATCGGCCATCAACTTGAGCAGCACCGCCTTCCATGACTTTAGTAACATATATGCCATTATCTCCTGGTATATGTTGATTACCAATACCACCAGCGATGCTAAATCCTAGGCCTTTATTTCCTTTTATCAACATTATTTCTAGCAGTCTCATATGACGGGGTTGTCGCCGCCGTCTCACTTGCTGAAAATTTAAAAATAAAAACATGCATTATTAGAAATTTCCAGAATTCCTGCAGATAATAAAAAATATAAAATTACATCTGTACGATGCGACGACGATCTAAAAACCACAATTCCTTTCAGAACAGATCCATCGTTATTGAAGGTACCTTGCCTTTCATATTTCAATATGTGTTTGGAAATTTCACGCAAATAGAAGAACGGCATGTTTACGAAACAACTAATATAAGCTAGATACAGCAACAGACTAGTTCAGAATTCTATATAAAGCATAGTTTTGTTAAACAGTATACGGCTTTACTGCAGCAAACTGCGACATTGCACACATCATAATGAACTATTATGGAAGTGCTTACACACGCTATGTGTCTGCACAAGAGACTACACGCAAACGGTATCAGCGACATCAAAGTATATTTAGTAGAGGTCTCTTAAAATCAATTTTTATTTATTCTACACGTTAGGTCACAGCATAAATAGAAACGAGAATACTTTTACGTATACGAAAGAAAAATTCAATTAAACGGGTTTACTCCTAACACCGATACAGGAGACACAATACTTAATTACTACGTCAGTTGAGAAACTATGCTTTTTATATACCTTAACAAAAGTGTTGTCAGACATGTTCCATTTCATACAGTAAAAAAAAATAAAACGTTTTAGTCGAGTAAAGAATACTTAGAAACGTTCAATTTTCCAAGCGTATTTCACTCTTCTGGTTCTCAATAAAAGTAGCAGATTGCAAACTCGGTTGGTAATCTAAGAATATCGAACACATTTTCTATTTCATTTCTGTAGGTGGAAAAATAACATTTTTGATTGAGTGTACATTTTGGAACAACATTATAGTAACGCAAAGTTGGCTTCCCAACTAGGTAACTAAAACCCCAATAAGCATTACCCAAAAAACCCACCTTAAAAACCCATCGGGGTTTGCAGTTTTTTAATAATAAACGAGAATATAAATTTCGTAATTACATACAAAATTTAGGACAAACGGCGGCGGTGATGTGGGTTTGCCAGAAAAAAGGCAATTTTCCGATATTTTCACGACATTTTTCTGGAAAATACTTCTTATAACATAAAATGATATCAAGCTGATAAAAACTATCTGTGTGAATAAGGTATTGCCATTTTAAAGGTGAATTGCACAAGCACAACACTTTTTAATTAAAAGCACTCTTCCCTGCTAGTTAATAACCTGATAATTAATTAAATTACTGTTATATTTATGTTAAACAACTGAGGGCAACACGATAGGTTATAATAAAGCCCTTTGTTGTTGACTATTCAGGGTATTTCCCTATTCTGAGGCGAGGGCATTTTATAAGAGAAAAATATTCCTGAAAATTTTTCCACCTACATCAGTGCAAACCGGAAATTAATACAGACTGAACCAGTATGAAGATGTTTGTCAGATATTTTTTTTAATAAATTGTTTCTTAGGATTTTATTATTAACCGGTGATGAATATTTATGACAAATAAAACTGAATTGCTCTACAACTTGTAAATCAGTTTTTAGCGTTGCATGGTGGTTGGCTGACATTGTTTAAAATTTAATAATAATTAATTCCTTTCATTATTATTAGGCCAAATTTGAAAACAAGAAAAAACATGTACTTATACAACGTATAACAGTAATTCTGGTTTTTGGTGTCATTTATTTTTTCATTGGTATTTGATCATGATTATGGACAATTAATCGGTCAAAACATCGAAAACTTAATTCATTAAACTGATTCATCTGGTTTTATTTATAATATACACTTATTACCGGTTTATAAAGGCCCAAGAAACACATTTCTAAAAATACTCAAAGCCGGACTCGCCCACCGAGCTACCGGAATTATACCAGTGGGCCGGGCCCGTTGGGCCTTCGCACAGTGCTCAAGTTCGAAGATTTAGCAAGTCACAATAAACTAAAAACTTGCTTCTTGAATTGTTTTAAAATTCAACAAATTGGGAGATAATGAAAAAGAATACTTAGTTTTAATTTTTTTATTCCGAAAGAAATTCATACGCAGGAAGAGATGAAGTAAAGAAAAAATGTTATAATAGAACGGTAGCTGGGTAACTCCAATTTTTTTTAACAAAAAATTTTCTTATGTACCGTATCATACTTTTTATGAATGACAAAAAGAGTATCCTTTCAAAAAAATGCTAACAATATACAGGTTGTTAGTTATAAAACAAAACTTGCATACCGTTTCTCCATTTATAGTAGGTCATTTTTGTCAAATAAGGACTAGCCGTAACTTATTCAATAACTTTTATTTAAAGTCGTTTTTTTAAACTTTAATAGTTTAATAGTTATTGTCTTGTGTTATTATCCATATAAAAATACACAAAAGAGGTACTCTTGTTTAAAGTTGTTAAATCCAACAGTATTCGAGATAATTTGCGCAAAATGATAAATAGCTTCCGGAAGAGAGAACAATTCTAAAAGTTCAGACGAGTCCCTTTTCCAGAGGCTGAAAATTTGTAAGAACATCTTTCAACCTATGTTCATGCAAACTACACGCTGTTTCAAATTCGAGCCCCACCATGGGGATCTCGCTTATTTGAAGAGATGGAGACGCAAAGTTGCCAAATTTTATGCCTAACAATAATCTGTAAAGAAATTTAAAGTAGCCACTTTGGTTTTTCAGATATCTGAAAAAAACTGAAATTTTGGATTTTTTATTTTCGGCTATAACGCATTTATCATTGATGATTTCTAGTTATAACGCATTATTGGGACACTTTTTTATGCTGAATCTAAATTCTTTATCAGATTTGGTGTAACTGTTACTACTGTTTATTTTCGACTGTCCACTTTTGTTTTTCTTATGGTCGGTATTTTGAATTTTTTCATATTTGAATAGAGTTTTTAATTATGATTTCAAAGATGTGTCACACTTTGCATTTTGTTTAAGTTTTGAGCATTTTATTACAGAAAATAAAAATTTCATAAGAGTGCCATGGAAAGATCACGTCATTTAATTTATTTAAAAAAAATTCCAGTAGTCCATGAACTGATGGAAGTAAAACAAAACACTTCTTTTATTTACTTTTACTTTTAGATACATTATAAGTATGCGAAAATTGCAGAAAACTTTGTTTTGAGCATGTGCAGCAGGTGTAAGTTATTTTTTACAATAACAAAGTTTCTAACATACACAATTTACTAAAAATTCCACTTGCAGTTTTTATGTTTGCAACTAACAAAGTAAATAAAAGAAGTGTTTTGTTTTATTTCCATCAGTTTATGGCCTACTAGAATTTTTTTTAAATAAATTACATGACGTGGTCTTTCCATGGCACTCATGAAATTTTTATTTTTTGTAATAAAATGCTCAAAACTTAAACACGGTGCAAAGTGTGACACATCGTTCAAATCAGAATTAAAAACTATCCAAATATGAAAAAATTCAAAATACAGGCCATAATAAGAGAAAAAAATTGACAGTCGAAAATGAACAATAGTAACAGTTACACCAAATCTGATAAAAAAGTGTGCTAACTAGAAATATGTAGCATCAATGATAAATGCGTTATAGTCGAAAATAAAAAATCCAAAATTTCAGTTTTTTTCAGATATCTGAAAAACCAAAGTGGCTACTTTAAATTTCTTTACAAATTGAACCGACGCACGAGTGAAATCGTAAGTCATCAATAGTAAGATGTTCTTACAAAACTTACATCAAACGTTTACGCATCCAAGTCTATATGACTTTTTTGCTCAAAAAACATGCTAAAGTTTGCAATAATTACATTTTTCGAAAACACATAGTAGCGAGTAATAATGAAAGAGGGGCAGTTTTTAGAGGATAGTATTTTTACATAAATATAGAGAAAGAAAGTAGATAATGAAGGCTATGAAGCTCTAAACTTTCAATGTCTATAACAAGTTGTAGGTGAATCTAATATTATTTGTTTTGTTTAGTGGACATAAAACTTGGAATGTTTATAATAAAACTCCAGTTTTGCTTATCATAAAAAATATATAATTCGACCTTTTTGCAAGTATTTTAGAGAATTCAGTGCGTCGGGCTGTTTAGTGTATCATCGCTGTGTTCGAGTTGGGCGTTTTGGAAGTATTGAACAATCAGCCCGGCCCTAAAAACACTCACATTCCGGCTAAGATTTCAATACTATTATATGACTGCCGGGCGAATAAATAATAAATACAATACAACAAATTGTTTTCCGTAGTAACTTAAAATAAAAATCACTCTTAGTTATTTCTACAAACATTTTAACATCAAGTTTTCTCTAATCTTGCATTCCGTAGCAATGAAGAAAAGCCAGAAGTTTCCTCTACGGTACTTTAATTCTACTAATTCAGGAATTGCAAGAATGCGGAAAATGTCTGTTACGGAGGAATCTGAATTTGCAAAGTCTATCTTAATACAGTTTCACACACAAGTCGTTTAAAAGACGATTGCGTTTTGTCCTTTACAACGTAAAAAATACACTTTGAGATAGTTACAGATCTAGAAAACTTTTCTCGAGATTTTTTTATGGACATTGTTTTGTATTCATCAGCTGACTAAATAGTTTCAAGATGAAGCTACATCTTAGCTCTTAGCTTATAGTAAAAAAAATTTATGATACTAACCAGCTTAACGGTGTTTCCTGCTTTTTTGAGCGCATCAACTGCTGCAGCATGTGGAACATTTATTACGGGAGTATCGTTAACCTGGAGTATCGCATCGTTAACCTTGAGTCTGCCATCAGTCGAAGCAGCCCCTCCAGGAATGAGCTTTGTGATGTAGATAGCCGTATCATCACCGATATGAGGATTGTCTGTACCGCCTGCAATACTGAAACCTAAACCTGCACCGCCCCGTTCAAGAATAATTTCTTCGTACTCCCATTCATCATCACCATTGACCTGAAAATGATAAAAAGCACTTTAGATAAACGTACTTACAATTCAATTACCTGTCTAAGATGTAAAGCGAAAATGAGTTTTTAATGAAAGTCGTAATTTTCACCAACTGTATACAAACACATGAAAATAACAGGTAGAAATTCAACAAATCTAATACCTACATTTCACATGTTACCGATGCCTTCTTTTAATAATAAATAAGCAAATGAAGTAGTAGCTAGTGTATCGACTGGCGGATCAAAGTCCTAGTCGATATCTACATAACAAATCTAGATAATAAATCCGGATTCCTTCCCCCTGTCTCAACTTTTGGTGACCGCGCATTCAGTAACATGCCTTACATCTCTAGCCAAGTTATTTATTATGTTTGCGGGTTCCGATGTTTATTTAAAAGTCACGCAAAGTGGTGAGGGCCTTAAAGCTACGATATTTGTGGAATGTATTACTACAAATGTTATTAAGAGAAAAATGTGGGGCGTAATCCACGGGTTCAGCTAGTTTTATAGATTGATTTGCGACTGCTTTAATTCTTGTAATCGTAAAGATGAGTGTTTGTTATTGTTACTGGATACCCCGATTTCTTGGCCAAGTCAGTGTAATATCTGATTATGAATTCCTATCCTGTTTATTTATAAACAAGATCGTAACAAAGTTAAACAAAATCAAATCGGTTTATAATTTCATAGCTCCACGTAAACCTGAGATGGTTGTATGTGTTTTATAAATGTATGAAGAAAGATTGTTTGTAATGTCATAAGTAAGAGAATATCTGTTTGTCCAACTACTGCTTTGACCTGTACACATGTTAACGAAATAGTGTTCTAGTTTTCAGAAATACTGTATGACATTTTGCAGCAAATTTTTATAGGTGCCATGAAGTAATATAAACGTAAGGAGGACGTACGACACGCTTGTTGATAAGGTTTACCTGTTCCAATTTTACAGTCAATGCGACATGGAAACTAAAAAGTACAGATCGTCAATATTTTATTTTAAATGTTGAGGGTATAGGAGTTTAATTATAACGTAATAATACGAATAAACAAACGTGTTTATTTTTAAAGCGTTTGATAATAACAATTATACTAATCAGATTCGTAGCGTAAAACAGCTTGGAATACCCTACAAGGAAATTTAGCAAGAACACTACCAAAAACAGCGTATTGTTATTTTGTTGTCATATTTCTTTATTACTTAAAAAACGCGTTTTAAATTCAACACTATTATTTCGCTGCAAAATCAGCAAATTCATTTTAACAAAGCAACATAAAGTTTTTGCATTTTTCATTTTTTGCTGCATAACCCATTAAAAAAAATTCCAAATTTGCACGATATAGCTGTGACATTCCGTGACGTACAACTATGCAGTATCCACTTAAGTAACAACACCTTAGCATTAATTGTAAAACAATCTTGATCTTACAATAGCCTATACCCATAAACCCTGGGTTTCTTCAATCTAACGAGACCCTACGCTTCATAGAAGACGTAGGACTTGGTAGGGAACTGTAATAAGGGTTAATCTTCACAACAGATTTCGTGAGGTGGCAGTGAAAGAGAGACCTCTGAGCCTAACGCCCAACTAACCATGTGCATCTACAAGTGTTGGAGCTACTCATAATGGTTCGCCTGTTTTTCACCATAATAGATAATATTTTGATGGTGAATAAAGTAGTAAAATCTTAAAAGTTCTGCTTCTGATTTAACAAAAATCATCTAAATTTTGCGTCTTAATATAAAAAGCAGTAGTTTTCCGCTTTATGGCCGATAAAGCAGCAATCAGCAATTATATTATAGTTATTAAATTTAAAAGAGTTTCGCTTTAGCGGCACTAAACCGAAAAGTCATAAAATTTAGAATGCCTTTTGTAGTCCGCTAACATGTCGACATCAATTAATGGTTGATTTTTTAATGTTATTTTATAATTTAGAATGCACCCATCGATCAAGGCATGTACCAATTTATATCTTACATTATAGCAGTGGCGCGGCGCGGCGCGGCGTGTAGAAACTATTCTGTAACTAGCATCTATTTTCGTTAACTCAATAGTTCATAGAAAATAACAATTATAAACTTTACAGATCGTAATCGCACATCGGAAGTCATTAAACATAATATTGAATGTGATTCAACACAGTCGATGCTTTTATCAAAGTTATTGCATAATCACCTAACTGACAATTACTGTAAATAATACAAGTCACTTAATAACGATTACGAATTCCGCATGCCAATACATTGAAATGTTAATTATAAATGTGTTGCGAATTTATGTTTTAAAATTCTTATTAGACTTTACAGTAGGCACACAGTGAGCGCAAGTGAATCCCAAGGTATATTACATTATCTATGAGCGACAGTTCGCGTGCGGTCGATGCGATGGTTCAAAGTTCAAATGTCGACTGACACAACGGCAGCATCTGTGAGTGTTGGCTGCAGTTCGCCAGGGCCGTGTTTTATTCAGATTTGTCTTCCGAAAAGAAATTAACGCAAACCAATCAAAACTGGGCGACGCGGTCTGTGCTGTTATCAACGCCGGAGATCGATATGAATCGGCTAGGGTGGTCCTTATTTATGAAAGTCTGAATTTTTTCAAATACGCCCCCCAGTTTTGTTCCATTATATAAAGAAATAAGCCTGTAAAAATTTCAGCAAAAAAAAAATATTAACACGTGCCTCTTTTGGCTCAAACATTGAAATAATTTTGATTTTTGAATTTTTCGTTTATATTAATTTTTTATGAATCCTTGAAAGTAAAAATAACTATTTAATTAACATTTTGTTATTTTCGAAGCAATTATAAATATTTTAATTCATATTTCATCAAAATCGAACGAACATATCAGAACTTATTGTATTTTGAATGTAAAAGCACATTATCGATGTGACATAGGTATAATTTGTAGCTAATGGAGAAAATACAGATCCGGATGCAATTCATTTTAAATAAAAATACTGTTTATTGCTTTAAATTTTAAAAATAATTAAATTTACTACTTAATTCAAAAAGTAAGGAATATTAGTCAAACTAACAAATAAACTTAATATAAAAAAAAAGGTTTTTTTTGATACGTTTTTTATTCGAAAGATTGTGATATCGTTTCGAAGCTATGTCCCAGGTATCTTTTTCTATAGTCTTAAATAACCTGCATTACAAAAATCAGAAGGTTTATTAACATTAATTAGTTAAAAATAAAGATAAATAAATACTAAATGTAATAGTATTAATTACTTGTAAAATGTACTGTTGTTGATCCAATTTTTTGGAAATTATGTTATTAAAATCCAAAACTAATTTTATTTCTCGCTTAGCAGTATCGTTAGCTACCTTCAAAGATTTTATTATTTTAAGATCTTAAAGCTACTTTTCTCTATGTTTCAATTTTTCTGGATGACAATGAAGAAAGTCTGTTTCTATTTTAAAACGGCGAAAAAGTTTATTACATTGGCAGATATAAAATTTTCTAATTTCCTCAAAACAAATGTATTTAAATCTTCTGGTTTCATTAATAGCCTTTTTTCAAGTTCTTCTTTTTTAATATCTTCTTTATCATTTTGCTAATTAATCTTCGCGGCCATATGAATTTTAGTTTCCAGTGGCAGGCTTTCATCAAAAAATGCAAATGCTGCTGTTTCTGTATTTAGGTACCACAAACGATTTGTAAACTTATTGGCAGTAACAGTTGCAGCATTTTTTAGATTTTGTTTTTAAATCCGCAACGTAGATAAAAATATAAAATAAAAAACAAAGAAAAATAATTTCTTATAATATTAACTAATTAATTGTCGATGACGTGTCTTCACTGTGTTTTTGTCTTCGTTGTATTTCTTTGTCTTCCCTCTTCATTCTTCGCTCTTCAATTCCTTCTAAAATTTTCTCCACGCCCGAGCATTCAGCTTGGTCGCCCTTTTGCTCTGTTAAAGTAGGAATTCCTTGTCTTTATTTATTGTAATCATATTTAGAGCGTTTTAGTGTGTAGGTAGCGGGTAGATACTTCTCTGCGAACCCGGTGGAGAAAAGATCTACTTCAGGAACATAGCAACCCTGCCTGCGCGAGCTCTTGATCTCTCCCACCTCCCTATAGTGAAGAGATCATGTCCTAACCCGACATCCTGAATATCCCTATCTATCCTTTTCTTTACATCCTAACCCATCTTCCAAGCCGTCTAGCCAACGTGGAAGATTAAGGCTAAAAACCCCCTAAACAACATGGCGAATTTCAAAACAGACGAAAATATACCCCAGGTGGGTAGGTCATTAAATGATAAATCCCACACCTTTAAAAAGGTCCGCCTCAAGGATTCTGGGGGAGGCAAAAATTCGCAAAGAATATTACTATCTAAAAATAAACCAACGACGAAACTTTACATTGCCACATACAACATCCTAACTATGATGTCGAGTGAACGTCTAGAAGAACTAGAAGAAGAACTATCTCACATAAAATGGAGCATCCTAGGCCTAAGCGAAACTAGACAACCCGAAGAAAAATGTACTACACTAAAGACCGGACATATTCTTTATCAAAACAACAAAGATATAGACACACACATAGGAGGAATAGCCATTATGATACATAAGGATATAAAACATTTAGTCACTAAAATGAAAGCAATATCACCAAGAGTAATATATATAGTTATGGAAATATCAAAACGATACAGCTTACAGATCATTCAGGTTTATGCCCCAACGAGCACTTCTCCCGATGAGGAAATAGAGGGGTTATATGAAGATATTTCACGTGCGCAAAAAACAGAAAAGACACACTACAAAATCATTATGGGCGATTTTAACGCCAAGGTCGGAATACCTAAAAATAACAAAAGTCCCTATATAGGAAATTTTGGACTCGGCTCTATAAACGAACGAGGGGAAAGGCTAATAAATTATCTAAATAGTGAGAAAATACACTGTATGAATACATTCTTCCAAAAATTAGCAAAAAGACGATGGACGTGGAAAAGTCCGGATTCAACAGTGAAGAATGAAATAGATTATATATTGACAAACCAAAAACACATTGTGAAGGATGTATCAGTACTAAATCATTTCGACACTGGCAGTGATCATAGATTACTGAGAGCCAAAGTAGAAATAAACACCAAAATGGAACGAAGGAAATTAATAAAAAGACAACTCCTCCCCACCACAGAAATAATACAACAAAACGCACAAAAATATCAACATGAACTAAATAAAAGACTAATTGACAAAGAAACGCTTGAAAAAATGGATATTAACCAAATCGAAACGAAAATAAGAACCGGCATAAATACAGCGAATAAGAAGATATGTACCGTAACTAGAAGTACAAATACAAAAATAAAAAAAGAAACAAAAGAACTTATGACGAAACGAAGGAAGCTGAGTAAAGGAACACCAGAATATAAAGAACTAAACAATACTATAAAGAAACAAATTAGACAAGATATAAGAGATTATAATACAAAAATGGTGAAAACGGCAATAGAAAATAATAAAAATATGAAGATTCTTAGAACAGCTAATAAAAATGGGAGACCAAGAATACATCAACTGAAAGACTCAGGAGGTAACATCCATAACGACAAACAAAAAATAAAGGAAATTGTTGAAGAATTCTATGGTACACTATACAAACAAGGAAACCCAGAACCCCCGAATACGATCTCTGAAAATATTATGAATGTCGGTTCAGAAGAAATACCCGAAATTACGAATGGAGAAGTAAAATTAGCGTTATCTCAAATGAAAAATGGTAGAGCCCCGGGGGAAGACGGTATTACGACCGAAATGATGAAAGCAGGGGGGAGTACTACACTACAATCTATAAAAATACTCCTCAATAAATGTCTTACAGAGGGCATAATACCAGAAACATGGCAAAACGCACAGGTGATATTACTATATAAAAAAGGAGATAAATTAAAAATTGATAACTATCGGCCTATTAGTCTATTACCTCATCCCTATAAACTGCTGACTAAAATTGTAACAAATAGATTAACAAACAAACTAGACGACTACCAGCCACCGGAACAGGCAGGTTTTCGAAAAAATTACAGCACAATCGAACATATACAATCCCTCCGATCATTAATAGAAAAATGCAATGAATATAACGAACCACTACATCTTGCATTCGTCGATTACAACAAGGCGTTCGATTCGGTGGAGCTATGGGCTATCTTCAAAGCCATGAACAATGCAAGAATTGACTCAAGGTATAGAAACTTACTCCAAAATATATACGATCATGCAACACTTGTAGTAAAAATAACAGATGATTTAAAAACAAATAAAATACCGTTAAAAAAAGGAGTTAGGCAGGGAGACACCATCTCTCCGAAATTGTTTACTCTTGCGCTGGAGGACGTTTTTAAGGCAATGAACTGGAATGAAAAGGGAATTAAAATTGACGGTCCATATTTAAGCCACCTCCGTTTTGCGGATGACATTGTCCTATTTAGTCAAAATATACATGAATTACAAAAGATGCTAGAAGAACTCGAAGCAAAATCAGCTGAAATTGGATTACAAATGAACCTTAATAAAACAAAAATCATGACTCTAGAAGATGTAAATATAAGTGTCGGAAACGAGAACATAGAAAAAGTAGAAGAATATGTTTACTTGGGACATAATATCAGACTGGGCAGGGAAAATCAGATCGCGGAAATAAACAGGCGCATTCGAATGACATGGGCAGCAACAGGAAAATTGACGAATGTATTACAAAATGCAGATATCCCAATCAATCTAAAGAGAAAAATGTTTGACAGCTGTGTGCTTCCCGTGATGACATACGCAATGGAAACCACAACGCTCACAGTAAATTCGGCAAATAAGCTCAGGACAACTCAAAGGGCAATAGAGCGAAGAATGCTAGGAATAAGCCTCAGAGATCATGTTACAAATGAGAAAATCAGACAGTCGACTAAGGTAAAAGATGTCATAACTCGTATAGCGGAGCTCAAATGGAGTTGGGCTGGACATGTCGCTCGACAGGACGAATATCGATGGACAAAACGTATAATACAGTGGAGACCCCGACAGTATAAGCGGAGCGTTGGAAGACCTCAGAGACGCTGGCTTGATGACATCAAAAATAAAGCGGGAAGAAAGTGGCACCAACTGGCACAAGATAAAAAAGCATGGAAGAAACAAGGGGAGGCCTATGTCCAGGAGTGGACTATTAGGGGCTGTTGAAAGAAAGAAGAAAGTGTGAAATATCGAAAAAAATGTTCAACTCATGAAAACTGTTTTTCTCATTCGTTCGCTGTCTTTCTGCTATATTTTTACGATTTTTCCCTAAGCTTCTCCAGTCGTTGTATAATTTTTCTAATAATTGAACGCATGGTTGTCGTAATCTTGTTGGTATTCCGGTTATTTTCCAAAATATAGTACATTCTTGTACAGTAAAAGTAGTACTCTCTCGAACACTTAGTTTTATTGCCCGTAAGTTAAAAAATAAAAACTTGAAAAACGTCCTTATTAGAAGACAATTAGATCCTGTAATTCGACTTTAGATTTTCAATTAAAATGATTTTTTTCCCAAAAAACAGAAATTAAATATTAAAATAACTGGATATTAAAATTACCGAAGTATTCTTAAAGTCGTTGTTCTGGTCACGATTTCAAAATTACAACTGCCAGATGTTACCCTGCGCAGTTCTGCCAACAACTGCAAAATAGATAACTTAACGTAATATTAGTAATCTTGAATAACAAAATAATAACTATATAGTTATTTTTTACTTTAAAAATGAAAAAAAAACAAAAATTGTAAAATTTTGATTTTTTCGATTTTTAAGCTCGAAGAGGCACGTGTTAATATTATTTTTAAAAGCTGAAATTTTTACAGGTTTATTTTCTCATATAAAGGAACAAAACTAGAAGGCGTATGTAGAACGAATCAAAAATCTTTTTTTTTCATATATAAATATGGACCATCCTAGAATCGGCTTAAGCTCGTGTTGAACATTATATGTATATCGCGAGCTGCTTGAGTGCTCGCTTAGATCTGTATACAGGGTGTTCCGAAACTCGCAGACACGGACTGCAGGACGGTATTCTACCATAAAAAATGAACAAAAAAAATCCTCTACGATTTTTCAATTTGACCAATATTTTAGTAGTTATTAAAGTTTTGAAAAATATGAAAATAATCAAAAGTAAACATTCAAATTCAGATTTAAATGTTTGAACAAATACTATAAATAAATCCATATATACATTACAAGTGTTGTTTAACGTGTCTGAAAAAAATCAAATTTACGTGTTCAATTTAGCAGTAGCAGTATTGGAACCAAGAGTATTATATGCTGATGGTACTAGGGGCTTCTAATAAACAAGCAGTATGAGCGGTACGTATATACGCGACCATTTTTTCGCACTTTGGACCTATATAAAGTTTTAGAACTAAATTCAAATAAATTAGGAACTATGAAATAAATCAATAATGGCGTGCTGTTTTAAACAGCCAATAGCGTGCCACTGCTAAATTGAACACGTAAATTTGAGTTTTTCAGACACTCTAAACAACATATGTCATTTTTCCTGTCAATTATCGTTTTGAACTATCTTGTTGTTGTTAAGCCGCGTACAGACCAGTGCACAGAACGGCGAACCGAACGCCGAACCGAGTAAAATAGTGCAACATTTCAGCGAACCTGCAACGTAAAGGCGCGTTTAGACTAGAACGGCCACGCACACGCACGGGCTGAGCCTTGATAAATGCTCAAGTGTAAACGTCTGTGCGCGAACATGCGTGAGCATGCGTAACCAATTAACTTGTGCGCGCACAGCCACGAACGCGAGCCGATTGTTGTCGGTTTCTTGGCGCTGCTCAAAGGAACAACGTGCGTCGTGAATGCTCAGTTCAAACGTGTTTGTGGTTACTTAAACATCGTTGTGCGTCGACAGTCTTTAATTAGCATTATTTATTATTTTATTAAATATGGATTGGAGTGGTGATAATTGTCTTCAATTGATAGAAGAATATCGGAAATTTGAGATACTTTGGAATCCACCAACGCCTTTTTACCCTTCTTTTTTTAGATATTTCTTTTTTTTTAATTAAAGAATACATAACAATAAACGCTGCACTCGCAGTTTCCACAGACATTTTGGCACTGATCGTTTTGTTACTGATTTGTCGTATACTATTAACGCACACTGACGCACAAGCAGAGCACTGAAAACAAGAACTCATGCGCCGTTGTGCGCGGGATCGTTAAAAACCAAAATGATGCAACGAATGGCAACGCACGCTGTTCGCGCACGTGCGTGTGCGTGGCCATTCTAGTCTAAACGCGCCTTAAGCGTGCAACCAATCCGTGATCCGCCGAATGTCGGTATTCCGGCGAACCATCAAAGGGTGTTGCGTCTGTACGTTGCAACAAGTCTGGACCGGTCTGCGCATTTGGACGCGCAACACAATTACAATCACACTACTAGAAAAAACTCGAGGAGCAACAAATTGGAAAAGTACCCGAACATATTCCCTACCACCTGCTACTGTACGCCGAATTGTTCGCTTTTCGGTTCGCTGTTCTGTTGCTTAAATTTGAGTTTGAATGTTTATTTTTTTGATTATTTTCAGATTATTCCAAACTATAATAACCCCCAAAAAAATATTGGTCGAATCGATAAATTGTAGAGAACATTTTTGTTCAGTTTTTATAGTAGCATACCGTCCCACAGTCCGTGTTTGCGAGTTTCCGAACACCCTATATATGCTCTGATGAAGACGCGCCTTTAGCGTAATTCTTTTATAAAGGAAGAGTTGCTAAGTTTTACAATTAAAACGTTTAAGTAAGTTATTTGCGTTGGTATTACCCACCATTTTTGTAATCAACTACTCCTATATGTAGTTAATTTTTTGCAAGCACCGATGCGATTTCGAATTTTTTGTTCTTATCGTGTCAAACTCACCATTCATATATATTTTGAGATGGTATTTTGAATCAATTACTAAAGACCGGCAATACTAATCAATCCTTTTTTACTTTCCTGTATGTGGAAGGGTAGGTGGATGGGTGTGTAGGTATGTGTGTGACGTCTTTAAAGGCAAAAGTACTGAACCGATTTTGATGAAATTTTTATTCAAGAGGTATATCGAAAATTGTAGTTCCAGGTAGGCTTTTCAAAAAAATAAGAAACCGGAAACGGAAGTGAGACAAGCTTTTTGGTAGCGTTTTTTTTTTACTAAATTTTGAAAAAGGAAAATCGAAAACTTTGTTACTGAACTCTCTAGCTTCAAAATAGCGGCCGTACAACTTTTTGAAAATCTCGACTTTAATGCCCAATTACCCAAACAGCAGTCGTCTGATCGGGTTCAGCTACAACTTGTTTGAGAACCCCTTGTAGGTAGTACACGATGAATTAAAATTTTGAAAATCCGAAAACAATCGCAATGGCGCCGGTTCAAAATTTTGAAAATTTTCAAAAAAATATATTTCAAAAACTGTCCACACTTTTTGTTTTAACTTTGTGGCCCGATAGAGCCTGCAGTGAACCACAAATTCGCTTCTTTGCTAATTTCCCAAATTTTACTCTGCGCTTTTTTTTTTGTTCAATTGTCGGTCTTTCATTCCTCACGGTGTTTTGCCTAGTGCGCTCTCTATAGGTACAGAAATTTCGCCTACTGATCAATTTCAACTTTTGGCTGTATACTTTGCGTGCTGTTGCAGAAATATTGATTGCTTCTTTAGTATTTCCCGTATTATGGTATGGTACCACAGACGTGAAGGTTTCCGGCGCCTTTAACCAATTTTAGACTGGGCGCCTTTTTCCAGAATTCTAAAATTAAAAATAATAATAACAACGTACCTAACTATATAATTATTTGAATGAATACATAAAAAATAATAGTATTTTGTTTAATAACAAAATTAACACAAAACAAACGCAGTTATTTTTCACCCTGCCTTTTCCTTCGCAGCATATTTAAAAATAATATATTTTGACCCAATGCCAATGCGTTGGTACGCCACTGCAGACGTGTCGGAAGTTTAGCAATTGATGTACATCCGTGGTACGATTTTTGATTCCACACTGGTATTCGCCCAAAAGTTCTTCAGTAGACTAAGCGTTTGCTTATTATGACTGATAGTACTCCATACATTTTCCTTGACAGAGAGCTATTACGCTATAATTTGAGCATATTAGCTTATTCACTTTTTTTTTGTATATAAGAATAATCGCCGTTTGCAATTCAAGAGGCACTTCTTTTTTTTCCAGAAATCCTTACAAAGAGCGTGTATCCATTGTACTAACTTTTCTTCGCCCGCTGTAGTTAATTCTCATATTATTTCGTTTATTCCAAGAGCTTTAATGCTCTTAGGCTTTTGTATTTCTTTCTTGTGTTCTTTTTCGTTGGTTATATTATTATTTGCGATTCTTGTCGGTGAGCACTTTCTTCTCATATTTCCGTTTGTTCTTGCACTGAATTTAATAATTGGGGAAAATACCCTCTCCGTGATTCTAATTTAGTTTGCTTTTCCTTCTTCGTCTTTACACATACATGTCCAACGCTGAAATCCCTTGTATTCATACACCTGATTTTTTCCTATATTGGGTAAATGTCTCCTCAATCTCTGGCAAAAGCTGTGCCGCAAAATGTATCGTTCACTTTTCATTATTATTGCTTTCATCATGTTTGCTGAAACTTCGTATTGCATGACTGAATTCTATACCCTTCTCTATTTTTGCATTAAGACCTCCGATCGCTCTTTGTATCTTTTGGGCGTTCCGTCATATGTTGTTATTCAACAGATGGGAAAAAAAGAAACTCTCAGGTGCTGTTATAACAACAAAAATAGAATTATGTAAGTCTGAATGAAGCGACAGTGCATACAATAATTGTTTATTAAATAATAGCTAATTAATAATTTATCATAACTTCAATTTTCTAACAACCAAATAAACAAGTACGTACAAGTTAATAATTTTTTTGATTTCATTATTTTCATATAGCGAGCGACCAAATAAAAACTTACTCGCAGTCGCCTATGAATCAACCGCAGCATGTCGATGATTAGTTTGCAAATAGTGAAGCTATTATCATAGTTGCGCGGTTTATTATTTTACCGTAATTGCTCACGTTTAACATTATTAAACAATTAGCAAGTGAGCATTGTAAATTTCCACGTTCTATATACACCTTTGGGTGATAGCCTTTTTTTGCGATTACTCAACTAAACTGTTCAGGTGAACGGCCAAAAGGAAACCCCTCAGCGATGTATTCTCAATGGAGAGTTGTTTATATTGTCATTAAACATGCTCATACCGATTTTGCAACCGTTAATTGTATGATTTGGACAAAACGTCTGTATATACTGGGTGAGTCAATAGTGCGTTCTCCTTCGATATTGGGTGAACCGTTAGAGATACGATAATTTTTCAAATACAAAAGTTTTAGGGTGTCATAGTATCTATCATTCAAAATATTTTCACTTCTATAGGGTGTTTCATTTTTGCGTCACAGATTATCGATCAATTTTTTTAAATGGGACACCCTATATTCAACTGCATATTCGAATGGACCATCAAAATTGCTACAAGGTCATATTTTGTTTTTGGAATTTGGCTGTACGGTTGCCAAGATATTTAACTTTTCTTGAGATTTACTGATTTTGCAGAGTTCCCATCAAAAAATCATTGTGAGCTGCGGTTAGGAAATGGAGCAAAACAAATGTGAGTAGTTGTCAAAGTATGCCCTACCTCTTGTTACAAAACTAGCTCAAAATATCCAATACGCTGTTTGTGACAGACGGGTGAACTTGACGAAAGTGAGGGCGTTAAAACTTGTTTTTTTCAAATAGAACACCCTGTATTTTTTACATTATCAGTTGCAGATCTTAATTACCTTTCATTTTTGTAAAGTATGTCCTATACCTAAATGTTACCCTTTTCGATATAATTTGACTTTTTTCCAAATATTCATAAATTTGGCCAAAAATTAGGCATTTCTTCTTTCGGATTCATCAAAGTAGTATTGAATCTTGGAAAAATAAATCATTTTATTCATAGAAATGTAGAAGTACTGAATAAGTAACGACAAACAATAAAATGAAAAAAATATTAAAGAACAAAAGAATAAAAAATTAAAGAACAAAAGAATAAAATTCCTATTGCAAGATATGTTCAAACTGTTCTCCATTTTGACGTCTACAAGTTCTTATTCGCTGTAAAAATGCATTGCTAACTTTGTGTAACATATCTGGAGTGACACTTCGAAATGCTTGGCGGATTCGCTGCATCATATCTTCTCTCGTCGTGGCCTGTGTTTTATACACGATGTCTTTAACATATCCCCACAAAAAAAATCTAGTTTTGTCAGATCGGGAGATCTTGGTGGCCATTGAACAGGTCCTCCTCGTCCTATCCAATGATCTCCAAATCTGGCATTCAAATATTCTCTCACTGTAAGATAAAAATGAGCGGGCGCACCATCATGCTGAAACCATAATCTTTGACTTATATCTAATGGAAGATTATCTATCATTCTCTCTAACTCGTTTTGCAGAAAATCGTAGTACATCGGTCCGTTCAAATGGCCGTCAAAAAAATGTGGTCCAATAAGATGTCCTCCAACAATTCCTGCCCATACATTTATGGACCATCGGTGCTGGTAATCCACTGTTCTGACAAAATTGGGGTTTTGAGTGTCGTAATAGTGACAATTATGTTTATTAACAAATCCATTTCTATGGAAAGTTGATTCATCACTAAACAAAACGAAATCAAAAAAATTAAACTGCTGTCGCGTCTTGTTGATTACCCAGGAACAGAAATTAGATCTCTTCTCGAAATCAGTTGGGAGTAGCTCTTGTACCAACTGAATGTGATACGGGTGGAACTTATGTTTTCTGAGTATTCTCGACACTGATGTCTGGCTTATATTAAGAGCACGCCGCCGTGGCACCTTTTTGCTTTTGACGCTAGTCATTCTACATTTGAATTTAATTACTGATGGTTCTATTAAAAATAAACAGGTAGCGTCACATGCGTTCTGTTGACGTGCATATATTTTTCTTTACAGGACTGTACTAGCAGAATTATTGATTTCTCGCATAAAATTAATTCTCAGCATTACTTGCTCGTGGGTTTGTGTGCAACTAATCTCTTATTTATGTGCGAAATTTGTTAAAAGTTTTAAATTAACGCGCCAAATGCCTATCGCCGTAGCGCCATCCGTGCTGATTCCTATGAACTTTTGTTCAAAAACATGGCTAACGTTACTCGCATCGAATTTTTAAATTTACTCAGCTGGCACATAGATTAAATAATTGACAAAAATTTTAATTTGGAGTACCTATTATAACAGTATCTAGATGATCAGCGTAAATACAAATGAAGAATAGTGTTAAATTTATAGTTTTATGTTTGCTAAGAAACGTAAGTTTTTTTACCTTGTCTGCATGTTTCACAAGAAAATAATTATCTGAGCATCTAAGTTACTTTAAGTAAGTAACATCTATTAACTTGTTTCATTTCGTTTTCTTTTAATTAAGTCGCTGAGTACATATAAAAATGCCTATATGATGTCTATACTAGTGCCATCTGTGTCGTGTGCCTCGGCGCGGCGCGGTCTTAAGTTCTCTACTGATTTCTCTAGTACTTCCATGGGGGTCCTCGGTAACACTCAAAACCACCTCCATTTTAGACTCTTCATTTGTGGCAATCTTGAGCCTTTCTTCTTTGTTGTATCCCACATTACCTGTTCTCTCAAATCTCTCTTTCAGTCTTTCAAAGGCAGTATGATGCGGATGTCTGCTTTCAGGATAACGCTGTGCATAAATGCGAGAAGCCAGAAGGGAATTCCTTTCGGCTTCTCCAAGAACGAACACCATATCAACACACTCCACTTGAGAAAAATTCATTATAATACACTTCGAAACTAATAATGGATGAACTGACTTATTGATATGTATGTCAAACTTTTTTTGTTTCGTCTCGGCATTCTTGGGATTTATTCAAAACTGTGTGTTTTTGTGAAAATATGCTTTTTACCACAATAAGTTTCTTTCTAGCACTCTCTTGAATACCATGTAACACATTGTCAATGCTCATTGCTTTGTTTTCTTTGCAAAGAATACTACTTTGATGAATCCGAAAGAAGAAATGCCTAATTTTTGGCCAAATTTATGAATATTTGGAAAAAAGTCAAATTATATCGAAAAGGGTAACATTTAGGTATAAGACATACTTTACAAAAATGAAAGGTAATTAAGATCTGCAACTGATAATGTAAAAAAATACAGGGTGTTCTATTTGAAAAAAACAAGTTTTAACGCCCTCACTTTCGTCAAGTTCACCCGTCTGTCACAAACAGCGTATTGGATATTTTGAGCTAGTTTTGTAACAAGAGGTAGGGCATACTTTGACAACTACTCACATGAATTTGTTTTGCTCCATTTCCTAACCGCAGCTCACAATGATTTTTTGATGGGAACTCTGCAAAATCAATAAATCTCAAGAAAAGTTAAATATCTTGGCAACCGTGCAGCCAAATTCCAAAAACAAAATATGGTCTTGTAGCAACTTTGATGGTGCATTCAAATATGCAGTTGAATATAGGGTGTCCCATTAAAAAAATTGATCAATAATCTGTGACGCAAAAATGAAACACCCTATAGAAGTGAAAATAATTTTGAATGATAGATACTATGACACCCTAAAACTTTTGTATTTGAAAAATTATCGTATCTCCAACGGTTCACCCAATATCGAAGGAGAACGCACTATTGACTCACCCAGTATAAGTAAAGCACCCATGCCCTCCCCTTTTTTAGCGGACAAACATCATTTGTTAGCGGTTTCATCCCAGTGAAATTACCAATCTTTCAGCTAAATTTAGGTTTTCTGCGTTAAGGTGAGGTCTACCATAGAACAGGCCACCGCATTCAATAAAAATGGCGGCGTGCGGAGTCATAAAAGGTTTCGCCGTTCTACTGCAGTTACGCACAGGCTGAACATATTTATAAGTGTATTGCATAATACTCTTAAATTTTATAACAATATTATGCATTCAGTTGGAGGGGTAATCCATTTAGGTTTAAAACAAAAGCAAATCATAAAATTTTAAATGAAATTCAAAAAAGTTGCATTGAAAAAAAAATTAAAAACGCGCGCCGCGACCTTTGACTCGAAACGCTGCGGAAACCGTGGCAGATATGAAAAAAATTCAAACATAATAAGGCGTGTGGACTGTATACAGACACACCGACAGCCAGACAGATATCCACACACAAAGACACTGCTGTCTCTGCATCGTCCGCTTTAGCGGTCTTCCAAGGCCCTAAAACTTGCTTATTAGTAAAAATATTTAGGTTGAAAAAGTTCGCCTGTAAGCCCAAATCGAAAAAAACTAAGCTGAGTGTCGCATTTGCTCCAATCCTATATGACGATCAATAATACCTTCCTCTGTGGCTATACTTTGTGTAGCGAGGGCAGCGACGGCCTCAGGGTTTCTTAGATGGGTGGGCACAAAACGGCATAAAATTTTTGGGGTGGGCACAACCATCTTGACATCAAATAGAAAAAGTGTGTTTTTAAATAACTATCTATTAATTTAAAACTATATATCGGAGTATAGTAGACACAAATATCTTGCTTCTTGCCACTGTTAGACAATTTGTTATACGAAGTTTTATTAAATGTTCCAACTAGAAAAGAATTTCTAAAATTTAAGTGGGCATTAGGATGAGCACTTTGATTGATAGATGGAACAGTGCCTCCCCCCGCGCGCAGTTACTGTGCGAGGGGGGTAAAAACAACTATGAAAAACGATAATTTATGAAATAACCAAAAAACGTATTACATTTAAGTAGTAAAAATTATTTAAAATAACATAAGTTAAAACGATTTAGGGTTGATTCCCTCAAAAATGCATTATCTGCCTTTAGCTATACTAGCTATACCGAGGAGGTAACAAAACCAACGAAACTGTTAACAAACATCACGTTTGAGAATATTTATGCCGTTAAGCAGATATGAATAGAATCAATTTTCTGTTTGTGAGGTAGTAAAATGTGTTCGACTGATAAACAGCCTACAATATTTAATGGAATAATAAATAATCAATTCTATTATATCAAACGCTGATTGGCTAATTTTTTGTTAATGCAATATTCAATTAAATTTTTTCAAGTTATTTAATGGTATGTGCGTGTAAAATTTCAAATTGAACATTAATTAAGTTTCTATTCACACACTACTGCAATTTAAAGCGTCTTTTGTAGCTTTTGCAGAAGCCAGTCGGATGAAAATAGACTATACATTTATATTCTAACATTGACCACTGACGTAATGCGTTGGAAATAAACTGAGGTTTTACAACAGTGGTTTCAGCAATTTATTATTTTTGTTCATAACCTATTTATGCTTTAATCATATAGATCATGAAAGCACTTTGTATTTAAAATTAATGTGCAGAAGTGTATTATGGTAAATTACATAGACGTATAAATTTAAACTTAATTGCAAATTGCTGGATCATTAACTCAAGCAATTATAATGTTAGGAAATGTATAATTATTTAAAGTAATGAAATTAAACAATAGACGATTGATAACACCAAGACAATTGCATTGTTTGGATAAATACTTTTTCAGAATCAAAGATCTAGGACGATTTCCCATTAATTGCAACACTTTTTGGATAATGCTGGAAAATGTATCGCAGCAAATGTAATAAACATTTTTTTGTATAAGCAAACCATGACTGCTTTGAACAAAAGTTGCCCTAAAAATACCTAACTCAGATAAGTTTTTATTGTAATACTAATAAATATATTTCATCTAAATGTGCCCTTCTAAAAACGTTTTGGCACAGATTCGTACTTACTAAAACCAACAACTTGGCTTTAAAAATATATTATGGAATAACCGGAAATGTGCAACAGAGTACAACTACATAACTACATATTTTCATTGCTAATGCTACGATTTTATAAATCATTATTTTTAACTCCTTAATTTTTTGCCATTTACAATAATATATAACTGTAGTTAAAACAATTCCGATGTAATATATGTATTTTAAATAATGTGTAACATAGTTTGGAAGTTTAGCCTGTAAAACAACCTACCGTGTATTCCCATATTTTAGTTTCCTTATATTTCCCTCCACATCCCATTTTGTTCAATTAACAAACAGCAAAATATGAAAGGACGACACAAAGAAATGTTTTCAAGTCTAGACTACACGTGAATTACGAAATAGGTACATTAATAATATACACATTACACAGCCCACAGAAAAGGAACTATCACGATACTTTTTTCAAGTACACATTTATTTACGCTCACAACTAAAAACAAAACAACAAGGTCGGAGGAGTTACGAAGATAATGAAAACGGACAGGCGACGTTTTTTTACTATAACAAAATTATTCGCGTTTTACCTACGAACGACGAGAACCGACTGAAATAGTGCAGTGATTCGGCAGCCATCCAGTAGTTGCGCTATTTACATAAAAAATTAGCGACTTCGTTGCATTAGCAGCCGACCTAAATTTACATTATTTAGTTGAGGAGGTTCAAGGAACAAATGTAAGTTCATGAGAACTTCGTCCCAAATACGTTATATTATAAAAGTGGTTATTTGACTGAGTTTATGTGCGTCAACTAAGGATTTACCGCGGTTAGAAATAGACGGATGGTTAGAGTCCTGAAAGAGTGCTGCTACTGAAGTCTTAATAACACCAAAAAAATATTAATGTTTTTAAGTAGCTTTTTTCGCAATGATCGTTTCCACTATTTTTGATTCAAACATTAATTAGATTCATATGGAAAATATATATTTAGAAACGAGTATAATGGAATTTTGTGTCGCTAATTAAATTTTCTGTTACCATTGTCTCGATATAAAACTTATTAGAGGAAACAACTATTTAAACTTACTGCTCCTGGATTCTAATTAAAAATACTAGCGAAACATGTAAGACGCTTTTTATTTATTAATCAAACAGACCCAATCCCCCACGAAAATGATATTGTAAGTCTTGTAGGATCACGAAAACAATAAACTGCTTAACTGATAATGAGAGTTCTTGTATTAAACATGAGGTGGTAAGAAAAGCTCATCTACCACAAATATATGCGGCTCATGTGTTTTTAATTGGCTAGTTCATAAATTTTTCCCTTATACGTTTTAGGTATGTCGATTT
The DNA here is from genome assembly GCA_958336395.1 of Ctenicera cuprea. Classification (NCBI taxonomy): domain Eukaryota; kingdom Metazoa; phylum Arthropoda; class Insecta; order Coleoptera; family Elateridae; genus Ctenicera; species Ctenicera cuprea. The sequence goes on from OY284490.1 coordinate 26,001,578, forward strand.
AGTGCACTGAAGATAATGTTGTAACACACCCAACAATTAACTACTAGAGTCTACCTGGGATTTCCACGATGGAAAATACCTCCTCTGTGTATTTTAAATATATTTTAATAGTATTTAGCTAGCGTAGTAATGCTTTTCATTTATATACTGTTGATATTCTGATTGCTGATTATTAGACGTGTCTGATAGCAACATATTTGCAAAATATATGCAACTTGAGTAGGTTTGCAAAGTGTTTTTTAGAATCCCACCTAACTGCATCGAGCTATCCGATAAAACGTCGCTGAGTGAATATTAATTGGTACGTAAAGCGTCTGTTGCATTTTAAAATGACATAGCCCTGTTTAAGTAAATCGGTTTTTAACCATCTTATACTAGTTTGATTGCAATGACTTTAGAGATTATTGAAAATTTAATAATTGTGCACCCAATAAAGAGAAAGTTCGACGAACTTTCTATTTCTTTTTCTGCACATTAACTTTGTATTCCCTTAATGCAGAAAACTCGCCTACGCCATAGCACCCGTTTAATATTATAAGCAAAAACTTTGTTTACAAACGACTTTTACATAAATTACATGCAACAAGATACTTAGACCTTTATCGCGTTCTGTAATTTTCTTTACGCCTCTAATTGTTTCAAACTAATTTTGTCCCAAGTTAAGTCGCAAACTTCTAAAATATTATTTAGAAGACTGGAATAAGTGCCTTCAACGCCTCTTTAATTATTGTATAACTCGAGATAACAGCCAACAAACACAAATCCTAGTTATGACTTAAATGTCGGGGAATGACTTGGTATGAAATCTAGACCGGAACGGAGGACTAACATAACACGAGAAGGGCGGGTGTTAGAAACCACGAAGTACGAAGTGGATGTGTGGCCTAGTTTAAATTAAAAGAAATGCTAAACATTTTACTTACATGTTTGCCATCCCCGGAGTCGAGGAGGGGAGAATGAGCCTGTAACAATAAAAAATATGTTTAGTAAAAAATATAAAATTTAAGTAATTTTATTGTTAATGTACACTCTTAGATATAATTCAGGATACCGACGATTTATACTACTGTTTCACATTCCTGGTACGGCTAAGATAATTCAGATGATACATAATACGAAGACTGGAATATGATACACAGCTTAATGTAGATATTAGATATGTAACGGATAGTATACGGCTACTCCGTTGTCCGGCGCGTTTGGCCAGATATTCGGCAGGACCAGATATTAATATGTGTTCCGCCGAATATTAATTTTAATTAAAAAACCAACAGAAAGTTATGCAAGAGCATAAACTCAAAAAATAAATAATTTTCGAATTGTTTTATCGTTGAGGTTTTAAGAGAAGAAAACTTCCTCGTTACTTTCATTTTGTTCACGTAGAAGTTGTTCAAGTGCATGTTTCTATTTTAAGCAATTGAAAGGCGGAGATCTAAAAGCTATTTCCCATTCCATCTCTTTATATATGATGCCTTTGCAAAGAAGGCAAGTAGCTTTGGTTTCACCACAGGAAACGATTTCAAAATATTTCCAGACACAACTTTTATTCATTTTGTTCAATTGTTGATCTTTTATGTTTGCTTTGCATATGGTTTCCCCAAAGAGAAACACAAAACGCAGCAAGACTCCACCCTCCTTTACTTGCTACAGCCCCTTTTTGCACTTATAAATGCGTTCAAGGATGTCTTATATCCGGCATTACTATCCGGTCGTATAATCCGGCCCTACTATCCGGCAATCCGGCGCCGAATATCCGTTATTCGGCTTTCTATAATTCACTATCCCTACATCTAGCAGATATACTTGTACATATAGTACAATACGAGTATAAAATTACCCTTATGTGAGCATCTTCTATCTAATTATCGTTGTAAGAATTTACTTTAAATTGAGCATAAATTTTGGAAAAAACTTTCGAAAAAGAGAAGGTTTTGTCTCGGTATAGAACAACAGTGCTACTGAAAATAAAAATTTTAAGAACATAATTAATATTCAAGTTATGTTCAGTTAAGTATAAAAGTAAATTATCAGTATTAAATAAGACGTAATTACAATATATCTCAAGGAAACCAGGGAAATATAGCATACTTAGTAATTAATTATTATTTTAAAAACAGTGTATAAAAGAATACGTTCGAGTTAAAAATAACAAACGGTTTACTATTTTTACCAACATTAGTTTACTGAAACTTAACACACATGGCTGTGGTAGATACAGCAACTTTCGTCAGTTGATTTTTATGTTATTTTAATTTAAATAACATACGCATTTATAGAATTACAGAAGAAAAGAACGCTAATTACAATAAATCACCACTATTGTTAATTTTCCTTATTATTAGAGCCGCAGATATTTTTTTTAATTTAAATAACATACGCATTTATAGAATTACAGAAGAAAAGAACACCAATTACAATAAATCACCACTATTGTTAATTTTCCTTATTATTAGAGCCGCAGATTTGGTTAAATTGGTAAAGAAGTGCAACTTTGTATGCTGATTAAGATGCCGTGTACAAAACACAGTTGAACGTCACCTTTTCGAATTAGTGCATAAAATAGATTTTTTAAATAAAACACGCAGTATATTTTTTAATATTCTGAAAGAAAATTATATTCTTAATATAAAAATTCCAATGTAATTTCAAGCGAAATTGAATAACAATTATTCATGAATAATTACGTCGTTTATCAGCAAACTAGCTTAACCCGTCGGCTATGCCCACGCTTTTGCAAAAACATTTTTAAAAACAGGTTGTCAATTTTATTAAAAGAGATATAATGATATCAATTAATACATTTATGTATTAATAGTATAAGGTAATCTTTAACAAAAGCTCTACGCATGCTTTTAAAATTAAGTGCCGCGTGCCAGGCGAAGCAACGAATACCGGCTCGTCGGTATTCGCTACCTCGTGGCCCCGGTGAGGTAGTGACTTTTACATAAACATCGTTGCCGGCCGCTCGGTTTGCATGTTTTCGCCTCGGAGATTGTTATTGTGATGACAGCTAGCAGCAGAGTATTTTCCAATAATGCAAATACGTAATGTAAACCCAATATTCTTATGTGCATCGAAAACTGTACTGGGCCGATGCAAACCAGTATATACGAATATGCGCCTTATATAAAGATCTGGCATCAAGTAGTGGGGACTCGTCACTACGAAAAGGTAAGACAGGTGGAAGGGATCCCGATTTAGTATATGGATTTAACACAAGATTATTACGTCTGGCTGTGAAATAATTTTATGGCAGCTATAAAAGTATTTTACCTTTTTATTAATGACATTAGCTTACCATTAGTCAAAATTTTGTTATTCAGAATTTAATTAACATGACTGAATAGGGAAAATGTATACAGAGCGTTCAATTCAAAACAATTCCAATATTCTTGTATTTCAAAGAACGAAAAAAATTATGTTTGCTTGAAATTGCCTGAAAATGCTTTTGCAGAAATCTTCAATTTTGAAACGCCTATTGTTTTTGTTTCTAATGTTTAAGCTATTTCCAGTGTTCACCTTTCTTTAAGTCTTCTTTTCAGCTCTAGTGACGATGTATTTCAATTGTAGCCTTTGGAGAGGGCATTTGAATTTTTTGAATTTGTTTGCACCGAACCGTTTATTTCCTATCCCTTCGCTTTTTAAGGTTAAACCTTTTAAATCAATACATATATAAAAGCACAAAGGTTTTTTTTCTCCGGTTCCTCCAGCGGCTACCGCTTCACCAATTTGGACCATTTTTTTTTTAAATGAAAGGTCTCTATCCACAGATGGCACATGAAACATTTTTATATTTTTATTCTAGGTCGATTTTTTAATAATAATTATTTTAATTTATAATATATATGAAGGTCGGCTAGACGCGCGTCACTTGGGGCGCCATCTATAATAACGTCGCGTGTCATTATTGGAACTAATGCATCACGTGACTTGACATTTCGCCGGTTCTGTCAACGCTGTCTGTCAGTGCATTGTGTGCTGGGGTAACACTAGTTCTATTTTAATTGATCTTACATGCTGAATTTCAAACATTATATCATAAAATTCTTTCGATTTATTTTTTACAACGCAATTTTAGTTCAATTAGTAACAGTTTCAACACTTTCATCACTTTCCAGATAATAAAAAAATAATGTTTCAAGCGTAAAGTATTGACTAAGATTTAAAACAAATGGCTAATTATTTAACATTACAACACTATAGCTGAGCATGTAGTTAAGAACATTAAATGCACTCTGTATTTTTGTATAAAATAATTTTTATTTTAAAAAATTCTATAATGTGTCCCAATAAGATTTTATGAACATATGCAAAAGTAATTTAAACAAATAGATATGGTTTAATTTTTTTGCTGTTATTGCGATAGTGTTATTTATTACACTAATACAAAAAAAAATATACTTTGTACCATTTATTGTTATTCATCTTGCATGCGTCAAACAAAATTTTCCGAGCAGTTACCCCTGAAGGTTTTCGAGTTCCCCATGCGTAGCTTTAGTGTGAGAAACACTGCTGTCCAATTGACCGCCATACTAAAGGAGTATTAAAAATGAGGGACGGAAATTTTGAAACTAAGTGTTCAGACATTTTTGACACATTTTATTTCCCTCCTGGGAAGATAAAAATTACAAATAATGACTGTGTGACAAATAATGACTGTGTGACAAAAAATGACTAATGATGACTGCCTTCAAAATAATTAACAAAAAAAATGATAAAATGACTTACTGGCAGGCCTGTCTTTACTAAAACAAGAAATCAAACAAGCCCCGCCAAAAATTTTGCAATGGTGAATAGTAAACAAACGTATACGTAAAAAACTACCAGGTTTGCAACTTTGAAGCTAGATTTCTAATAAGCATTAATTTTCTATGTACTGGGATCTAGTAAGATAAAATGTGGACACATCGGCTATTGAAGTTGGGACGTCGAAGATTTAAGCAGAAATTTTACTAATAAAAGTAACCATGGGTATACGAAGGACGAGATCGACTAGCTAATTCGCATAAAGAAGCGGGATTCAAAACGTAAATCACATTTTATTATGAAAAACTGGCACAAGCTGCTAAAAATACATTCTCGCCTGACATCTTAGGCATTTTTAGTACGGCTTTATAGCGCGCATCGGTTCCCATTTATAAAAGAAGTATTGATTCGATGTTGACAAGTGGGATTTGTCGTTTGCAAACTTCTATAAACGTTTCAATCTGCGGAAAAGCGCCCTATGAAATTGCTGACTGTAGGCTGGCTAAAATGTGAGAAATTTACACAGTCAATTTACATTTTATGATAAAATTTCCACCTTACAAGAAACGAATACAGGGTGGCTATACAGTTTAGTATAAAAACATTTCTAGTACTTCAAAAAAACTCAGCTGTTTTCTGTAAATATGCCACATTATGAACTACATACACAAACCAAATTACCAAAAATATAACCCACTATTTAAGTTCTAGTAGTTTTTGATATTTTTAATAAAAGCAATACTCTAACTCCGTGTTTAGTGTTTAAGCTGGCTTTAGTTTTCTTTTAGCAATTTGGACAAATGGGTTGAAGATTCGCCAAATTGTAAATAAAGTCGCGAAAACTTTTATAAGAATTACAAATATAAAGTTCTTCAATTTTCGTTTTATATTAAATTCAAAACTTGACTTGTGCATTTACTACCAATTTAGAGAATCGTCGAGGATGTGGATTCGCAAAATTCGCTATATGTCAAATTTAGTGAGCGGAAATGCGAATCCAATGCGAATAAGATGCTTTAAACGGCGTATACTTTGGGAAAATAAAAGTGAATGAAAGTGTTGCTGATCAATGATCATCCTGTAAGCAGAACAAACTATAAACATGAAATTGTGAACGTACACCAAACTGAAAATTATTATACTAATGAAAATGCTTTTAAGTGCGTCAGATATAATTGTAGAAACAAATACAGTAAACACCCATACCTATCTAATTCTAATAATTAAGAACTACTGGACTCGATCTAAAAAACTGATTAACCGCAAAGGTATAGCTTTGAAAGCTAGAAATGAAAGTCTTCTGTTTACTGTAAACATGCACAACACGAAAGTACTTTTCAAGCACACTATAATAATCGACAGCCCGCAATTTCCCATACACACATATTTGCACAATTATTTTATTTTTTGTTTAATTGGTAAAAAACAATAATTTCTGTTGTTTGTGATAGCGGGAAACCTGTCGCCGCTCAATTAGGTTTGTGAATGTTATAAAGCTTACTAATGCTAGGTTACCTCTAGAAAGGTAATGATCGCAGCAATCAATGCCTGCAAGCCGTACAATACAATCACATAAACAGATTGGCTGGCTGTTACACGGAGTATGGGCAACCAGAATCAATCAATTAAAATTAAAATAGGTTGTCACAGAATGTTATCAATATACATGCTTCCATGAAATAAGAACATATCGCGTATTTAGTGGCAGTGGCCTAAAATTAAAACCATGTTTTTTTTTCTAGACTATTTTTTGTATTTTTATTACACACATGGTGATCGAGGCTTTTTTAAAATTACTCAGAAATTTTCGAAAAAAATGATTGAATGATTCTAACTATGTTACTTGTACCCATAATTGCCAGAAATATAAATCAAATAAAACCAGAAACATCAACAAAGTATACGTAAAAACAGTATTGTCCGTGGCAACACAACTAACTTACACAAGTATGGCGTGAGAACACAGGCAACTGAGAGAGATACATTACTGTTGTAAAGAGGAAATAGATCACCTACTTTGTTCTGCGCATGCCCCTGGAAGGGGGCGAGACGTGCAACTATTCATCGGTGCGAACGCGCAGCCTTTCTTCTATTGACTATGAGAAAAAAATGGGTAGTGCGATAACTGCTCCCTGCCCCGTGATCTGCAATCAACGTGTATCTGTTCTTATCACCGACTATTTTATTAATACCGCACTTGCTTTATAACATTCAGGCCAGACTCAGTTCTGTGCTTTAAGGTACGTTCTGATATCGCTACGGCTACAATGTAACATACGCGCAAGCGTACTGCCTACGTCAAGGTAAAGTTAGTTTATCTGTCAAATTTACTGTATTTTCATGCTTTCTGCAACAAATTTCTTATTAGATGCGACTTATGCGCCCCCCCCCCGCCTTTAAATTATTATCGTTTTTCCGGAATTTCCGCATGCCCCACGTTAAGTATATTTAACCAAATGTTGAGTGTTGACAACAATCAAACGATAAAGTCGGTATTACGGCGCGACGGCGGCGGAAATCAAGCAAAGCACCGGTCTCATGTTTTTGAACAGGATAGAATTACCGCCACCATAAAAAATTATATACAATAAAATGAGCGAAGCACTTCGCCTGGACTTTCCCCTACTTTAAAAACAGTTACTTACCATGTTTTTAAGAATACTTCAGTATTAACGTCTTACGGGCCAACAATGACAAAATAAAATCTGTTTATAAAATTTTGAATAATATTCTCTCCGCATACCAACCGCAGAAAAACATTAGCCGGCACTTATCACGAGCGGATTCATATACCTACTAAACAACAAGCATTCAGCGTTAACTCACTTAAACTTATGCTTTGCCCAGGAATATGTCTTATACTAGATAGACACAAAAAGTTTCTTTTTATTTACAATTCACTTAGACAATTTTTTTTATGTATCCTTGGCAACACAAAAATGCATGAATATTCGATTTTCAAAACCCCATAGCAGGCGTCACAGACGCTCGCTGGTACGTTCGTGTCCCAGTAGAGTGGGATACGAACTAAATTATAGCTCATCCCTAACCTATAGAATTTAAACAAAATCATTTTGTCAGTTTTTTAGTAATATTTTTTTGAAAAAGTCAAAAGTTCGATATTTTTTTATTTCGCAGTTTTAGTGGTTTCAAACTTTCTCGTAGCCTGTAACATTAAGTACCTCTAGGATATTCCCGATATCAAATTTCATCCGCATCTGATTACTCGACTTTGAATAAATAGACGTTAAAACACAAATATTCAAAAATTCGTAGAATGCGTCACATGAAAATTATCGTATTGGCACACAATTCAAATTGTAGCTAATTTCCAGATGTATGACCTCTAAAATTTAAAAGAAATCGTGTAGCCGTTTTTTGGCAATATATTAATATTTTTTCATTATATAGCTTTTCGAAAATTTGTGTGCATAGTAACATTGCGACTCTTAACTCTTTGCTGCACGGGAATGTTGTCAAGAAATAGCCCCTTGCTGAACGAGCACAGCCCACACAGTATACTGCTATTTTGTCGGTGAATTTTTGATATAGCCCTAGATTCCAAAACTCATTATAATACGACCATCCGTTTAGTAGTTATGATGCACCATACACATACATACATACATCCATACATACATACATACATACATACATACATACATACATTCATACATACATACATACATAGATACATGCATAGATACATACATACATACATACATACATACATACATACATACATACATACATACATACATACATACATACATACATACATACATACATACATACATACATACATACATACATACATACATACATACATACATACATACATACATACATACATACATACATACATACATACATACATACATACATACATACATACATACATACATACATACATACATACATACATACATACATACATACATACATACATACATACATACATACATACATACATACATACATACATACATACATACATACATACATACATACATACATACATACATACATACATACATACATACATACATACATACATACATACATACATACATACATACATACATACATACATACATACATACATACATACATACATACATACATACATACATACATACATACATACATACATACATACATACATACATACATACATACATACATACATACATACATACATACATACATACATACATACATACATACATACATACATACATACATACATACATACATACATACATACATACATACATACATACATACATACATACATACATACATACATACATACATACATACATACATACATACATACAAACATACGTACCCACATACCCACCCACAGGCAAATATTCTTTTAAAACCACTTTTTGGGTTCCTGGCGGTTAAAAACGTGCATTTACGTCAACATTTTGAGTTCGAAATCAATACTTCTCAGTACTGAAAGTATAAGAAAGTAAAAATTAAGCACTTTATATGGTTACGATCGGGGCGGAAGCCCTGTGAAATAGAGGACAAAACAAAAGTAACGAATGAAAATAAATAGCGACAAGAAACGATCACAAAACTTCAAAATCTCAACACCTATCACACTGAAATGCAGTAAAATGTTCTAACCTGCTTTTAGAATTTAAAATTTGCTTGTTAATTCATTTAGATACGTATATGTATACAATGGTTACATTACACAAATAATATACACCAACGTTTAAAATTTGAACACTAGGTATTAAAAGCTTTAACTTTTACTCGAAAATTCATGTATGTATCAACAGCATGATCGCACCTGAGCCTACAAAAGAAGCCTTGAAAAAAATATTGTAAAATTACCAAGTCTCCCTAAAGAATTACCTAAATTGTAAGGATTTGCCTCTTAACAACTTTTCGGAACCTTGATTTGCATTTAAAGAGAGAAGTTGGTCGAGCTCTTTTGTACAAGAAAATCAATTTTACGGTAAAGGTTTGTTGGAGAGCGAAAATATTTCTAAATTGCTATCTATACTAGCCAATGGTCGATAACTTCATTAAAGTTTAAAACTTGATTCGATTGAAAATTGCCAACTTTCATTTGTATATATAATTGGAATTTTTTGAAGCGAATGTTATAAAGTACTATAAAAGTTTACTGTCATTCAATTACAACTACGCAACTAGTCATGTGCATACATATTTTATGTTCAAGTCAGTTGAATAACAAAATAAACAATGACATAACAAAATAAAAAGCTCTTGCTTGTATATTCTTTCTTGAGATTTGAGCTTAAATTGAAATCTTAACAAGCGAAGTTCTTCTGAAAACCCCCGAACAATTCAATAATAACTGAAAAGTGAAAAGTAGAGGAAAACATTTTTCTGAATAGGCAGTCACATAATTTACGAGACAGCCGTGACCAAGCACTTCGAGAATGCACATTTATCACCTTGCTAGGACACAGGACTCGCGACTAGTGCATGGAAAAAGTTGTGGACGCTTAAATTACTTATCTGCCAAGCAGTAAACAGTACACCTGCGCCTGAAAATCTTAATCAGGCTCCGTTTAAATATATACGTGCATCAGCGAACCCGAAATAAATAGAGAGACAATTAATTAATACATCTTAAAATATATTAAAAAATAGGGGGATGTTATAAAGCTTTTTATTTCATACGAATTTACCCCCAAAGAGCAAAAGCATGAAAGATTTTATTCCTATTTCAGAACTTCTTTGATTATTCTACGCACATATAGCGGTGTATCGGAGCGATAGGAGCCCTTCGTTAGGAGGAGGAAAATACACTGCCTAGTAAAAATATACAGGATTTTCAAACACATCCCAAGCCTCCATTAATTTTCTAAATGGAAACAGTAATGTTTTAGTACTGTGATTTACGACTACAGTAGCAAGTTCTCTTAAAATCTGTACAAGGAGGCTTTTCAGGTTCTTTTAAAATTAGAGAAGATGAATAGCACTGCTTAGCTTTTGAAACACCCTGTACATATGATAAGGTACTCTTAAGGTACAAGTACATACTTCAAGCCAATAACAGTAGCATAAAGTAGTTATTTTTCACTGCGTGTGCTTTCTAAATTAAATAAATTAAAATTATTACCAAGATAATCGCTAAACTTTACCGAACTTGTTGGAATGAGTCTCAACAGTGCAAGAAACATTATTTTGTAAATGTACCCTCTATTTGCATGGCGTCACGTCTTAATCGCGTCTCTAAATTTTTAACTACCGGGTAAAATTAAATACAAGAGTGTTTTTGAATTTTCTATTTATTACGTGAACACAACAAATTAGATTGTAGCAGAAAGTTGAATTTAAATTTATTTTTAAAATTAACTACCCAATGCTAATCACAGTATTTCATTTGACTTAAACCAAATGTTCAAATTCTTGAGAACAAATTCATCCTCCAGTCGCGACCTCAAAATTATGAATCGGTACTTGAGCATCATTTAATAAACTCATCTGAAAATTTGGTTATTGGTTATGTCAACAAACCTTCTAACACCGTCGTGTCTTCAATTAATTTTTATTGTCGAGTTCACAGTATAGAAACTGTAAACGTAGGCTAGGCAATTCTTAAAACAACAGAATCGTAATTTCACGAAAATTGAAGAAAACACCAGTAGAAATACGTCTTTACGGATAATTCAATTATTTTATCATACTAAGTACTCTTATTACTCTTTACGATTCATTATATTACATTTTGTAATTGTATGGCATAAACATGCATGTGTTCAAGAATTTCTAAATGACTGTAGAGGAATAGAGGAACAAAGGTGTAAAACAAAGGGTGCATGTGTACAGTATTTTCGCCGTGAATTGGCGCACTTCAGGTAAAAAGGCTTAGTAAATGACGTTGGTGATAGATACTTCTAACCCTATACTGACTGACTGACTACTGACAGCGCTATAACAGGTAATAGGGGTTATAACTATCTATTACCAACGTCACTTACTAAGCCTTTCTACCTAAAGTGCACTAATTCACGGTAAAAAATACTGCAAATTAAAAGTTGCTGCATTGCTGTGAAAGTTTGTTTCACAGATTTTATTTTAATGGCCTGCATCTTTATAGAAAAGAGCTGACTCCCGAACCGGCTCAAATAGATCTGAATAGTTCATTGCGCTCGCTCGCCAAAACCGAACAGAACAAGCAAATATCGGATCCAGTTCGATTTGTGCATGTGCACGTTGCACTAAATCTGTATCTGCCGGTGCAAAAACAGCCGGCGCAATGTGAAGCTCTCGACAATCCATGCCGATATCATATTTCAACCCCGAGATTTCGGTATCTAAAATTAATAATCTCGGAATCCCGGGATTGATCCCGCGAGTAGCCTACTATAATGAAAAAAACTCAATATTATGCTTTAACTAAGCTGTATGATAAAATAATTTTGGTAATAAACAAAAAAAAATTGTTTAGAATTTTAAAAATAATGACGTAGAAATAAGTTCGTCCAAAGTGGCGTCGCTGCGTCGTTAACTAATGCTATTGCAAAATGCTCCAGCAGTAGAAAACGCTCTTTCCGACTCCACGATTGTCCGCTGAACTAACATTAAAAATGAGCGAAACACTTCGCCTGGACTTTCCTATACTTATAAATTAACATTGTTTAATATTTTCCAACACTTTTGATATACACCTGTCTAGAAACGCAAAAGCAGTGTTTTAAAAAAACTATAAAATAAAAAAAAATTTTTGGCCCCAACCGAGGTGCGACCCCACAACTACTTATGCAGTAAAACGGCAGTACACTCGAACACACCCGCATATCCAACCATGCTATTCCGGAGCTACCCGTTATTGTTAAATAAGTGGCTATTGAATGCGTGCGCAATAGAAATGCATAGAACGTTCAGAACTCTAGAAAGTATGTGAAATTCTTCTAAGGACAAAAAGATTATTAAGGGCAAAAAATTCGATTTTTTGATTTTTTGTAAAAAGATTCTCCTAGAGCAAACAAAACAAGAAACCAAATTTTTAACTTTTTATCAAAAAAATTTGGGGGGAGGGGGAATAGTAGCCCCCCTAAATATTAAATTATCAAAAAAATATTATGATATTCGGATTTTGCTATCAATGATGAGCTATTTTGCTTTAACAGAAATATTTTATTGCCCCCCGTTAAATAAATAAAAGGGTACCAATTTTCAATTTTCAAAAAATCACAGAGGGCGTCACAGTGAAATTATAGCAATGCGCAAAAAAATAAATTGTTGAAGATTCTTAGCTCTATCAGCTTAAAAAGTTTAAACAAAAACGTGTGGGCAGTTTTTGAGATCTTTTTTTTTGAAAATTTCAAAAATTTTGGAGTGGTGCCATTGAGATCGTTTTTCGATTTTCAAAATTAATGATATTTCATGGTATAGTACCCTTGAAGGGCTACCAAACAAGATGTAGTTGATTCCAATCAGATAACTGGTTTTTGAGTAAATGGGCGTTAAAGTCGAAATTTTCAAAAATTCGTAGCGGCCGCCATATTGAAGCTAGAGAGTTCGGTAAAAAATCGTTTGATTTGTCCTAAGGCCTTCTTTAATCTCCACTATTAAAATTTCCAAAATTCCGTTTCTGAAAAAAATGCTACCAAAAAAACATGTCTAACTTCCGCTTCCGGTTTCGGATTCTTTTTAAAAGCTTATTTTGTCGATGAATTTTTGATATACCTCCTCATTCCAAAGCACATCGAAATCGGTCCAGCCGTTCCGGAGATATGAGCGTTACCCACACACAGACAGACAGACAGACACACCCACAGACAGACATTTTTTAAAAACCACTTTTTTAGGATCCTGGAAGCCCAAAACATGTATTTCCGTCAAAATCTCGATTTTGAAAATTTGCATGAAATCAATACTTCCCTATACTGAAAGTATAGGAAAGTAAAAACGCATAGGTCAGCTGCATTCTCTGCAGTAAAACAATGCTAGTTTTTGGTCCCAAAAATCCCGGAATTGCAAAAGCTCCAATCCCGAGGTTTTTTTGGAACAAAAAATAGCCGAGATCCCAGGATTGTATCCCCTAGTTGATATTGTTGTTAAGAATTGATTATACCCGTTGATACAGCTACATGCATACTTGGGACACAGCAACTAGAAATAGAATTATTCCTGCGGGGACAGATCAGTTTCCACCAGTTTATAGAAGTGAGGGTAAACTTCTATCTTAGAAGCCCACCATGCAAAAAAGACTCTTACGTCTGTCAATCGCAGGTAATTTTCGAGGAAAATAATTCAGGAGCAAGATTCGTATTGCGCCTTTGAATTGAATTTTTGGTCAGAAGGGTCCACTAATTTTCTGAAATAATTCCAATATGAACTATGTTTACGGCCAGGCTGACTATTTGCACTTAACGACATTTTAATTCAATCACTAACACACTAACACTAACTAATCCGCAAAGAGTCTAAATGATTGTGTTAAACTGCAATAATTGTTGAGACGAAATGACAAGAACGCGCCTGCATTCCATAACATAGGCATGAGTTGGAATTTAGGGGATTATCCCGAGAAATCCGGCGAGCAGCGGCGTGCACACGTGCATAAGTACCGGGAGAGGAATGAGAAAATATCGGCTATCGCCGATATATCGGCGTATCGGTGTCGATTATATCGGTATAGGCCGATATATCGGTACCGATCAGAAAATCCGTATGGGTCGATCCCTATTCACATAAAGTCGTGGAAATCACAAGACAAAATAATGTAACTTTTTTAGTTACATTTTGCATGTGTATTATTATTTCATACAGTTTTCTAATGTAGTTATGTAGTCATAGCAACAAATATAAAATACTACTAGTGTTACCCCAGCGCACAATGCACCGACAGACTGAGCGTTGACAGAACCGGCTAAATGATGTCACGTGATGCATTAGTTCCATAAGGGAGACGCGACGTTGGTGTAGATGTCGCCTCAAGTAAAGCGCGTTTAGCAGACTTTCATATATATATATTATAAATTAAAATAATTATTATTGAAAAATAGACGTAGAATAAAAATATAAAAATGTTTGATGTTCCATCTGGGGATAGAGACCTTTCATTGAAAAAAAATGGTCCAAATTGGTGAAGCGGTAGCCGCTGGAGGAACCGGAGAAAAATACCCTTTGAGCATTATTTATATACACTGTGTCCATAAAGTAACCCCCCCCCCCCCCCCCACTAACTTTTGAACTACTTGATATATTTCTACAAAATTTGGTGTGCTGTAATGGGAAATTAAATACGATTTTTTAGACCATAATAAAATTTTGTATCATCCAAAATGGCGACTGGGCGCCATTTTGAATTTTTTTTAAATAGAAAGAGGGGTCAAGTGACACCTCATTTGAAAGGTCTTTTAATTCTGCATCTGATCCTAGAGGTTCAAAGAAAAATATTTAGCCATAACAAAATGGCGGATTTTAAACAAATGGACTCTCAATTCAAAATTGTTTTGATTTTTTTATCCAGGGTCGAGTGACACCTCATTTGAAAGGTCTTTTAGTTCTGCGTTTGATCCTAGAATTTCAAAGAAAAATATTGAGCCATAACAAAATGGCGGATTGTAAACCAATGGACTCACTCAGTTCAAAATTGTTTTGATTTTCTTATCCAGTAGTCCACTTTTTCATTTGCAGGACTAAATTTTCTCAGAAATATCTAAGGTGGCTTGAAATAATATTGAAAACGTTATGTTCCAACAAGACAGTGCGCCGCCTCATTATTATAGGCCTGGTTCTGACTTTCTCAACGGACATTTTTTTGGCAGATCGATTGTTAGGCGGGGGCCTGTAGAATAGCCGGCTCACTCCCCAGATTTAATTTTCTTAGATTTTTTCTATGGGAATATCTGAAATCGAAAGTGTACAGAACCCGTCCAGAAACAATTGAAGAACTGGAGCAACGCATTAAAGAAGTTTGCAGAATTATCACTCCAGAAACTCATGAAAATGTAAGGCAGGAATTTCATAACCGACTTTTTATGTGCTAAGAAGTGAATGGTAAACATTTCGAACACTTAATTTAATTAATTTAAGCTTTAATTCTTAGTTTTTTTAAATAAACTTCTTTGCCTTCAAACACTGTCATTTTGTTATGGCTGAATATTTTTCTTTGAAACTTTAGGATCAGACGCAGAATTAAAAGACCTTTCCAATGAGGTGTCACTCGACCCCCCTTTCCATTAAAAAAAATTCAAAATTTGGATGATACAAAATTTTAATATGGTCTGAAAAATAGTATTTAATTTCCCATTACAGCACACCAAATTTTGTAGAAAAATATCAAGTCGTTCAAAAGTTAGTTGGGGAGGGGGAGGGGGGTTACTTTAAGGACACAGTGTATGTATGGATGGATAATATCTAGTTACGACATTCAATCAATTTTCTAGTAATTTTCTTTCTCATCCATTTTACTATAGATGTGACTTGAATTGTGACTTGATGTATTTCCACAACTATACGACACATGTGGCGTTTTCAAACCTCCTTTTTGCGATGTTCAACAATGCTGAAACTTCAATTTTCAGTAAAAATATAAACTCGGTTGTTTATCACTGCTTCATCATACCGCAGAAAATCTAATTACTTTGACGAACTTCTTAGTGCGGTAGATTTAATTGAAAGTCAAACAGAACACTAAGAACAAGCTAAGTGATGAAGTGAGCCATAATACTTGAATAACGATGCAATTAAAATCTTAAGACGTGTAAGTGTTTGGGATTACTGTAATTTCATAAGATAATAAAAATCAGTATTTTCTTTTAGTTTACGAGTGTAACAACCTCGATTGCAATTTTGTTGACTTGTTGCATTCTTTTCAAGGGTTTCCTAAGAAATCAATGTGTTCGACCATTTGTTTCGTTTTAACACCATTCTCACTAACCTCATACGCCTTTTACGTTGACCTCGCCAATTGTATTTACTTTACAACATTGACATACAAATACTGCTTTACCCATGCTGTTATGTGCTTCTTCTACGTAGTTTATTGACTGCACGGTCCTCTAAGGGAACGTAATGACTACAGTTTCTATCAAACATAAATCGATAATGAGTGGTTAAATTAGCTAAGCATTTCACTTCCATATTTTTGTACTTAATGTTTTTATTTTAAATTATCACACACATGGAAGCC
The DNA here is from genome assembly GCA_958336395.1 of Ctenicera cuprea. Classification (NCBI taxonomy): domain Eukaryota; kingdom Metazoa; phylum Arthropoda; class Insecta; order Coleoptera; family Elateridae; genus Ctenicera; species Ctenicera cuprea. The sequence continues at coordinate 26,018,466 of OY284490.1, forward strand.
TACAACTGTTACTAACTAAACTGAAGTAAATGGTTAGGTTATGAAGTTGATTTAGCAATTTTCCGAGCACTTACCATGTTGACGGCAAATTGAAACTGTTTTTTACCCTTGTTTTCTAATGTATTGCATTTAAGTCGTGAATAGCTAATCTATCTTCTGGGAAAATTACATTTCTGTGCAATTTCCTCTAGTTGCACAGATAAACATAAGTTACAACTTATACGGGACACTAAATGATCTTTAAATTTAATTGAGTATCCACGCTGTACACAAGACTATCTAATAAAATGCCGTAGGACAGCGTAAGAAAATTACGATGAAATTGGCCAAAAAAATTATTCTTCCAAATGCATTTTGCTTGTTACAGTTTAATCAATTTTCTCAGCAGAAAAAAGACATAATTAAATTTCCCCGCGGTAAACAGCTTTAAGGCCTAGTTTGGTGGAGGCTAAAATATTGTATATTAAAGCACATGCTTGAAACATTAATTGCAAGAGCGCGGGAGAACAGGCGAAGGCAAGAGAAGGAAACGCAGTTCAGTGAATCTTGTCACATCTTTTGCAAACAAAAAGGCCTGAGATTAATTTAATATTAAGCAGTTAGCGTCTGACACGTGAGTAGTTTAGCAGGGAACGCCTGACTGGGTAAACTATTTTAGTGTATATGTGTATGAGTTTAGACATGTTCAAATAACCGCATTTCATTAAAAACATCTTGGAAAGCATAACTAGCAGTATTTCGCCATGTACACATCACAATGGTAATTATTTTTAATAATTTATAATTTCTTTTAAGGTTGGAGTTTCACTATTTTTCTTTAACTTATAAAGAGAGAAATATCAGACATTTATTAACACCGCTACTCAGTGTATTAAAATACCAAAGAAACAAGCTAAACTTCCCTCTACGACGAGGCAAGGTCTCGACGGCTATACAAATTTCTACTGCATATTACAAATATTCATTGGATTATATACACAAATAATAACTCAAAGCAAACTCGTTATAAAACAAATAGACAAAACCACCCCCTAAAAGGTTCAGTTGTTAGAGATAAAAGCGCAGTCGTACTTGGGACTAAATAACGAGCACTTAAGAATAAATTCAATGAAGACATGCAGCAGCGAATTTAACGAGAAGCTTAAAAGTAAGTGTCGCGTTGTATCTCATTTCCTACCGGAAGTAAAACTCCATCATTACCAGCTGTTAATTGCGCGCTTAAGAACGTGACTTTGCTGGTGATGGAGATACAAGAGATACTTATAGCCACCTTAAACACAGATTAAAGCAATATACTTAAGACACGTTCAAGAGAATTCCATGATTAGATTTAGTAAAGATCTTATATTGCATCCAGAAGAACAAAACTGTGAACTCATTTATCAGTCTTCAGTCAAGATGATGAAAATGTATGCATTGAGATGATACAATTTCAAACAATTTCGAAATACCTATTATTTAGCTCGGCAGTTATTAAGTTGAATTAATACGGTCAGTTTCTGTTACGATTTGATTAGAATTCTCACTTAATACATTTAGAAGCGGTAACTGTTGCTATTAACTAAAATGTTCAGTGACCCAAGCCCTATTTTAATCAATCATTCTGTGGAACATATACATAGGGTGAACTATAATTTGGACTAACACCGGTATTTCAGCAATTACATAAGATGGTTTAGTATACATAAAATATTTAATAATATGAGCAAAGCTGTTTATTTGGCTTGCTTTAAAGTAATTTCTTTGACCTATAGGTAGCTATAGCTAACAGAATCTTATATAAAAGAAAACAGATATTTTACACTTTTGTTGCCACATCTGTTAATACGACGCGTAAAAAATCAAAGTAAAAAAAACTATAAAAAGAATTGATGGATACGTTTTTATTATACTGTACTCTTTACCAGTATTAATTATATTAAATTTTGTAATTTGATGCACTAAACATTGCATATATGCCTAAGAATGTATTACAAATTTAACTGGCCGACTTCAAAACTATGCCAATGATGCTAACAATAAAGATCAGCTAAGTTTAAGGGTGAGAAGGAAGGTGCGTAGGTCAGTAGGTAATTAGGAAACAGCCCGAAACAGTGATCAAAGTGTTTTTGGGGGAGTATAAAAGAAGTACGATTTGAAATTGAACAAGTCTTGGTAGTATGCTAATGATAAGTTATGTTTTGTATATTCACTTGCCTAATGATTATATCTGTGTAGTGTTGGTGTAGCATGGATATGAGGCTACTGTTAGTTATGCAATTCATTGTGTTGTGTTGATGATATTGTTGGGCCCAAATAAAAGTTGATTAAGCTTATACTTAGATCGTAATTAGTTCGGCTGGATTAATGAAGGTTACTCTGATTATTGATTTCTTGCATTAAGTAGTACGTTTATATAATGTTTGAATACTGTTTATGCTCCCTGGGGTTTTTAGCGATAATAGATGTGAATCAATAACAGAGCAGTATTAATAGTTATGATTGTCCTAGGTGTATAGCAAATGGTGATATGCACCTCAGAACGTACATTATGTGATGCCCGAATTACCCAGAAATCTATGTGACTCATGGCCCAGGGGCGTAAGTTAAGGTGAGCACATTGACATGAATGTAATTTTAATTGATCTGTTTAACCATTGGTTAACCGGTATCTGGCGTGATAAGCGTCCTATCACACTCTTGCACGTTTTTGGATTCGTCGAGTTCATGCACTGAAAATACTGTTGTAACACCATTAAAGATTTAACAACTAAACGCCACGTGGAATTTTCACTGGGAGAATTACATCCCCAATAAGTAACATATTTTGATTATTAATACTGGCCATATTCACGCTGAATGTTTGATATGTCTGAGAGTAACACATTTACGAGACGTACGTAATTAGAATATAGTTTTGCACAAAGTTTATCGAGACCTAGCCGAACTGGAAAACCTTGGAAAGAATAATAATTTGTATATTTACGCTGTGCGTCCCTTATATTTTTTAATTGCAACTCTCTGTTAAAGAAAATTAGTTTAGGTCTATCCCTATGGTTCCCCATAGGGACTGCAACTATACTGTAATCACTCGGTCCCCATTTAACATGCCTTATTTTCTAAAAACGCTAACATACACCCGGAGAAAGTGTAGTGAGTGGGATTCGAACCCACTCGGCTCTGGCAGAGTAGCTCCAAAGCATGAGACTCTTACCACTACAATACGGCCGGTCCCAGCAATCTTTATTTCAGATGAATTGTTACTTTGTGTGGAACCAATGAAAAGCTTTAATTTTCAACCACATTTAAAACAAATTTTTAACTATTAACTAGTTTTACTTATAATAATGCGTATATTGAATATGGAGTCCAAAACTTTAACTAAAAAACTTATTATGCAGCGTAAGTTATATATTCACATAAAATTAAACAATTTTAATATGTGGTGTACCATTATAGAATACTTTACGCGAATGTTTTATCAAGCGTTTCCTGTATCTTTTGTATTTGACCGCTACGTTAATTTTGCTTTGAGCCAAATAGAAACAGCGTGACTCTTAGCACATGTGATTATTATAAAAGCTAAAAATATTCGCCCCAGTATAATTAAAAATATCCGAAAACAGCTGTTACATGAAACAGTGCAGCTCTGAATCTATACAAATCGGTAATTTGGCACGCATACACGCATTATATGTCGATTTTTATTACTGCAATTATTGAAAAAAATAATGTTTAGTAAAGAACGAAGATAAAAGAAAACAAAAAAAATACAATAACTTATATAGTAATTGAACTGTAGAATACGCTTTTCTGGAGAGGTACATTATTTAATTATATTGTATTATTTATACTTCATGCAATTACGTTTTGTAATTTTAAAATAAACGTTGCATATTTCGAAGAATAGGTTAAAAGTTTAATTGGCCGACTGCAAAACTGTTACGGTTTATTAACGAGGGTGAGACATGGTCCGTGCAGGAATAATAGGATGTTGATAAATGTTGAAGGTAGTCTCAAATTAAGAGACGCAGAGGGCAACGTAAGAAAGTACAGTTATGATTGCAACAGTGTTGCCAGTATACAAATATCAATGTTGTGTTAGTTATATTATTTTCTAGGTTTAGTTATTGAAATTCCACGACCTAATTAATTGAAAAAGTATTAACTAGTGACCCCAGAACGTATATCTGGGATGGATTCCGGTGTGATAAGCGTTCCATTCTTGTTAGTAGTTTTAGGATACGTCAATTTGGTGCACTGAAGATAATGTTGTAACACGCTTAAAGGGTTAATGACTACAAGCTACGTGGGATTTCCTGAAACATATTTTAATCATGCTTTGCTAATGTTGTTTCTCATATTAATACTGGTGATTCTGAATGATAAATGTTTGATCGAGTAGGCCTGCATATATAAGTTACATTTTGAAATTGAATCGCCCTGTTAACGTAAATAGATTTTTACCCATCCTACAGAAAATTCGGTTTAAATCACAAAAAAAAATTGAGACAGGCACTTAATATCAAAATATTAAACTATTTTCGTAACGTTCGATTAACAGTTCAACTTATTTTAATATTCGGATGAACTAGCTGCAAGAATATAGATTTTCTGCTACATTTTATCATTCTAAGTGCGTTCTATTAAAATAACAAAACGCTAAAATTTCACCGTAATGAACCATCTTACATCCGCGAATGCTTTCAATCACTGATTATAACATCTTCTAACATAGCCCATGCACGTGCACCGATGAAAATTACAGCACTTGAACGACCTTGTTCAAAGAAGATTGGAGGTCTAAAAGGATCACGCGCCTGGTAAGGAATCAATTCAGGGAGCATGAGAAAAGGAAAGTGAAACTAAATGACGACGAAAAACCGTTTCGACGAAGCACCTTGTTAACAAGAAAATCACGTGTTATGCTTGATTTCTTTTGGCTGTCGATGGAATTTGAAAGTCTAAGTTATGTAAATTGAATAAAATTTAATGCATCAATGCAATTTGGGCTCAAAAATTTAAACATACCATTAAAAGGAGCTAATGGAAGCTTATAACAAGAACGAAAAATATCTTTAAAGTAACATTAACCGTTTTTTATAAATTCTAGCTTTACTTCGTTGACGTCCATATTTATTGATTATTGGTATATAAAATACTTAATTACTTCAACAATATTTGTTTATTTTAACCTTATACGTATTTCGGCATGTTTACATGCCATTGTGAAAGGTTATATTAGAAAGTAAACAGTTAGTGTTATTATAGCAATAGAACTTGGTGACTTGATCTCGGTAATCGTCTGCAGATGACTTGATTTCTTATTCCAAAATGTCCAATAGAGGAGAATTTAACAGATCAATTTGTTCATTCATTAACGGTACAGTTTTTAAATGTTTGTTAATTTCAAAAGCTTCTAGTATATCTAATTTACGTTCATCATCACAAAAGTGTAAACATTTTATAGTGTTATTAGATGTCATTGAATGATTGTGTTCTAGTAAGTGTTTAGCGTAATTGGATTTATGTGGGTGTTTGTATTTGTAACCAAGTACGTGTTGTTTATACCTAATATCAAAATTTTTAATTGTCTGGCGTATATAAACCTAATTACAATGCGAACACATTAATTTGTAAATGCCTGATTTTAGCAAATGTTTTTGATTTTACATTAAACAAAGTGTTTAAGATGTTTCTAGCTGTTTTAAAAACTTACTTTATATTTATTTGTTTGGTTTATAATGTTAGCAATTTTTTTCTGATTTGTCACCAAAATATGGGATCGAAGCATATTTAATTGTATCGAACGAAGTTAGGATATTCGGATAAATTTTTTGAATGGCTAATTTATAATCTTTTTTTTTAATTAATGTATCAATAAGTTTAGTATTGTAACCAATACTATATGCAATTTGTTTAATAATTGAAATAATAATTAATTTTATCTAAAGGGACCGTCAAACATTAAACGCATTTCTCAATAATAGTGTGATCGAGGTTATACTGTAACCACTTTTACTGGAATATTCTCGTTGAATATGGTAGTTTCTAGTATTACATGTACCTAAGCTAACAATTATTCTAAGCAAACAGTTACGTAACGCTACAAATCTGAGCACACTTGAGTTAAAGCTTTGGCATGTGCTTTGGAGTATATCACACGAACTGCCATAATTGTTTTGCATCTATGCCTATGTAATAAGATTGCATGAAGACAACATTGTTTTTAATGCTACATGCTTTTGTCCTACAACTGCTCTGCGTAAACTAGTAGAAAACAATGTGTTGTTTTCTGTCCTTAATTGAAAACTAAATGTTACTAACACTTTTTATTAGCCTAAAAAATTACTTGAAATCGGTCGATAAAAATGAAAGATATGGAAAGATATGATTCAAGACCAATTAAAGAATAAAAATTGGTTGCGAGTCTGAGCTAAATTTATAAGAATTATGTAATTATCAACCTATCTTCAATTTGCAACAAACCAGACATCACTCCCGCGTTCCTACCCTACAGCGTTATGTATGAAGTGATAGCGAAATCTAATACAATAAATAAATCAGTAGCTGATTTCCAACCCTAGGGGACTCGGTCGAAGCACATCAAGAATAAATTACTAATCGAGTATAAATCGATTGAAACATTACGGACTGAAATGAGAACGTTTCATACTTAATACAACGTTTCATACTTAATACATTCGTTCTAATACACCACACAAACTTTTAACATTAACATACAAAGAACTCTAACTTTGTTTTTGATGCTTAAAGAACGACACAACAAAATCAGTAGAATTACGCATTATTAATCATGTTCGAAAATTTACAAAATATTTAGTAAAACTCGTGGTAGTTAAAGATTTAATTTCACTTGAAGCATAGAGTCAAAGACCGGACTTTTAGCCCTTTTTTAACTTAAATTTCAACATGTAAACAAAAACCTCGGGCGTACTTAAATCCATTATGCTAAACATGAAACATGTTGCACGATTTTGAAAGGTGTACAACTACAACTGCAATATTTGAGATACATCGTTTCGTTCAATGTTACTTTATTATTGAGCTAGGCCAGAGGTTCTGCACTCCGTATCTTGATTGATATTGAGGAAGAAATAAAGCACCGTGAAACAAGGAAGAAATGGTATAAGATGAAAAAAGTAGATAGACTCAAATGGCATATTCATAAAATTGTTCCGTGTGGTACTTTTAAAACTCGGACCCAGCAAATAATAAATCAGCTAGCCAAACAAATAATACCGAACTAAACAGGAGTTGCTGTAATAAATTCGTATATAATTCGTTTAAAAATACATTTAAGCTACTAGTATATATTTATATTATTTATAGGAATTAGCCGAAAATTTTAAATTTATTGCTTCATACTTTCAATAGTGACTAAATACTAGACTAGAAATCCGGAGTAGGAACCCGGACTATGCATAGGGCATATAAAGAAACCAGTTTCGTGTAAATGTGTTTTTAGATAAACAAATGTCTTCATAATTCGTTGGTAAGAAACATCATGAAATAAATTGCAAACTTGTATCTAGCTTGCTCGAAGTATCATAAAAAACAAACGGCAAATAACCACTAAGTACTTAAATAAACCAATTTCTCTCTTTTAATCTAAATAAGCGAGACAATTTTACAACTTTTACAAAAGCTTTCGTTTCTGCCTCGAGCTTCCTATTGCAGTTACGAAAAACCGGGCAATAAATTCTCAAACAGTATAAATAAGTTAAGAGTTCAGTAAAATCTTGTAACATAAAATATTGATACACATTTTCTTTAACAAAACAAGGATGTTTCCTTTATTCCAATAAATGTTATGATTTATTATAAACATGAATAATATTTGTAATTTGTATACAATTTGCAGGAAAACACGATAATAAGAAAATGAGTTAAAACGTCCTTCGCACATCAATATTTCTAATTTGGAAAGCAATCATCGCAACTGCATAATTCGCTTGCTTCACAAATAATAGTATATTATACACCAAGGTAGAAAAGTCTACTATTATAGACTGAGGGCTAAGGTTAGATCCCGACGCGCGTAGCGCTGAGGGATGTAAGGTCCGAGGGCTATAAGACTTTTCTACCGAGGCGTATATACTTTTTTTTTTCACTACTAGTGATATAAGCCCTTATAATTGTCGAAAAATGACTATTTTAACTTATATCCCTGTTTATTTCAAATTATAAAACAAACGGCAGTTTTTTGTTTTGTTCGCATGACAGTTGTTTAAAAATTGTTAAATCATCATTGGTATTCAAAAACATTGTTTTTAAGAACTGGTTTCATCTAAAATACTGAAATTATTGACAATTTTCTCTTTTTTACTTTGTGTGGTTGTATTATAGTCGAAATTGATATTGACAGAGTTGTCGTTTATTACGGCGCGACAAACGTATATTCAAATACACCAAAGTTTTTAAAATTAAATTAATTTACTTAAACAACTATTTTATGCATAAAATAACATTAAATAGAATCTCTCTATTATATTAAATGGTGCTATAAAAACGTTCTCTTTAAAACTGTCACAGGATTATCAAAAAATATAAATTTGTTCATTATTTGCCAGTGGTTAATAATGAAAAATTAGTTACCTGTCAGAGAGCAAAGGTAGAAAAATTGAATTTCACAGCATTCTATTATGTGTCAAATGCTACGCCATATTAATAGTAGTGCAAAAAATAGTTTATTATAATAGTGTAATAGTGAATTTAAACACAAAGCAAAAACAGCTGTCAACGTTTAATGTAATTGCTTTCAAAAATGAAATGTAACAGTTGCAAGGTTTTAGTTATGTTTCGTAATAAGGACATGTTTAAGAGCAAAATTACTTAAAAATGTCATAACTTTTAAGAACAATGTTGCAGTTTCTGTTAAGTTAATATTACACTTCAACAAACTTCGTTCGTGTTATTTCAGGTTTTGTTTTTCTTGCTGCTATGAATAATACGTAAGGAATGTCAGTTTTTTTTTTCAAATATGCACCCTCCCAACAAGGAAAATATTTTAACTCACGTGTCCGTTCCAGATTTAAAACAAATTCAAACACGAACGAGTGGCAAAAATCTGGCAGCTGGCGGCGAGCGTCTGTACCTTTTAAACGAACAGGAGACGTGCAGAAGTTGTAGAAAACTTCACAGTTCGGTCACGTTCATAATTCCAGAAAACTTTTAGAAAATAGCCATATCTAACAGCTAAAGTTTATGTTAACAATAACAAAACTTCTTATAAAAGTATTCTGCTGGTTGCTACCGAGTTCTGTCAATAATCCCGATCGAGTTGTAATAGAATTAGATATAAAAAAAAACATATAAAATAATTATTGAAATTTATGTGAATACTGGCAACAATAAATGGTAATTATCTTTTTCAAATTATTGCTTCTTGTAATAGTTCGTGTATTTCATACTATATGCTTACCATTCACGTTTTCTTGCTATTTTCACCACAAAATGGCTGCATTGCAAGAAAATATTCTTTCAGCGTGCTTCATTCGTTTTGATAAACCAAGATAATTAGTTCAAACAAATTTTAAAACAATTATACATACTATACTATATGTTTAAGTATTTATACCTAACAAAACACAAAGTTTCTCTAAGAATAATTCGTGATAATTGCTTGTTTTGAAAGTTTTCAATAAATTTAAAAGATTCAAAATTTATCCTATCTAAGCCATATTAAGTATTTAACATTCATTTAGCAGTTCTTGTTTTGTTTATAATTGCGACATACTTATAGCCAGTTAACTGTTTGTGGCATACATAGCTCTGTGTTTACTTTCCTACTAATAGTGTTTGTATTATATATAAAAATAATTGCGAATTTGCAAAACTACTAAATTAAATTATATGTACAGTACAACAACATAAAAAACTGTATGTACTATTAACATAAACACGATACATACTCATACAGCAGAAAATATTAGGGAAACCTGGTGAATTTTTGAAAATCAAATATTTTATTAATTACTGATGACCTTAAGTAATGACATTCACCAAATTATATGGTGTAATAGATATATAAGAAATCCAATTTCAAAAATTTAAAAGCAAGCTTAATTTCAAAATTGAGAGCTGTACCCATTTGAAAATTCAAAGCATCTTGATTTGATTTTCATTACCTCACTGAGTACTAAGTACTCCCATCGTACTAAAATCTGATTCGATCGGTGAGGGTGAGGTCCAAATACTTATTTTTACTGGCCGACTTTACTTAGCCCTATCATAAGACTATACACTATAGGTTCGTCACTATCGATTACGTAGTGAAGCTTTATAGACATCTAATGAACAACAGCGAGGTCTTGCATGTTTAATCATCCAGAAAGCTGCACAGCTTCTAATGTTCACAAACTAAATTTCTGCAAATTAAGAAAAGTTTGTCGGGTGGAAGTAATTTATGTGACTACTACTAAAGCCAAAGTGTTCATAAACTTACTATCCCACATTAGTTTATAAAATATCTGCATTGTTTGTTATACTTTGCATGCTCGGCATAAAGAGCAGCTAAGTACCCAAATACCTGGTTGTAGTATTTGGGTAGAGATGTGAGATATTTTATTTTCGGTTATATAAATATGAAAACATGAGAACAGGTTTAATTTCTCAGAAATTTCATATGCAATTATGAAAGTGATACATCATTAAAAAGAGAATAAAAAAATGTATCAATGAAACCAAAAAACAAGTCCGTCCTCATTTAAAAAAGTATCATGTGACGCCATTACTAACAAAAAGAATAATTCTTTTTCAAAACCCGAAAAATATGCTCCTATGACTTCATAAATATATTGGGTATACTGTTTCACGAACTTTTTGTTCTCGTCTTGCTTTTTCTTGTTCGTCTCTCGTTCTTGCTGCAAGAACAAGAACAAGAAGTAGGTGTGCAAGAAATAAGACAAGACAAGAATAGCTGCAGCAAGAACAAGATTTTTTGTCAAGACGTTTGCAAGAAACAAGATTTCTTGTTTTATTTAGATACATGAAATAAAAGTTTCAAAACGCTTAACGCTTCTGGAACTGGGATGGATGAAAACAAAATGATACTGTAGTGCAAAATAATAATTTATAAGTTTTGTTGCAATGTAATATGAGCGATAAATAAGCTATTTTCATAGCAGACCCATGATTAAGCAATAGGATAGGCCCTGCCAATTAAAAAATGAACAAGCACATTTTGTAGGTAGGTTACAATCTGATCAATAAATTCAAAGCCAGTAAATTGTTCTACATTTAATATAGCTAACTCTTAATAAGCAGTGCGTTTCAAACAAAATGCAAAAATCAGTAATACCAAAACCAAATTTTTTCGCAAAACTGCTATTTTAGCTGTCATTTCTGTACAGTAGAACCATGGGGAAACCGAAGCAGATGTACAAGTCCAAAACTGACAGTTCAAAAAAAAATGAATAACGTTTTTTGCTATTTGTTTAATATGTGCTTCATTTGGAACGCACCGATAAAATACAAAAATTAAATTGTTAATGCAAAGAAACCAAATAAAATATATGCAAGTATAGTATGTATGTTAGTCTATAAATAACTAACAAAATATAAAAGTTTCTTAGTCAGTACTACGCGGTACAAAGGCGTTTGACGAGTAGGCGCACGCAACAGGAAGCCGGCGCCGCTTTATCGAGACTCGATAGCTCGGGGAATCCCCCAACTAGCAACAACAAGAAATAAGCAAGAGTCTTGCTAGCAGGACAAGAATTAAGCTAGCAAGAAATTTGCAAGACAGAGAAGTTCTTTTACTTCTTGTCTTGCTTAGCAACACAAGAAGTTGTCGAGGAAGACAAGAAATCTTGCTTTGTGCATCACTAATTGGGTAGAAAAGTTTTTTAACGCAAGCAGTGATTTGGCCGTAAATAGCGTGTTTCCATACTTTTGCCTCACCCTGTATAAAAAAAGTACCTTGCGCAGTGTGCACGCACATACGAAGGCTTTTACAGAAGTACGAGAAAGTCGAGACTATCATCAGCTATTCCTTTTCCCCACAACGGTTTTCATAAACACTATGAAGCTAGTGGTGCACGAAGGGCCTTGCTCCACTATACACTCAAGTTAATTCGCTTGAATTGATACCTTATCACAGTACGACAAGCAGCTTCATTTCGTTACACTTATGTTACGTAATGTAATTATTCAGCAAACTTCAAATGATGAATTATGTTACGGTTGGGTTGAACCAACGCCCTTATCTCTGGCTTGAAACTTCGGCGTTGTCACATCGTTTATTATACGTTACGGAATTTCGATTCACGCTTTGTGAGGATTTTCTGGTGTTAGAGAAAGGGAATCTCTTTGGAACTGAATTAGAGAGAGACTCTTTCGCTTGATATTTTAAAGATGTCGGTATGTGTCTACAAGAAATACTGTATCGTTTAATAATAAACTTCTATAGGCTTTTATTTGTAATTCCAAGAAATTAAAATACTTATTCTTAACGCTTTCATAACTAAAGCAAATCTATCTTAGTTGTTACTTTTCTGTTTATTGTTTTTTCATTGTTTACTGTTTTTTAGGAACAATAAAAGTTAAAATCATGCAGATTGATATTTTTATGTTTTAAGCTTTAAAGTATGTCATATGATGAAAATTGATGATTTTGTTTTTGTCACTCTTTGTGAATGCGCCTACGTTGAATATTGTGCTACAATTTGTACAAAAATTGCTGTCAGTTAGCAATTATCTTTTTCAATACTATAGAGCAAGAGACTGTAAGCACAATATTAATACTCGCCGTCCCAAAATAATTTTGAAACTTCAGATCCCAAACAGGGCCAAAACTAACCCACTTTAAAAGCTAACCTTAAGTCTATTTTGAATTTTTATTGGCATTGTTCAAGGATGTTCTTGATTATAATTAAATTAAAACTCGTTTTAATACAAAAGTTAACGGGAAAAAATTTTTCCTCCAACAATACATATTAAAAATACAGTTACAAAAACATATCTAACCTAAAAAAGTTATAACTAAAAGGTGCATTCTAGAAAAAAGTCATAATAGTAATTTACCAAAACCTGCAAATAAATACATAGTAGGTCATTTAATTTTAAAAATTATTTGGCATTGATTTTTGGTGTCACATATGCCTTTGGCGCATATGTGATACCAAAAATAAATTGCACCGCGAAATCCCAAAAACGGGTCAACGCGAACCCAACAAAATTTGAATAACTCACAGACAGAAAATCTTTTTTGAGATCTGATATATGTTTATCATTTGTAATTAAAAAAATAGAAGGATTCTCAAGAGAAAATTGAATTACAAAATTCTTGTAAAAGAAACTTATTACATAATAGTTAATTTAAGGTCAGTGGCGACTCCTTTTGGGACGGCGAATCTTAAGATAAGTTAATTCCATTAGGACTACCTATTTATCTTAATATTCTTAACTATTAAAATGAATTGATTTTTCTTGTAATTTTCGCTCAGTTTTAAATATTATTCTACTCCTTCAGATTTGAGGTCCGTTTTTAAATTCAAAATTTTAAGTTAAAATGCATCTCATTAAATAATATGGAAAAAAAGAGCGAAAATGTCAAGAAAAATCAGCTATATTTCAACATTAACACGCTCAAGAAATATAATTAATTTAATATTCTTTATTCCCAAGGGGGTTCCGATACAGTACTGTTCGAAGAGAGTTTTAATGAATTTAGGCTTTAAGCATTACGTAGCTGGTTATTTGAATTAAAAAAGATCTTTAAATTTGTTCAACAAAAGCAGGTACTTCCCTAAATTTAACGCTCGCTATAAAACTATAAGTAAACCCTCGTAGTATTCTCGCGTCATTACTCATTTGCCTGTTTAGTAATCTCCCACCGGTAGCCATATCTGTTTCTTTGGTCCCACCATCGCATCGGTTTTGCTCAGTTTTGAACACAATTGCAACCGTGCCCATAACTCCCTTGACGTGTCCTCAGAACCTACTGATGCTTACTCTATCTAGTACATAAAACATTTCTGTGATCACTACCGTGGGTGGACATATCTCCCACTCGTATGCTCTAGTTGTGTCCACAACCATTGCCCACTGCTGAAGCTGACAGCGTTGCAAATGTGGGTTTTTATAGCAAACAGTGTTGCCGTTTTGAGGTATCTTTCGGTCCATTTGGTTTTTTCTTATTAGCCTACACTTCGCTTAAATCAGTACCATTACGATCTGACCAAAGTGTTTTCTTTTCTTCGGGAGAGAAAGCTCAACCCCCTAATTTTTTCAGGGGTCCCGTTCTCGGCGACTATGATATTTGGAACATTTGTTTATAAGATTTTTGTATTTTAATTATCCATTTTATAGAAGACGGACACCAAGCAGTTTGGTTTTGGAACTAAATAAATTGCAAACCCACTGAAGCTCAATAAAATATTGAAAACGTGACATCATCAACAATTTAAATTTAAAATACACTTGCATGCAGGATTATTATGTGCTATTTGCTATTTTGCATTAAAACATTATTCTTATTTAGCGCCAAGAAAAATTGCACCTTTTTTTGTACCTAAATTTCTGTCATGAAAGTGTTAAGGCGACCGTATTCCTTTACGAGGGATGCGAATATGGAAGATAAAATATTGTTCAACTTTCACGCTGAAAACTTTCAAATTTACACTCATGTATTTTTGATGAAACAAATGTGTTAGCATGGAAAGCTACCAAGCTAAGTGGTGTAAATTTCAGACATAGACACTAAAATTACAAAATCACTATTCCTTTAACTGAAAACAATAAATTTGCTGTTGCTACACAATTAAAAACCACAACACAAATAGTATTTATCACTATTTCAATTTAGAACTAATATCGAAACTTCCCTTCAGCTTCAAAATCCTGTTATGATAACTGAAATTCATAGGATGTCAGCGAGCCAATACTATAAGTGCTTGCTGACAAGATATAACCTTATATGATACTATCGTATACACTGAAAACTACACCCAACGAATTAATGTCTTATGTAGTTACTTTTCCGAGTTGCCGGTTACAACTGAGGTCAACAGTCGTAGCAAAGGATAACCCATCCTTGGTCATTGATTTCAAATTCCGCTAGCATTCGCAGTATGTTCACCTGGATTTATGGCAGAAATACGTAGAATCCTTTAAACCTCGCCGTAAACTAAAAGAGGGTGTTACTTTTTGAAAGTTTAAAGAATAATTTATGGGAATACTACGTGAATTGAAGGAAAAGCTGATATTCTTTATTCATTCATCTTCTGGAAAGCGCTTACTAATAAAAGCATGCCCCTTCATGATGGTATTGGTTAACCTTAATATCGTACTCATACGCACTAGCGGACTATTTAAAAATTTACGAAATTTAGTCACCTCTAATTATTTAACTATGCTAATGTCGATTCTGCTTTTTTATGTAAAATTATCAGATGGAATTAAGGATAACATTAGAATTTAAATAAACTAGTGAGATGTTAAACTTGCGTCTAAGAAAATCACTATTTAGATGCTTTATTGACAACAAAACATTTAATTATTTTTGTTTAGTTTATTTTAGTGCAGCTTAGAGTCAGTTTTATAGTTACCGCTTAAGCTTGAGCTCAGTTAAGCGGGATAAAATATTAAAGCATAGCTTAAAATGGTGAGCCGTTTTACAGTGTATGGCTTTGTTGAACTCAGGTTAGTGTTTTTTTTCCTCAAGAGTTGGGGTCTTTGCCCACTGCACTGCGGCCATAGTAGGCCTATTGTGCCTAGGGTTAGATTGGCAACTGTTTTCTGTCATTGCGCATGCACGACATCTTTTAAGCTGTCAATCTATATAATAAATGCGTAACTGTCTCACCATAACATGTCGACGGTCTCTTGCATCTCCGCAAAGTTTATCGGTAATAAATTGCATAAATGTCCAGTTTATCGGCAGTGTTGTTGGAATAAATTGTTTATTGCTAAAGATACGGGGTCGCGCTAGGTGAGGTTAAAATACCAATCCTATTTCACTCATAAAACACATTATACAAGAACATATATCTGCCTTATTACCAAAGGTTTAACGTATTACAAAATATGGCCTAACACCAAAAACCGCTAAATGCTCTATACGTTTGCACTGTCGGTCAAGATCCCAGCATCGCCACGTCAGCAACCAGAAATAGCCAAAACATTACACTAACAGCATGTGATAAAAACCATAGTTTCTACTCTTGCGGGTAATTTTCAGTTTATGATGAAAACCTCCCTGGAAAAGCCCCACAACAAAAACGTTAAGAAAACCATTGATGGAGAATATACCCAACAAAATCGTCTGAAAAAAGGCTACAGTAAAAACAAATATTCGACATTTCCATAAAATTTTCGAAATTAAAAATTTTCAAAAACTTCAATAAATGCGAGGACGGTCCCGTGGCGGTTGCCGGGTAGCTTTTTTGAAGTTCGAGACGTTTTAAGATATCAATAAAGTCTATTTGATCATCTGAATCATT